>JAQMYJ010000005.1:3624520-3645344 GCA_030014305.1 Clarias laeviceps
TGGTGCAGGTGTTTGTTTACATTGAGCAAGTAGCGCATTAGTAGCTTATTTTAAAGTAGATTATTAAATCCGGCACATTACTGTTCATAACATCATTTTTACTTGACATTTTGATTTCACTTAATTAAATTCTGTCCAGCAGTCAATTTAAGACGCGCCCACAGTATCACGCAAGCACAGTTATATGTGACGCTGTGACAAAATCTGGCTGGATGTACAGACAGACAGACATAACATTTTTCTGTGACTGGTTTCTGGTCCTAAAGTGTATGAAATGTAAAGATATAATTGAAAGAGTGAGTTATGACCAATGCACAGACAAAACATTTTTATTTTATTTTAGAGATTCCTGATTTGCTTTTTTTTAAAAATTGTTTTAGAGATAGATAGATAGATAGATAGATAGATAGATAGATAGATAAAGTATTGATCCAGAAGGAAATCCAGCAGGAATAGAGACAGTAATAAATACAAAGACAGTTTGTAGATGTAATTGCACACTGTGTCTTGCATATACTGTAGTCAGTACACAAAAAATACATATGAAATGAGATTAATTGCAGTGCAGCCATCATGTGCAGTTTTATGTGTGGCAAAGTGACAACTGTGCAAATAGTAACTATTATTAAATCTAATTGACATTTTTAAAATTATTAATATAATAATTTTGTATATAAAAAATTAAGAGACGCATGAAAGTGACAATAAAACTGAGTCTGTGTGTAATGGCAATATAAAAAAAAAAAAAATAATAATTAGAATCGTTGTGTGAATATATTCTAACAGTTATTGTGATTCTTTGATGTAAAATATACACCTGCTTAATGTATCTATTTAAACATCTATTTAAAAAAAAACAAAAAAAACGGCTGAGATCAAAGAGCTCGCGATCCGCGCTCGCGCCGTACGCGCGATTCGCTCTTCAGGGCTGCTCACCTGAGAGAGTGGGCGTGGTCTACCTGCAGGTGGGCGTGTTTTTTCTCGTGAACCTGTTTTTTTTTTTTTCCCTCCTCCGCCGTCGGTTATACGGGAGCGCAGCACTCCGAGGTCGGGACGGGATTAAACGCTCCTCAGACTCCGCTCATGGAGCCCATAACCACCTGGAGCTCGGACCGAGTCAGCGCCTGGCTCAGAGGTAAAGCCGAGCGTTATTCGCTGATGACAGTGTGTGTGTGTGTGTGTGTGTCAAGTGTTAGGGCTAGAGTCGGGGGAAAAAGAGAAGCTGAGTTTAATTCCCCTGGGATGGCGGAGAGCAAGGAATGAGGAAGTGAACGAGTGTGTGTGTGTGTGTGTGTGTGAGAGAGAGTGTGAGAGATAGAGATCATGTTTTAAAGAAGTCAGTGTTAACACATACAGAGTCAGAGAATACGTGGTACTTTATCCATTTCCTTTTATTTCTTAGAAAAACAGTAAACACACACACACACGCGCGCGCGCGCGCAGAGCTGGGAGTTGGCCTTAGGCTCTAAACTCACTGCTTGTATCAACTGGCCCAAACTGCTCTCAGTACAAGAATGTGCCACAAACATCTAAACACACATGCTCCAATCTCATCTAATGCTATCTAATGTTATTTAATATTTAATGTGCTTTATTATAGGCCACAGTATAAAACAGTGGAGTGCAAACATGGTTTTGTTTCATGGTTTCTAGGATATCGTTTATCTACTGAGAAAAATCTAAATCGGTGTATAGTTCATGTTTACACGTTGCACTGTAGAGCGTAAACATTACAGGAGCGGAGGCTTTACTCAGCGGTTATTTAATAGGAAGCTGGAAGATTTACATCCCTGTTTACACACTCCAGTCATTTATTCGAAAAGTCAAGGAGAAGCGAATTAGATCATAACGCCTTGGATCATAATGAGCCAAACCAGGACTTTTGTTTAAGCAGAACAACACAACACAGTTAGTTTTGAGAGATAAAACGGACTTTATTTCTCTATATAATCTCCTGCTACACTAATGCACTCATCCCAGTGTTTCACTAGTGCTTAGATGCCATCAAGGTAGAATTTTTTTCTCAGTACGTCAGAGCCTTCTTCATTCACTTCTGAAACGCCGGCCTCCCAGGAACTCCTTCATTGTTGGTCCAAACATGTGGAAACTGCTTGGACGCGAGTTCAGGACTGTGTGGGGGACGTGGCGATAATTTCCAACTGAGTTCCTGTAATGTGAAAGTGGTGTTGGTGACCATTTTCAAGGATCAGGCGAACGACTGCAATGGGCTCCGAGCCACCTCGGCCGGGATCGTCATTCATAGACGTACGGCCTTTTTAAAAAAAACAAAAAAAAAACGTTTGCATCGTTCAAAAGAGTCTGATCACCGTACTGTGCTTGAAATCTTCTGTAAATGTCAATTGCTTTTACACCTTTGTTCACATCGCAAGTCCCGGTTTGACTTGAACGCCATTTATATATTTGCAGATTCAGTGATGGAGTCAGTAAAGAATTGTCTTTAAATAATCTTTATATTGTGTAAATCGTTGCCTTGTATCCTGTTGTGTGGAAGTCTCACTGTGACACCTGTAGTGTTTGTTGATGCTACAGTGTGGGGAAAAACAAACAAACATAAAAATACTAATATTATTAGTAATATTATTATAAAATACTAACACCTGATTATTGAGTATTGACGCAGATCGTTTCCTTATGAATAGAATCCATAATCATTATATGGTCATCCATATCAACAATATGAACGATAAAGTAGAAATGTTGATGTGATATTAAAATGACAGATTATTGTGCTTTTTTTTTGCATTTAAATACACACACCTGGATACATGTCAAGATCCTAATTAATTACTAGTGAACACAAAAACATCAACATGAGCACACTGAAAGCAAGAACCAGGATTACTGTTTGTGGAAATTCTGAACATAAGCTAAAGCACATTCACTCAGGAACACCAACGAGTAACAACAACAACAACAACAAACACTGCACACTTGTCATACAGGAAGCCTGAACCTTAATAGTGCGCTTAAGAAGAAACAAGACTCGGGACAAACTCAAAACATGTGTACATGATTAACATAAAGTGGCACACGCTGGCTGATGTGTATTAAATTAATGTGGGGGGAAAAATAGGGAAAATTTAATCCATGTACAGTAGAAATGAAATACCAATGAAACCATGTAACATACTTATATTTGCAAATATTTATGTACGTAAGGTGTTAAACACTTTCAGGGTGTGATGTTGTAGGACAGGATGGTGTGATGCAGTCCAGCACTAAGCAGAGTAACTGTAACCATCTTAAAGTTCATCGAACAGTTGTTTGCTTTAGTAATAAAGTATAAATCACTGGTTGATGTTCACACTTACTACATTTTTTAAATGTGAGCATGTCCACTAGGGGGCGTGTGTCATATGAACCAGCTAACCTTGATGTCAAATAGCAACAAAAATAAAGCAGAGATGATTTTTTTTTGCTGTATGAATAATAAATAGAATCAAACACATGTAGCATTTTGCTGTAAAACTTTTGTCCTATCGGTTCTAACCCTGGTCAATTCTTACCAAGAATTTCAGAACGCTTTTGACTACATTTTTAGCACTTATAAATGATCATGTTTTAGTTTTAGTTTGCTTTTTTAATCGAGTTGCTCTGGTTCACATGATCTACATAGGTTTTGTACATTGTACGTTTCAGAGTCAGCGGTGGATGATTTTACAGAGTAAGGTACAGGCTGGAGAATAGAAATAAAGCTACAGCAAATGTCAATAAATGAGTTATAAATTAATTATACTGTACAATGACGTGTTCATATGAAGGAATCATGAAGCAAAGAGGAAGAACCTGATTTACTCGCTTATGCTGTTCAATTATAACTGTTCAGGTTAAAGTTTATTTGTAAGCTGCCCAAGATATGATTCAGATTCACATCACATTCCAGAAAATCTGGTCATTCAGTACATTCAGGTTGTCAGCTGACTTCATTTTATCGCCACATACCGTTGCTGAGTCTAGACCTGATCAACCCCAGATCATAACACTGTCTCCAGCGTCTTGTACAGTGGACACTATGCATGATGCTTCATTTGCTTCCCTTCTTACCCTGACACGCCCATCACTCTGAAATAGGCTCAATCTGGACTCATCAGGTCACATGACCTTTTTCCATCACTCCAAAGTCCAGTCTTTATGCTCCCTAGCAAACTGAAGCTCACTTAGTCTTACTAATTAGGCCACACAGCTGTTTAGTCCCAATCATCAGAAATATTATTATAGTTTTTTTTATGTATTTGATATTTTTTTTACCCTGCAATTTTGCACCAAGCATTTATTAAGTGATCTCTGGTCCTGGATTTTGATTTTAACAACATATTGGATAGTAGTTAATCCAGTTCCACTAATTTTAGCAATCTCTGTAGTTGTTGTCTTTGCTCGATGCAGACTGATAATTTAACCCTTTTGAAACATGACCACTTTTACTGTTAGAGTATTTTGTCCTAGAATCACACGGCAGCATCCAACAAAGGATTTAGCTTTTTCATGTGTGTTTGGATGTGTGCATTTTTTGCCTTATGTTATGTATACAGTAAGGTCATAAGGGACGGAAATCACCAGGGATCTCTCGATACAATATTATCGATTATTATTAGAGAAATATTAAGGTTATTATATTATTTAGATTTTTATCCAGGTATTGTATTGTATTCTTGTTAGAATCACGATTTTAGAAATATCCTGACACATTAATGCACATGATTAATCTACAAATTTTAACATATTACTATTTTTTTTAACATAAATTAATCATACGACCCAGCTTGACCCTAATGGCTTCCCATAGTTGCAGCGCGGCCACCCGGCTGTGTGTGATAATGGCACATTTAACACGGATAATAAGGTGACCGAGGAAACATCACCAGGTGTGCTGAACGGAAAGTCTTATTATAAAAAGCTTCTAGATTGAAGCTTTTTATAACTAGTTGGATAAAACCAAAGTTGAGTGCTCGAGCTAGCATCAAGAGGAACAATTCTTACAAGAATTCCCGTGACTTTATGTGACACAGGTAGCTAAGGCTCTAGGTTGTTGCTATTTGGGTCTGAGGATCCAGATTGCCACCTTATATTTAACTAGATTAAAATTTGTAATCGATTGAGAGTATTAATGTATATACGTATATAGGCTGTGCTGCCTGCCAGTTTGTCAATAGTTTAGATTGCACCACCTGTAGGATTATAGAGGAAGTGCAAAAATATTACTGCATCAAATGCAACATATATATTGTAAAAATGATTAAAACTATTTTGGATTTTGGAGTGGCGGCACGGTGGCTTATTGTTCTCGCACCACCAGGTTCCGGGTTCGATTTCCTCCTCGGGTCTGTGTGCATGGTGTTTGCATGTTCTCCCCGTGCTTGGTGGGTTTCCTCGACCAAACGCAGTATAGACGATGAGTGAGTGAGTGATTTTGGAGTCAGTGCGGCGATACATGAATTGACACACGAAAGATTCGTGATATGTATCGGAACCCGATTTTTCTCCCATCTCTAAGAATCAATGCTTTATCAGTGTTGGTGAAGCAGCAGAACAATATGAAGATATGAAGATATGATATTTGACAAAAGTAATGTAACTGGAAAGGTAAGGTCATTGATTAATACCTGTTTCCTGATATAATTAAAGATCATTTAAATTCCAGGATTGTAACAAAGCTGACTTCTCTTTGAAAAAGTAATATTTATTCTGTCTTATTAGAAAGTCATTGCATAGCTGTTACGTAAGATTGTGTTTTCCAGTTGTGCAATTCCCTTGACCGGATGTCTGGGAGCTGGGAGTTGCATACTTGAGAGTTGCGTACTAGGGAGTGCATAGTTGGCTCTGCTCTCTGGTTGGAAGTAGAAGCAGTTTGAAGAAATGATTTGCAGAGCCGTGCTTGTCTTGCATGCCGCATGGTCACACCTGGCTTCTACTGTATATTGGCAGCTGTAGTCAGCCTCGGAGGTTTCTAGTGTCTAATATTTCTTTTGTGCACTTTTCTGGCCAGAAAGCTTCAAGATCTTGAATGTTACAATCTGATTGGCTTTTTGTAGTTCTGTGTGTGTGTGTGTGTGTGTGTGTGTGTGTGTGTGTGTGTGTGTGTCTTTTAAGAATGTAAGGAATTGGATTCAATACTGATACTAATACTGACATTTCAAGCTTTCTAATTAATAACTAATTAACTGTTCTGGGGTTGAATCCAAAATAGCGTAAAATGGAAAAGTTAGTGAGTAACATCTAATCCAGATGTGAGCAGGACCATCGCCAGCAGACGTCAGGACTTCAGATACAAACAGACTATAGGCTTCTCACCTGCCATTTAGAATTAGAATGCTGTGTTCGATTCCCAACAAGGCCCAAAACTGGATAGTTTAAGATCGTGTCAGGAACGGATCTTAAAACCCATGCCAGGTTAAATGTGTCAGACTGCTGTGGAACACTGATTTAAGATCACTTAACAGGGAACAACTGAAAGAACATCAACATCAGGCTGCATGTAGTCACTTAGTTTATTAGCTACTTATTACACCAGCAACACACACACACACAACTACACTTTATTTAGTAGTGTGTAATTTATTTATCGTTAAACAGATTTAACATACATTTGCGTATTATAGAGTCAGTTCACTTTCATAATTCACACTGAAATGTCACTCGACTGACGCATAATTTTTTTTTTACAAAAGAGAATTCTCTGCAGCCAATCAGATATCTTCAACAATGGTATGATTGAATGTGACTACAATGCATTTAATATGTGCAGTGTTTGCAGTGTGTCCAGTCAGACAGAACGAACCTCGGGTATATACAGTACTGTAATGTGCAAAAACATGTTTTTATGTAATTTTATCATGTCTGCATTATTATACACAAATATGTACCACTCACTACAAGAAGAGCCCCCTACATTCGAACATTCAAGTTCCAAACCTTTGAAGACACGAACAAGCATTCGCACATGTTCAATCGCGGGAGGTAGATCACATGTCCCAGGATGTCCGGAAGCCAGTATAAAAAGTAGTGGCAATGAAGCTGGTACTGCTAAGAAGCGCCATGCAATAACGATAGAGACAAAAGTGGAAATATTTGAGAGAATGGAGCGAGGGTGAAAAGATGGCAGACTTCGCTCGTTCTTTTAACAAGGATCGCTCAACCATGGAAGCGATTCTAAAGAACAAGGACAAGATCAGGCAACATGATAGTTTTACACTGTGTATAGCTAACTGTGCTACTATCCTAGTACCTAGACAATGTTTGTTGGACTTACGAACAAATCGGACTTACGAACGAGCTCTCGGAACAGAAGCCGTTCTTATTTAGGGGACTGTATTTGCAAACTTTTTGAACTATTAAAATAAATAAATTAACACAATTACAGAAGGATATATAAGCAGCATGACAAACCAGTTTGTCTGATGTAAACAAACAAACAAAAAAAGCTAATGTAGCCTCCTGGCTTTTGCATGGGAATAGAAAGGAGTGAAGAACTCATATTCTCCAGCACACTCAGTAGCTCAGTAAAACCTACCAGCTGTTTTCACTTATAAAACCACATCTGTACACTGTAAACCCGAATAAGTTGGCAAAACTTTAAAAATTTGAGGTAATCAGTTACATGAATTTGTACTCATTCATATTAATCGTTCTTTATTTGCATTATTGAGTAGCCGAACTCATACTATTTAATTTCTATGTAATTATAATTTTTTTTAGTTGTTGCAAATCAAATAAATTGTTGTTGGTCTTTTGGCTTCTCCCGGCAACGGGTCGCTACATCAGACAATCCGGTCCACACACAAGCTTGGCACAGGTTTGGCGCCAGATGCCCTTCCTGACACAACCCTCCCATTTTATCTGGGCTTGGGACACGTACTTCATCCAGTTGTTGGGAATCGAACCCAGGCCTTTTGCATGACAGACGAAACACCTACCACTGAGCCGCCAGTGCCCTGTTGCCCTGATGACGTCAGACACAAAATCACTAGTCTGAAAGATTTTAAGTTGGTGGAACTTTAAGGTGACAGTTACTGTTACTTAAGTACTTACAGATACTTAAAATATCAAATTTGTTCAGCTAACTTGAAAAGTGTAATTTCTACAAACTCTTAAATACCAAAAAGTTCTAAATACTCATCAAGGTCTATTAACTTGAACTAATTGTAATTATTTGAGTTATCAGTACTCAATATGTTTAATTACTTTGAGCATTAGGGTTTACAGTGTATCTAAAACTACTGAAAAAGTGTTTTCACACCAAATATTGACTGTGTTTATGTTATTACTCTTTAGTGTTCTTTATAGAAGTTCCTTTTCTGTATAAATCTTATGAAAAGCCGTCTTTGCTTATGGCATTTTATTTGTATGTTCCCGAAGACATTTGCACAGTAATGTGAGTAAAAACAGTTGTTAGGTTTTACTGAGCGTGCTGGAGAATATGCCAGAGTTTTTTCTGAAAACTTTGTTTGTCACACTGGTCTGTCAACATGTAACATGTTGCTTACTGTAGATTGTTCTGCCATGTTATTTATTAATATAATATTTATACCCAGGTGCCGATTCGATTTGTATTGCAATTCTTTTAGCATCACGATTTTATAAATATCCTGATTTGATGTAACTTTTTTTTACTTAGATTTTGTTACAATTCTAAACAAACGTAAGCAAATAACTCGCTCCTACCACACAGGATGCTACGCTGCCTGCCAGCATGTGAATAGTTTAGAGCGCTACCACCTGCAGGATAACGGAGGAACTGCAACATTTTACCACCTCAAATGCAAACATATAGAAATAAAAAAATAATTCACGGTGATAGATGAATTGTCCCTCAAAAGATCGTAATATATAACTGAATCGTTTTGTTCCATTATTCAGTTCGGGAATCACACATATTGTCCTGTGTGTGTGTGTATGTTGTGTGCAGGTCTGGACGTGTCTCTGCAGCAGTACGCATTCGAACAGTGGCAGCTGACTGGCGTGGACCTGCTGCAGTTAAACTCGCAGCAGCTCGAAGAACTCGGCGTTCACAAGATCGGACACCAGGAGCTCATCCTGGACGCCGTGGAGAAACTCTGCACCCTGGTACGTCTTACTGCCGGTGTTGAGTGCATACACACGTGCATTGCCAAAGCAAAATCACTGGTGATGTTTCTGCCTCCAGAAACCTCCCAGAGAACAAACACAACTGTAATATTACTGTTTGGGTTTGGACTGTGTGAGTGATTAATGTCTGGCAAACTCTAATCAGTGTTTCTGCTTAGCAACAGAAGTGTTTTTTTCCCCCCTCTGTAAGTATTTTAGGCATTGAGTTGCAAACTCTTTATTTAGGTATAGATGAGTAAGTGTTATTAACTGAGAACAAGTATGAGATCATACTTCTAACCAAAGCGAGAGAGAGTGAAAAGGGCGTGTGTGATGGTGGCGGTGGGGGATGTTAAGTTTGATTGCAAACCAAAGTCAAATCATTGATGTGGTCACTGGATAATGTTCTGTAAGACTGGAAAGTTTTTTTTTTCCCCCCAGTATATCGTCACAACCGTGTGGGTTCAATGGTCCAGTGAATTCATGCTCATCGTAATATAAAGAGCTAATTGGCCGAGCTCTCTCAGAGGGGGGTGGGGGTGGGGGGTGGGAGGCGTTTAGCGTTAATCATGGCTGCACAGCCAATCACGGGCGCCTTCGAGCTCACGGAAGCGATTATACCTGTGTAGTGTGTTACACCGCTCCCAATGGTGCGTGAGCGAGCAATTCGGAAAGATGCGGTTGGATGGCGATACATGGCTCGGAGGAAGCACTTTGGCGCTTCCCTGACTGAGAATGAGTGGGAATTAATTGGCTATGACATAATTATGGAGAAAATCAGGAGAAAAACCCTGCAAAAAAACTGGTGTGAAGCTTGCCGTGACAAAACTCAAGTCTCTGGGCCTTTTATAATGACAGTCATATCATTATAATGATCAGTTGCTAAGGTGTTCTAAAATGGTTGCTAGGGCGTGGCTTGACAGCTTCACAATCATCCTGAGAGACTGATTGGTTGCCAGAATAAAATGAGCCCGCCCCCCCATGTCTCTATGCCAGTGAGATCCACAGTTAGGTTCAGTTTCAAAGATCCTGTTGAAGTTATTATAGCAAGGAATGCGACTGTGAGCACTACGTGTTTCAGTGGTGAGGACCTTCACCATTATATGTCTAGGGGCAAATTTGGGAACCTCTTACGCCCCTGGGGTACAACTTATACCCTCTTGCGGGGTAAGTTCTGACACAGCTTGCAAGCCTCTTCAAAAGTTTTATATTTCTACAAAATTCTTGTTTTTTGCTAGAAAGTCGGTCTCAATGTTAAGTTTATGGGATTTTTTTTGGGCCACCACATAGAAAAGTCATAGCACCTCATTCCTCAATAAGCCGTGCGATTTGACACCTCTTTCATGGGTCTACGACAAACGGTGCAGGACTAATTACTAGACAAAACAAAACACATGCTAACCTCCAATTCAGTGAGTGTCTAATGCAGTAAACAGCTTATAAAGTTTAAAAAGAAGTTTGTTCTCCTGCTTAAAAGCAGCACATGGAAGTTCTCAGCTTTTGCAGCCTTCACGGTCTTGAAGCTCGTATCAGACTCACCGTGGCTTGAGGCTGACATTAGCGCCCGTATGTGAAAGGTAATGTTACATCACGATTGTAAACTGAACATATAAAATCCCTGTGCTTGTGTGTTATCGTGTGTTATTAAAGACTTATGGCCCCAACGGTGAGAGCGTGTACAGCGTAGCGGAGAAGTTGCGCGCTGTGGCTCAGTCGCTGCAGATGGGTATTCAGAGTCGATGGCGTGTCAATACGTACGACGGGCTCAAAGCTACGGAACTGCCCGATCAGGAACTGCAGCTGGTACTGGATCTCATCGTCGCAGCCAAGACCATGTATTCCATGCTCAACAGGTACTGCACACACACACAAACAGAAACACATACGCATACACAAAGTGCAGGTTTTTAATGAGATGATAGAAAGCATAGCCAGGACTGATCCAATCAGACTGATCTTCTGGCCAATCAGATTTGAGTATAAAGCATCAGTTGGAACATGATGGAATTTAATTTAGTACTAATTTATGTGGACTGATTTTAGTAATGCGTAGAATCAATATTAGTTTAGCTAACATTAACTTTATTATAACTTTCTTGACTGAATTGTACGAGGAATGTTTAAGTCAAACCGGGATTTTTGATGCAGAATAATAGAACACAGTTCTGAGAGTAAAACCTCCCTTTATGTCTCTATATAATCCCCTGCTACACTAATGCACTTATCCCAGTGCTTGGTCACCATCAAGGTACTCAGAACGCCAGAAGCATGAATGGCAGAACTGCCTGTCTGATTCATGTCTGAAACGCTGGCCTCCCAGGAACTCCTTTAATGTTTGCCCAAATATGTAGAAATGGCTTGGAGCGAAGTCAGGTTCTCCGACACAAGTTCATGTAAAGCGCAAGTGGTGGTTGTGTGTAGAGTTCACACAGACAGATGAGTCTCTCGTGTAAACTGGCGACAAGTTATCCCTCGATTTTCAAGGGATACATGCCGAATGTTTACGACCGCATTGGGCTCATGGACGTAAGAGTCTCAAGTCTCGAGGTCTTTGAATCGGTTTTGCGAGAAATCATCAGTCCCGGTTTGACTTGAACACCACTCGTATGATTTGTTAATGTTAAATAATGTGTAATTAAAGTGTCAATGATATATGATTTATGTTGTGGTCACGTTGTTGTTATTATAAAGTTTGAATTTGGATTTAATTTTAATGTTCACTTTTGTGAGAAGGACGAGGAGATCTCACATGCACAGGTCGTTCTGACGTACTCATTACATCACAAGTTGAATTTGAGTTAATAACATAGCCTTGACCTTTTCCCAATATGGCATGTCTTTTTACACATTGACCATCTCGATGATCCGGGTGGTACAAGGTTCTGCATTGAAGACGTAAAGGCCATATCTGCTGATGACCTTATGATTAGTCATAAAGTAGTTCATTGCCGCTTTTCAGTGCTGATTTTTATGGCGCCATGTTATTAAGTCTGGTAATGTTCCAGCAGAAATCCTACTCAGATCATGCTTTTTGGCATGCATGAACTTCCTTTTGTTTTAAATGCACCGTTTAAACGCTGTCTTGAGCTACTGCTGCCTCCAGGCCCCTTTTGTTGAAGTGCATCTTTCCAGCCAATCAGAGCACAGGGAACGGGATTACCCTGCAAACAGTGCCCAGGATCAACATGGAGGAAGGGCTATCCAATTTGCTCCTTTCATTACATTTCGTTCCTTTCTTGCCTGGCATGACATTATAAAAGTTTTAAAAAATGTCTGTTCAAGTCCATTTATGGACAAAAATGGAAATGAGGGGGGAAAAAAGTTTTTTTTTCCTTCCTCATTTTTTTTTATGCACACAAAGACAGGAGGCCTGTGTGAATGTCGGGAATGATCAAACGTTAATTTTGCATTATAGGTACAACTTAACTTTGCCCTTATCATATCCCCCGGGCAAATTCAGGATGCAAAACACTTGTATCATCGGCTCCTGCTCAAACGGGGAAGGATCAAATCAATATGAAAGTAGAGTTCATGTCTAAAACATCACAATCTGATGCAATTTTTATTTCTGGATCTGGCTGTTTATATTAGCAATAAAATAGTTTGTAATATGATGCATTAAAAATGAAAACAAGGCTCTGTGTAGCAAGCTAATGTTTAAATACCCAAGGAAATCACCCATATTAGTGCTCGCTACTGAGCACAAGCGTGTTCCTGTTTTATAATCCACGCCTCATTGTCTTTTCTTCTCTTTGTTTGGCACTTCAGGGGAAGTCGACCTGGGCCAAAACACGGGCACATATTTTACTCCTTATATAAGGAGTGCTTCATTTTCTTTCTGTTTCAATCCTTTTCTAAACACTCCTTCTCTGTTTCAGTGTCTATAGCTTTATAATCAACTGCCTCTGGACGTCCCTTTGACGAAGTGCACTTTCCTAGCCAATTAGAACACAGGGAATTTATTTAAAAAATTCCACTCATTTTCATTCTTTTCCCTCACCTTGACAAAAGTAAGGGAGAAATATTAAGAGTCAAGTCAAGTAGGCTTTTATTGTCATTTCAACCATAAACAGTTCAGTACACAGTAAAACGAAACAGCGTTCCTTATTTATACATCTATACATATAATAAAAGTTGCCGTGTCTGTACATTAAAGATATTTGCGAAAGAAGTATTTAGGGGGACGTTAGATGAATAATAAAACAAATCAAGATGGTTTTTGGAATTTTTGTCTGTCTGTTTGTTTGTGCATGCATCACGTTAAACTACAGAACAAATTTTATGCTAATTTGAAATTTAAGTGAAAATTTTTAATTCAATTGAAATTTTATTTGTCACGTACACAGTCATACACAGTACGATATGCAGTGAAATGCTTAATTCTTTGCATATCCCAGCTTCTTGTTGGTAGGCAGGGGTCAGAGCGCAGGGTCAGCCATTTTTACGGCGCCCCTGGACCAGACAGGGTTAAGGGCCTTGCTCAAGGGCCCAACAGCGGCAACCTGGCGGAGCTGGGGCTCGAACTGCTGATCTTCTCCGATCCGTAACTCAGAGTCTTAACACACTGAACCACCACTGCCCCAAAAATGCCCTAATATCATTAAAAAAAAAAATCATTAGTTCATCTCAAAATTCAACAGATGGCGCTGTACATTTTTTAATACATGCTTATGAGAGTGCAATTGAAATCTACTTAATAAACGCGATCTCGCACCTTCATCGCACACTTCACGGTAACACGTAAAAAGTTTAGTTCATTCCGCAATTCAACAGATGGCGCTGTACATTTTTTATGCGCGCTTACGAGTGTGCGATTAAATCCCACGCGAACAAAGTCATGAGCAGTACAATATAAATTAACAACATTAATTTACCAAAACACCTAATTCGTTAACTAGCTAAGACAACAAATTTACACCAGACGTAAACAAAACTAGCTAAGAACTATACAAAAAGACAAAAAGAGAACATAAAATACACTTGTGCAAATGTGCAAACAGTAACACGATGCAATACACTGTGACAATGTAGCAAAATATATTTGTTAGAACGTTAATTCAGCAGGACATCCTCAACATTTAGTTATTAAGCACATCTAAGCGCTGAAGAAGGCTAGGCTAGTCGTTAGCGGTTAGCCTCTATGTCCTAGTTTAGCCTTATTTGCTCTAGGTCTTAAAAATGTCACCCAGAGAACTGAAGAGTGGGCGGATCTAGAGGGATTTAAGCAGATCTGGGGGCGGGTCACCTGGTATATGAGATCACAATAGGGGGGAGAATTCTAATTGTTAGTTTAATCCCAGGTCAATACAAAGCTTTAAAACAGACAAACAACAGGAAATGTTTTTTCTCTCTCAGTGTGTGTGTGTGTGTGTGTGTGTGTTTGTGTGCCCTGTGATGGATTGGCACCTTGTCCAGGGTGAACCATGCCTTGTGCTCTAAGTCTCCTGTGATATGCTCCAGGCCCCCCACGACCCTGTACACAGGATTGCGTGGTGTAGATGATGAGTGAGTGAGTAAGACAATGCCAGAAATAACTGAAATGCTAAAAATAGTTAACTGGTCACTCAGCAGTGGTTATCTTTGTAAATTTATTAAACTTGCAGTTATTAAAACACTAATTAAGAAACCTGACGTTGCCCCCTGTCAGCTGTTCAACTACAGGCCTTTGATCAGGGTTGCGTCTCTTTGCTTGTGTTACTTGACCTTAGTGAGGCTTACAATACTTGACACCATTGATCATATTTTCCTTTACAGCATAGAATGTTTTACGAATTAAGGGAACGGCCCTTTCCTGGCTCAGGTTCTATCTGACTGATCGTTATCAGTTTTAAAATTTAAATGTTGACTACTAAAATGGAGTTTGGTGTTCCACAGGGTTCAGTTTTAAGTTCACTGCTATTTTCTATATTGAGTCACTGTGTTTGTTCAGACATCAAGCACATTAAGTCTGACTTAACCACTCTGTAACACATCAATCCTGCAAAATAAATGGCTTTTATTTATTTATTTTTCATTTAAATATAAAACAAGAAAGAAAGTAATGTACAAAGTGAAAGAGGAGAGAGTGAGCAGGGGAGCAGAAGGTTGCATAATAATCAGAAGTCCAGGTTCATATTCATACACAGCAAGAAAGAGGCACAAAACCATCAGGCCCAGGTATTATTATTATTATTATTATTATTATTATGGACAGAAACACAAAAGGAGAATGTTATCAGGTCGTGAGCTGAATCTCAAATAATGCATGTTTAGTGTGAGCTATGATCACATGACGAGCTGAAGCTTTTGAAAAGTGAAGTGTTTCCTGTTCAGCGAAAGACCGTCTGAAAAATTACGGCGTTACAGCTTTGACTCCTGATTCGGTGCTGTGTGTGTGTGTGTGTGTGTGTGTGTGTGTGTTGCTGTAGTAATCTTCCATAATGCAACATTAGAGTATAAATATAACAGGGAAATAAAGGAAATCCTCTTAGAGTTGCCAGATTGTGAATTTAAAAAATGTGTAATAATAATAATAATAATATTGCTGCACTTCCCCACTGCATTCACACTCTTATACACTTTGATTGTTTATAGGAAACAAAAAAAATTGGAAATTGTTTTGGGAACAATCTGATCATTCTGATTCATACACATTTACATTCCATACAAACTTAAATAATTCTTTTGATTGTGTGAAGCTGCTTTTGCGACAATGACAATTGTTAAAAGCGCTATACAAATAGATTGAATTGAATTTGCTATTACATTGATTTGTCTGTTTCTGAGCAAACCTGGCAACCCCAAATTGATTATAATATCTTTAACATTAGCTGCAGATGAACGCCAGCCGAGCCACTTCACTTCTCCAGAAGAAAATCACAACCTGTTCTGCTAGAGGTTAATAAACCTGTTTAATGGACCAGCCATAGATTTACTTTAGAGATATCAGAGCAGTTCAGACGTAGCCACTGCACCTCTGTCCGATCCCACGCCATATTGAATAGCGCTAAAGCTGCAAAGCAAGTAAAAGTACAAGCGACAGCACTGGTCTTGTTCTAGCATCAACAGGTGATGACACTCGGATGCAAAAAAAATAACCTTTTCCCAGTAAATCCCGCCTTCTTCATTATGATTGTTTATGAGAATTCTGTCTCCTCTATGATTGGTTAGATCCTAGAGCAGGAAGGAGGGACCTAAACGCGGCGTGTGTTTAGCGCAGTTAAGCTCCGTATCATACAGCTGATCTCCATCAGTAACAGTGTAGCTGCTCTTTTGGTTCTGAGCTGAACTACAAATGAACTACAAAGTCAGGAACATGACTGAAGAGGATATTTAAACAGTCTAGACAATAGTTTAACTCCGATAGCAATAAATAAAGGCCTGCTTGTTTTGCCAGCATCAGAATTTTCTCACCCAGTCGGCATGTGTTTCTTGTCTGGGAATCTGAAACATGAAAATAAAAAGTGTGTATAATACAATCTAACTAGCGACAGCCATCGACTGGTTTCCTTTTCACAGCATTATCTGTTGTTATGACGCTGGCAGTTTGTAGCCTGACGCTGCAGTACTTTAGTTTTCCATGTTCATGTGTCAGCCATGACTTCACTTGCAGTGAAATTAGCACTTTCCAATGTGGTGGCTTTCAAATAAACTTGACCCTCTGTGCCGCCAAGTTGGATAGTGCTGCTTACTTGTCTTCTAGTCTGTGTACCTCGTATATGACGTTACAAGAGATTGACAAGCTCTGTGGACGATTTCAAGTGTGTCTTGATGATGCAAGACCGTCTGAAGCAGGAGGGATTCTTTATGGAATTACAGTTTCCAACACGGGTCTCAGATCAGAGCAGAGCTGTGCTGAAAAAGTCATCAGTCAGGTTTTAGTGAACGTGTGTAACTGCAGAACAGAGGATCTCGCATGCACTCATCACCAGATGCTCAACTGGTGTTGAGGTTTTAAAAATGTTGAGGTCTAAGATGTACTTCCTTCAAATCAAAGAGAAAATTAAAGATTTTAAAACCTTTTAAAAGATAAAAAAAAAAAAAAAAAAGTTTATTTTCACATTCACTGAAAAACTCTTTACTTTGTGTTTTTATTTGTTCATTGTAATGTTCAGTCTCTAATTAGAAATATAATTGCAGGTCTCACACACACACACACACACACACACACACTAGAGAAAGCCATGTGAACATGGTGATGTGTGTTTCCTCTCGTCTCCCCGAGCGCTCCAGTTTCTCATGCACATGAAATAAAGTTTCTGTTGGCAAACAGCGAAAGAGCAAAAGAGCGAAGCTGAGCGAAGCCGAGGGAGTGAAGGAAGAGGAACAGAAAGCGGGTAACTACATTCCCGACGACGTGCACGTGAGATCGGTTTATAATCAGATCCATATTCCTATGGAGAAGAAAAGGAAGGAAGTGAACAGCACAGGAAACACACACACACACACACACTGCATGTTTTCTCCTATGTACACACGTGTGTTTTGTGTAAAATCTCTGCCTTTGTACAGTTTGTTAGTTTACAGTAATAAAAACGTACAGATTCGTTCCTGCAGGTTAGAAACGATACAAACACGTCCTGATTTCTATTGTAGAGAAGCACCTTGATATCAGAGCTGTGTGTGTGTGTGTGTGTGTGTGTGTGTGTATCGTTGGTTAATTCTTAGTGCAGGTTTATTAATATATTTATTCATTTATTTACACAGCTTGCTTTACATTTCTGTTATGTTGTTATGTGATGTTAATGATGATCGAGCAAAATACAAAAAACTAAAAGGAAAAAAAAAAACACTAGACCCCAAAAAAAGCTATTAATTAATGAAGTTAAATCTGAATAAACTGAGTTAAAAGTTTTTTTTTTTTATTTGTAAAGATAAAGAATTATGGATTCTAAAATAAATAGAATAAACTCATTAAAAAAAAGGATTTATTTATTTATTATTATCCTTTAAATTAAGTTACAAAATAAATATTCAAAACTAAAATAACATTCTAAAAGTATTTATTTCCGACGCCTTTCTGGTCTAATTTTTATTTAATTCCAATTAACTGATTTGTAAAAATCTAATTTTAAGAGTAATTTTTCTGTCTCTCATTATTTTATTATGATAATTTATTACTAATCAAAAGTACATTTAATATTTGTCTTGTCACTTTTTGTTCCGATTTTTTTATTGGTAAATCATAACTTTTTTATAATTATATTAAAATAAATTAAAGAAATAAATAAATAATGTCTCACACACACACACACACACACACACACACACAGAGATGCAGTTCTAAATAGATTATAGGAGAGTTTTAAATAATAAAGTCGTAAATAAAAGTTTTATTTAATTCAGTGTTTGTACAGTAAGTTAAAAGAAACGTGTTGAAGTGGGAGTACGTGGAGGTTAAGCCCCGCCTCTACACGTGGAAACGGTTTTAAACGTTAGCGCTGAACTCGAGAGCGGCGAGTACGCGGCTTCAGCAGGAAGAGAACGGCGGTGTGCTTTCTGTAATAAACGACAGCAAGCGGATCGTTTCACAGCTGCGTGAGAACTCCGAGTGAAACAGGTGAAGATCTGGAGATGTTCTTCTCACATGTTGTAGGCCACGTATATGGGGTCCAGCTGATCAGCCAGGAAGGAGTCTCTCAGGTGCATCCTCTGCTTCTCTCCGCGGGAGTTGATGGGGATGACGCCGGGGTCCACGATCACCACCACGCCCACGATCAGGTGATGCTCCTCCAGAACCACGTTGGTGATCAGAGGCACCAGGTCCAGCGCGTCCTGCTCCGAGCCGCACAGCTCCGACACCACCACCAGCAGGTTAGTCCAGGTGAACACAGCGCTGAGGGGAAACACCACCAGGTACAACACCGTCAGTACAACAACACAGAGCCCTCACACACACACACACACACACACACACACACTCTGCTGGCTGAGTCCTGCACCCTGACTGGTCAGATGGAGTTGAGTAATTCACTATAACTCTTCCTCCGGTGTCAGAGGTGTAAAGCTGTAATCTTCAGGACAGAGCAGTTTACATGTCAGTCACATGACAAGCTGTGTTGGTAACGTAAAGAGAGACTGGAGATTGTGAACAGCTGCCGTAGCTAAAGCTGTGATGGTCTTTAATAACCAGAGACACACAGCTGTGATGTGAGAGGAACAAACACAGTAACGGGAAACAACTCAACACCTCTAACGCAACATTCTCACATTACTCGTTTACATACCAGGGCGTGGCTAATGAGTTGACTGACAGCTAGCATTATTTCAGCATTTGCTCGTGTTACAGTTGGTGACGTGTCCCTCTCTCTCTCTGTCTTTCTCTGTCTCTCTCTCTATCTCTGTTTCTCTGTCCCTCTGTCTCTTTCTCTGTCCCTCTCTCTCTCTCTCTCTCTCTCTTTCCTCTCTCTGTCCCTCTGTCTCTTTCTCTGTCCCTCTCTCTGTCCCTCTCTCTGTCCCTCTCTCTGTCCCTCTGTCTCTTTCTCTGTCCCTCGGTCTCTTTCTCTGTCCCTCTCTCTCTCTCTGTCCCGCTCTCTCTCTCTTTCCTCTCTCTGTCCCTCCGTCTCTGTCACTCTGTCCCTCTGTCTCTTTCTCTGTCCCTCTCTCTCTCTGTCTCTCTCTCTCTCTCTCTCTGCCTCTCTCTTTCCTCTCTCTGTCCCTCTCTCTCTCTGTCCCTCTCTCTGTCCCTCTCTCTGTCCCTCGGTCTCTTTCTCTGTCCCTCTCTCTCTCTCTGTCCCTCTCTCTCTCTCTGTCCCTCTCTCTCTCTCTTTCCTCTCTCTGTCCCTCTGTCTCTGTCACTCTGTCCCTCCGTCTCTGTCTCTGTCTCTCTTGTTCTCTCTTGTGAGTCGGTGAGGGAGAACGGGGAAGGTGGTGGATCAATACGAGCAGGACAGGAAAAAGAGAAACTCGAACAGAGAACCAGCGAGAACATCACATCTGAGAAAGACACTGAGGAGGCCAACACACCGTCTCCTCCACTGAGAGCAGTAAGACTGGAGTAAACACGTCTACACCTCAACAAGAAACACACAGCGAGTTGGTGAGTCCAGTGATTCCTCCTGTTACCACATCACAGTCCCAACCCGACCAACACACCACAAGCACAGAGACTGAGGTCACCGACCCAGTGTCCAACACACAGGAAAGTGTATTGAGTGACAGACTGACTGATGGAAGGTGATAATGAGAATGTGGTCATGGAACATGAACAAAAGAAATCATAACCCTGTTAAACTCTGTGTTAAATAATGAGGAATATGATTTACTGTAGACTTGATCTTGTTCGATTACCTGAATATGTAGTCGTGTGTTATCTTTTGCTTAATTATGGGGGAGATTTGTGTCGTCTCCCATCAATGATGCAAGAGATAGTGAAAAAAGAGCTGTACTTTTAGAAATGTAAAAAATAAATAAATAGATGTACTTCTACTACAAAAAACACACAGTGACAACAGAAATGCGACATATTGGGGATATGAGTGGAATGGACACCTGTTTTAAGTCACCTACAGTCCACTAGCGGAGGAGTGACAGTGCTGTTCTCTAAACGTTTTACCCCAATATCGTATACAGTAGAAGAAATGATCAAAAGTAGATTATTAAAAGTTTGAGCACATTTCGAAAAGCACACCTTCGTTTTTATACAGTAGGTAGTCAATGAGAATGCCTATTACCGCCACAAAACCACGGCAGCCAAAATAAATCAGTTGCATTTTAAAGTCATTCGTGAAATGACCGCCAGGTGGCGCAAAGTGACATTTTTCAC
>JAQMYJ010000005.1:3667835-3710706 GCA_030014305.1 Clarias laeviceps
CTTATCTGTTGGGATTTATTTTTACTTTTTTTAAAGGTAAAGTGCAGGTTAATTTGTTTTATTTTTACTTTATATTTGTGTTAATTATTTTTAGGTATTTATTTTTTTGGGCTGTGGAACGAATAATTAGATTTTCCATTATTTCTTATGGGAAAATTTGCTTTGATATACAAGTGTTTTGAAATACTAGTCCGCTTCAGGAACGAATTAATCCAATTAATGCTCGTAATCCAAGGATCCACTGAACTTGTATGAGGTCATAATAGGGAAAAATCTAATTGGTTAATACAAATATATCTTTTAAAGTTGCGACATATTTGATTAGCATCCCAGAACCACACAAATATTTTACACAAATTTTATTTACAATGTACTGGATCCATGGCTGAATGGTGTCTTTCTCTTGATTCACTGATCTCAGACTCCTACACACGTACAGTCAGTTCAATCTCGTTCTGTTTTTGTTTGTTCGTTTGTTTAATATTATTGTAATTTTACTTTTTGGTAAAAATTATTATGATGAAAGTCGCACTAGCTATGAAGAAGGAATAGTGTGTTACTGTTGTTAAACCCTGAAAAATGAAAAGCGTGTGGTATTCACAGTGTTTTCACTCCCCTGAGACAATAGCGTGAGACGCTTCACGTCCTTCAGCCAACATGCCGTCTCTGGAACAGATGCCGAGGTAGCGCATCGTTTCTCTGCATGTGTTCAGCAATTTAAAAGAAGGACAGATTTTTTCCATCCGTCTGCCTCCAGGAGTTCCGTCACAGTCGAATGACTCGGTGGAAGAACAGAAGTTGAGAAAAGTTACCCAAAAAACCCCAAACAAACAAACAAACAAAAAAACACACCATAAATGTTTACTGAATATAAACTTCCTAATTTCAGTTTGGGTTCGTTTACCATAAAGGTTTACACTTACCCTAATTACATACAAAGTCTTCTTTGGCTTTTATGGAAAAAAGGCCGATTTGAGGAGCTCTGCACTTCCTGGGGGGCGGAGCTAATGTCAGGGCCAGAAATATACAACAGAAGCCTGAAATGAAGAAACTAGTTAGAATTATTATACAGTAGCAGTTTTGTGAGTCACAGTTTATTTATTTGTTATTATTATTATAATAATATTATTATAAGCTCACGTAAGCGGAAGTAGCGGATAGCGCTGTTCCTCCGAGTGTGTTACTCCGCCCCCAACGGTGCGTGAGCGAGCAGTTCGAAAAGATGCAGTCGGTGACATCACGTGGGTCGGAGGAAACACGTGATAGTCTGCGGCCCTCCCGACTGAGTGGTAGTAGAAGCTTAATGTGGGTGCCCCCTAGTGACTGGGAGGAATTGGACACCACTAAATATTTAGGGAGAAAAATCTGGGAAAAATCCAATATATATATATATATATATATATATATATATATATTCCAAGTTAATTTTCATTAAATTGTGTTTTTCATTATTATTATTATTCTAAACGTCCTATTTGTCTATACATGTTTTACTTTTTATCTTCTTACTTTCTGCTACTACTAGCTGTTCCTGTGAATCAGTGTATGATATTGTACTTTTTTTAATTTTTAATAGGTGATTGAGATCGCCTCCACGTCCTCTAGCCAACACTACGTCTCCGGAACAGCTGTTGAGGTAACGCATGGTTTCTCTTGATGTGTTTCTTTACTCTTTAGACGTGCTGATGTGATGAAATAAAGAAAGGGAGAGAGAGAGAGAGAGAGAGAGAGAGAGACATGGCGAGGGAGAGTGAAAGAGAAAGAGAGAGAGAGAGACGGTGAGTCACAGCGTGCACACACCCTGATTACACCCAACCCAAACTAATTACAATTCAACATCACTACCGTTCAGATAGTTACCTGTTTTTGTAGTTTTTTTTTTTTTGTTATTGCTTAACTACTATGTTTTTTCTTTCATATTTATTATGTTTATAGATGCAGATAGATATTACTTATAATATAATCTTTTATAATTCCTTTGGCAACAATGTGATTTTTTTTTTTTTAACATTCATGCCAATAAAGTCGTTCTGAACTGAAACTGAACGAAGAAAGAGAGAAAGACAGGGTGAGAGAGACAGTGTGAAGGAGAGACAGGGTGAGGGGGAGCGCGAGAGAGAGTGAGAGAGACAGGGTGAGAGTGATACAGAGAGAGGGGAATAGTTTTTTTTTTACATACCTTAATTAGACTCTTCTTATTTAAGTCCTGTGATGTAAACTGCAGTTACACTCCACACTGAAACTCTCCACTTAAAGGCGATGATTTATCGTCTCCGAGCGTCCTGAAGTCCAGCCCTGTTGTCTGAGAAGCTTAGAGGACGAGTCACTGATTAGTTTCTGTGTCTCTTGTTCTGATTGTATTATTACACTGTGTCCTGAGGAGTGTTTCTGCTTCATCTACACCTCATGCACCTGCTTTGTCTCCTCTCTCCTCCATACACCACACAGTGTACAACAGATTCCAGTGAGAAGATCCTGGCCGGTGACGAGGTCATTAAGGTCAACGATCAGATCGTGGTGAGCAAACTCAAATCTAATTCAAATATTATTCGCCGCCTACACAGTCACACACAGTCACACACAGTCACACACAGTCAGACACAGTCACACACAGTCACACACAGTATGGTATGAAGTGAAATGCTTCTGCGACCTAAAAATAAAGTTTTCAAATAAAGAATATAAAGTAAAAAATAAGAGAAAACATTATGCAGTATAGAAATATGGAAAAACTATAGAAAAACTTCAGCTGTAAAAATTTACACTATGTACAAATAATAAAATAAAATTGAATTGAATCGATTTGAAATGAATTGAATTGAAAACTCACGTGTCATGGCGCACGATCACCACTAGGGTAGTAGACGATGACGGGAGGAGTTTATAACGATCCGAGACTCAGACTTACGAGACGTGGTTGTGAAAGTGTTCATTTGGTCACGTCGTGTTTCAGGTGGGCTGGAGCAGGAAGAACCTGGTGGCCAAACTTCAGGAGAACCCGAACGGTGTGACGCTGCTGCTGAGACGCCTTCCTGCACAGTCTGTGTCTCACAAACCCAAAGACACGCCGACTCAGGTTGCTATCAAGGTAATGAAAAAAAAAAAAAACGCTGAACATGTTAATATGACGACTCCGTGTTAAAACATCTGGAATGTGCTATAATGAAGAACCCGAACAAAAACTGAACCACTTGTGTACTTTATTAAAGTACACGTATAGTATTAGAGGCAGGGATTTTACCGCCTGATGAATAATTTGCATAACTGCATGACCTGCCTTTCCTTTGAAACACACCTCATAGCCTTACAGGTGTTTGGATACATAGTGAAACATACTCAGTTACCTCCCACCTCTGGTCATTTGTCTAATGTTGTAAATTACGCATGCACTAAGGAGAACTGTTGGAAATTCATGAACTGCCTGAATAACATGCAAAAACAGAAACGGCATGTAAATGGGGTTTTTACTGTACATGAGCCTCTGAGTCGCCGCGGCGAGTTCGGATTCCGAGATTCAAACTGGAATTAATACCCAATGTGACTGATTAAACGTAGTGAGAGGTGTCGTGGGAATGAAACCCCTGGCATTACAGGTGAGCTCTCTGGAAGAGCTGCTGAGGGAGAGCAGCACTTCTCCTGATGTCTTCAGTTCATTTACTTTTAGATTGTCTGCTGAAATAAGCTGAAATAAAAAAAAGTAGAGTAGTGTAGAGAGATAGACGGAGAGAAGTGTAGAGAGAGACAGACAGAAGAATAGGAAGAGAGAGACGAAGAGAAGGATGGAGAGGAGGTCAGAGTGAGGGAGATAAGGGTAGAGAGAGATATAGCGCAGGAGAGAAATGTATGGAGAGATGGACTGAAGGATAGAGAGATAGCCAAAAGAGGCGAGAGAAGGAGAGAAGAGTTGAAAGAAAGAAGGGGACGGATGGGTAGAAGGATAGAGGGACAGACAGAAAGAAAGAACGATGGAGAGAAGGGGACAGATGGGTAGAATGATAGAGGGATAGACAGGTGGGGAGAGAAGAGGAGAAAGAGAAAGATGAAGAGAGATGGAGAGAAGGATAAAGAGACAGAAAGAAGAATAGGAGGAGAGAAATATGGAAAGGATAGAGGGAAGGGAAGAGGGACAAACAGAAGGTGAAAGAGAAGGGGAGAGATGAAGACAAGGATGGAGAGGAGGTTAGAGAGAGAGAGAGAGAGAGAGAGAGAGCAGGAGAGAAATGTATGGAGAGATAGACAGAAGGCGAGAGAGATAGATAGAGATGGAGGGAAGGATAGGAAGACAGAAAGAAGGGAGGGAGAGAGAGAGACTGAGAGAAGGGGGAAGTAAGAGATAGTGAGAAAGTGAGAGAGAGAAATGGAGGGAGTGAAGAAGAGATGGAGAGAAGACTAGGACGAGTGAAGACGGAGTGTCATGTCTTGGTATTCAAGGTAAAGGAATAGAAACGGATGGATATTTTCTACCTGGCTTTGGGTTGTAGTAATTTGCCCCTGCTTTTACCCCTGAAGTAGACGTGTGCTTGTCCTGATTATTAGGTGGTACCGTAATATTCCTCGGGGTGATTTAGGAGAACTGACAGGAATCTCACACGAAGACTGACAGTACCTGTAACCTGGGGCGTGTGGCGCTGTGGGGTGGCGATGCTGCCCTCTGTGCACACGTCCTGGCTTATGCATGTTTAATACATGGGGCGTTTGGTTTTACTTATTTGCCCACACGTGGCTGTTCCTCATTTATTCTTTCTTTGTTTCTTGTTGATTAACGGCTCTGTTCTGGTCAGAGCTGTAGTGGATCCGGATTTCCTTCCAGGAACACACCCTGAATGGGACGCCAGCACGTCTCACAGCACCAGACACACTCACACTCACACGCTGTAGTGAGGCTGGTTTTGCATTACTACATGCTTTACTGGGAATTGAAAGGCAACCCAGACAAACACACATTGCTGGTGCAGAAAAACAATTATTATTTGCAATAATAGTGAATAAGAGCGTAGAATTTAGAATTAGAGAGTTGATAATAGTGTGTGTGTCAGGTGGGGCAGTGGTGGAACAAATGGTTAGGGCTCTAGGTTATTGATCGGGAGGTTAAGTGTTTGTACCACCAGGATGCCACTTTTGAGCGCTTGAGCAAAGCCCTTATCCCTGTCTGCTCCAGGGGGCGCTGTATCCTGTGCTCTGACCCCTGTACTTGGTTAAACAAACCTAACTGGGAAATGTAAAAGTAATTTTTTTACTCTGCTATAAAGTACATGTGACAAATAATTGAATCTCAGTTCCCCCCTTATTCGGGGGTTAATAACGGTCTGTCTTACTGTAACTGTCTTATCTTTCGTGTGCCAGTTCAGGTATCGCCACACCGAATCCAAAATAAAAGATTTTTTTATACTGTACATGTTTGCGTTTGATGTGGTGAAATGTTGCAGTTCCTTTATAATCCACTATTCACGCATTGGCAGGCAGCACAGCGTGAAAGTTTGTTTAGAATCGTAAAGAAATCTAAAAGGGATTAATATAAAATTGGGATGTTTCAAAAAAATCGTGATACTAAGAGAATCGCAATAGAATTTGAATCAGCACCCAGGGATCATTATCGTGATAATATCGTATCGGGACGTCCCTGGTGATTCCAGTCCCTGCTGTGTATGTGAAATTAGTTCATGTGTTTCGATGCTCGTATCGACATCGCACACTTCTTTTTGAATAAACGTTAATTAGCGTGAAAGTACACACTCCTGGACGGACTGTTACTTTGTTGTGTTGTTCATAATTTTGATGATATGCATCAAACACACACACACACACACACACACACACACACACACACACACACACACAGACAAGCTTTACTAATGATCTCTGCAGTGTTCTTTCAGTCCTGAGAGAGGGGTTGGTATGACAACATTCACTTCCTGTTCAGAGCTCTGAAAGCCGTCTCCATGGCCCCTTTGATGTCTCTCTCTCTCTCTCTCTCTCTCTCTTCACTCACTCCGAAACACACACTGCGTGAGAGTCATACACAGTTCAGGTTACACGTTGAATGAGTGCAGTGCAATAAAAATCCCAAATGTGCCGAACCGGATGATGTAATGAGGTGGGCCTTAAGAGATCACCGCACTGCCACACGACTATTCTAATGAAACACACACACACACATTCTTACTGGCTGCACACACACACACACACACACACACACACGCAGACCAAGCTGAAAGTCTCACTATGCCTGTCGATGTGCTGATGGAACTCGTGTAAATGCACATCAATCACACAAACAATCATTAACCTGAAGCTCTTCCTGTCCCGCGTCTGCAGAAGGAGGAAGACGAGGAAGAGGAAGACAGCAACAGACTCGAGGAACAGGTGTTCGATCGAGCACCGACGTCGGTGCGCTCGTACTCGTTCAGGTGAGTTCACCTGCAACTCTTCAATATTCTTAACATAGGCTCATGGACTGGGATTTATTTATCGACTTCTTTTAGATTTGAGTATATTTTAAAGATTTACGTAATATACCGGGCCTAATATGGAGCAATGCATGCTTACAAAGACTAAACCATTATGTGGAATGAAAACTGCCTTAATAATAATTATTATAAGGATAATATAATAGGGATATAATAAGGATTTCAATTAATCGATTAAACATTTGAATCTTGTTAATCACAGTCATAATCATTATTAATCACCATTTTAAAATACTTCGATTTACTTGTATTATAAACATTTGATGTCGGAATAAAGAGATTCATGACAAACCGGTTAGAGGAAACGGATTATGCAGATTTATAATATCTACGTTTAATCAAATAGGCTGGACAGAATGGGGGCGTGGCAACCCAGAGAAACACAGTGGGGCTCGAACCCAGATCCTCAGACCTTAAACTCAACAATCTACAGCCTTAGCCGCCTGAGCTAACACTCCCACAGCTTATGTTTAATGTAGTCTTAATAAAAAATCGTTCCCCTTGACGGTAGCTCGAGCACAACTTTGGTTTTATCCAAACGTCCATCTCGAGGCTTTTTTTTTTAACGAGACTTGCCCTTCAGTACACATGGTGATGTTTCCTCAGTCGTCTTATTATCCACGTTAAACGTACAGCCGTTATCACACACAGTCGAGTAACTGAGCTGCCATTATGGGAAGCCATTAGGGTCAATTGCGTTTGTAAATTTTTTTTTTAATGAATAGTAAAAAATTTTATGGATTAATCACATGCGTTAATATTGACAGCCCTCGTTTTAATAGAACTCAGACGTAGTGGTTAGCACTGAGCCCTCGCACGTCTAGGGTTCGATTCCCGACCTCGGGGTCTGTGTGCATGGAGTTTGTATGTTCTCCCCGTAAGTGGTGGGTTTCCTCTGGGTACTCAGGTTTCCTCCCACAGTCCAAAGACATGCAGATTAGGCTAATTGGCCTTCCTAAACTGCCGGTGCAGACGTACACACATTCAGAGATGACAAATAATAATAATTGATAAAATATTGTGTTTGTGTGTGTGTGTGTGTCAGGGCTGCCGTGTTGTCCCCGGAAGGACAGGAGCAGACAGGACAAGACGAGCCGGAGATTGGTGAACACAGACTTGATGGAAATCAGAGCCTTGGTGTTCACACACAAAACCTGCGTACAGGTAACACACACACACACACACACACACACATACCTGCATGCAAAGACAGACAAAAATAATACCAGTTCTTTATTCACTTTACATATTTGTGTTTTTTCACACAATCAGGATATAAATACACACATGCACACCCATGCACTTACATCTAGATAGTGTTTGTGAGTGTGTGTGTGTGTGTGTGTGTGTTTGTGTGTGAGAAATAGTTTCCCTCTACCAACCTGGAGTTGAATATTTTCCAGTAACAGCATGACATTTATTACTTTAAAGGATGATTTGTCATGTTGTTTGCTATCCATCTATGTGTTGAGGATTTATTTTGTCATGCCGTCACTAACACTTGTCATGCCGTCAGGTACTGGATTAGAGCGCAGGAGTTCGTCTCTCCTCAGTCTGGACTCGAGCAGGGCAAGAGTCGTATCCTGGCCTGACATGGGGGCCGGTGTGGTGAGTTCACACACACACACACACACACACACACACACACACACACACACACACAAAGAAACACAAAGAAACACACAGACACATTTCTATAATTCATTCTATTTCTGCTCTCTGTCGCCCTCTACAGGAGGAAAAGGAGCCCAAGAAGACCTCCTTTAAAGGTATGACATCATTCTCTCATCGCATCGCTTAGGCGCGTGCTGTTGTTGGAAAATAATCAGCGACAGGGTGCGTAGGTACTGTTAACGCATAACGTTGACTATTTTCCCATAATTCCGCCTCTTGAGGTGTTTTATTCTTCCAAATGTGGCGTCTAATGTTGTAGAATATCCACAATATCGTACCTTTAAAGGAGCCCGTTGTACTTTTTAACTTCTATTTTTTCCCCTTTTCTCTTGAAGATCTTCTCTGTCCTGAAGACTTTCTCTTGTTATGGAACAGTTTTACTTCTCACTTCTAACATTAGACATCAGCATAATTCTTTTTGTTTTTTTTTTAGGTTGAACTTTTAATCTGTTTATGTTTCAAATATCTCAGGCAAATCTCTGTAAATGAGCTGTTACTATGGCAACAGTATGTAAAGCAGTTACATATTATAGAAACACTTTCAGATTTGAGAACCGGACAGAAACGAGATTTCGAGTTTATATTTAATGACTGCTTTCGATTTATGGTCAAATACGTATGGATCGTTTCTTGCCAGTTAAGTGACCTTTGACCCCCCCCTGCCACAGGCACAAGGACAGCGATGAGCCGCAGGAGGGTGTCGTGTCGTGAGCTGGGCCTGCCGGACTGCGACGGGTGGCTCTGGAAGAAAAGGAAGGAGATGAGTGTGTTCATGACGCAGAAATGGCAGCGCTTCTGGTTTGTCCTTAAAGGAGTTACGATCTACTGGTACACCAGCCAGCAGGTGAACACAACACACACACACACACAATTTACACACTTTTATAATTAACACAAGCCTATAGCCCATAGTTGTGTTACATTAATGAACATTTCCCAGACACACACCTCAACACCTTTAACAAAAACAAATGCACTAAAAGCCGAAGTTCTGCACGTCTGCATGTTGTGCGTTTGTGTGTTTCTGAACCGTTGTGTTTGCAGGAGGACAAGGCGGTCGGGATGGTGAAGATCGGCAGCTACAGCATCGAGAGCGCTGGGGAACATAAGAGGAAGTAGTAAGTCACACACACACACACACACACATATTCAGGAAACACTACAGTATATTGTGCCCAGATTGTTTATTGAACTTAATTTAAATGAATAAAAATTACATTTTAAACACCAGTCAATCAGTAAATATATAAAAAATTATTATATGATATATATATATATATATATATATATATATACACAATAAAATAAAATTAAGGTTGCCAAGCTAACACCGTCATGCACTTCCCAAATGTGGACTAACAGCTGATTTACTTTTATGAACTTGCTGTATCTGATTAAATCAGATTAAATTAAATTAAACTTGTCAGTACAAGGGCTGTTTGCAGGAACCTGACAGTGTGTATATTGTAATAAAAGCAGGTTTAGTAAGTGTTACATGTAAATGTATGAATGTTGTAATAATGAAGGAGCACCACATACAGTACCGAAGATCTGATCTGTGTAAGATTCGTGCAATCGGACAGCAAATTATTCAAACAGTAAAAAAAAAAAAAGTCACTTCAGGCTGGTAGTGTGAACGTAGCCTCTGTTTAGACAGTCATATAATATTCTTACATTTTCAGTGCATACACACACAGGACCAGTCGAAGGATTTGGTCACACTTCCTAATTCAGTGTTTTTGTTTTTGTGATTTATTTTTCAACATTCTGGAACAAATACTGGAGATTTCAAAACTATTAAATAACACATCTGGTGTTGGGTAATTAAGTAAAAGCAGCAACGGTCAGTTGTTAATTTAAGATGTGAAGGTCAGCTGTTCTGGATCAGTTCTTGCCAGAACAGTATTGTATAAAGTATAAAGGTTTTTATTTAAAGCATTTTTTATTCTTATGTTCATTATTGTATAGTTTTGTCTGCTTTGTGTCCTGTTTGTATTTTTATCTGTTTGCTCCACATCCACAGGAGACAAACGTTTCCACTGATTGATGATTTTAATTAAAGCAAACAAACAGGTTTTTTTTTTTAGTTAATGTAGTAATTAGACTAAATCTCTGTTTCTCCTGTGTCTCCGCAGCGTATTTAAAATGTGCCACCCGCGCTTTCAGAACTTCTTCTTCGCTGCTGATAACGTTACAGACATGAGCAAGTGAGTGTGACGTGCATCACCGATACCAAACATACAGAAAAATGTGTAGTTATCATGTTCATATTCTACCTAGAGTCATCCCTGTCGGCGTCTCAGTGTTGTCATTAAATTCCTATCATTGAGATCAAACTGCGATATTACTGTCTAATCAGATCACACCAAGCTCTAACCTCATCACTGCACTTGGCTGGTTGGAATAAAAGTGCTGTTTTATCATGAAGTGATAATGGAAATTCTCGAAATGTGACACTTTTTATACAATAAGCTTCTGCATGCGGACCATAAACATGCTAATCACTACAAGAACGTAATATGAACTTACTGTCATATTACTTTCTACAACGTGAGAAAGCCTGAAGAGGGCGCTGTGAGAACTCCATCAATGTTGCATCAACGCAGTGACATTCCAGAAACAACTCAAGTCCCCAAGAGGTGTTAGTTACATCATTAGCCGGATCAATGCCATCATTCAGTTGAAGTTCATCCTGTGTCTTGTTCCAACTACGTTCTCACCAGGCTTTTTTTTTAAACATGCAGTACTACTGACACATGTTGTGACACCACTACATCATTGATTATTTTTCTATAACAGCATTCCTCCTTAAATAATATACAGTATATAGTGCTGTGAAAAAATAATTGCCCCTACCTGATATTTATTTATTTATTTATTTATTTATTTTTCGTGTATTTGTCACACTTAAATGATTGAGATCATTGAACAACTATTAACCTGAGTAAATACAAAATGCAATGATTTCATTTATTAAGAGAAAAAAAGCTGTCCTAACCTGCCTAGTCATTTATGTGTGAGAAACATCCCCCCCCAAAAAACTTTTTTTTTTACAGCACTGACGTATATTACGTACGGACGTGACACAAAAAAGAAAAAAATCAGAAAGGGGCAAATACTTTTTGTTCACACATCTCTATACTGTATATTATGTAAGGATGTGACAAAAAAAAAAGAAAAAAATCAGGAAGGGGCAAATACTTTTTTTTTCACAGCACTATATACCATATATCATGTAAAGATGTGACAAAAAAAATCAGGAAGGGGCAAATACTTTTTTTTTCACAGCACTATATACACTGTATATTATGTAAGGATGTGACAAAAAAAGAAAAAAATCGGGTAGAGGCAAATACTTTTTTTTACAGCACTATATACCATATATTATGTAAGAACATGATAAAAAAATCAGGAAGGGGCAAATACTTTTTTCTTCTTCACAGCACTATATACCATATATTATGTAAGGATGTGACAAAAAAAAATCAGGAAGGGGCAAATACTTTTTTTCAGAGCACTATATACACTGTATATTATGTAAGAACATGACAAAAAAATCAGAAAGGGGAAAATACTTTTTTTCAGAGCACTATATACACTTTATATTATGTAAGAACATGACAAAAAAATCAGGAAGGGGCAAATACTTTTTTTCAGAGCACTATATACACTTTATATTATGTAAGAACATGACAAAAAAATCAGAAAGGGGCAAATACTTTTTGTTCACACATCTCTATACTGTATATTATGTAAGGATGTGACAAAAAAAAAAGAAAAAAATCAGGAAGGGGCAAATACTTTTTTTTTCACAGCACTATATACCATATATCATGTAAAGATGTGACAAAAAAAATCAGGAAGGGGCAAATACTTTTTTTTTCACAGCACTATATACACTGTATATTATGTAAGGATGTGACAAAAAAAGAAAAAAATCGGGTAGAGGCAAATACTTTTTTTTACAGCACTATATACCATATATTATGTAAGAACATGATAAAAAAATCAGGAAGGGGCAAATACTTTTTTCTTCTTCACAGCACTATATACCATATATTATGTAAGGATGTGACAAAAAAAATCAGGAAGGGGCAAATACTTTTTTTCACAGCACTATATACACTGTATATTATGTAAGAACATGACAAAAAAATCAGGAAGGGGCAAATACTTTTTTTCAGGGCACTATATACACTTTATATTATGTAAGAACATGATAAAAAAATCAGGAAGTGGCAAATACTTTTTTTCCCACAGCAGTATATACCATATATTATGTAAGGACGTGAGAAATAAAGGGGGGGGGGGGGGCAAATACTTGTTCACGGCACTGTACATCCTGAAACTGAGCAAAACCAAATATAATTTAAACTGAAATCTCATTGTCACAAGATCGATGTCTTGGTCTCAAATTCAGTTTGAAAATTCAGTTTATTTGAAATCAGGTCCACCGTCTTCACACAGTCTTCCATTCCTTCTGTCGTATCACAGCTGTGCAAATCTCCATCTACAAGTTTGATCTCAGGTCTGCTGTCAGGTTTAGTGTCTCTCCCTCAGCCACACCGCGGATTACACACTGCTACTACTGATTGGTACACACTGTTCTGTTTGCTCTGGTTTTCCCTTTTTGTCAAAACAGCAACACAGAACATCAGACCCATAAACAGTCTGCGTAGCTACAGAGCGCTTTAGAGCTTCACGTTAGAGATGTTTGCACTCCTCGTGCGTGATCACGCCGACTTATTAAAGTGCACGGATGAGTAAGACGAACAGCTCATAGTCACAGCGCTTTAATCCAGTCTCCCTGATCCCTCTGAGCTCGCGGATGAATCGAGATCTTCTAGGCTATTGTACTGCAGCGACGAGAAACAAATGAGATCTGCCTAAATAAAGTCTAGCTGTTACGTGAGACTAAGGAATTTGTTCTTGTTCAGGGATTAGAAAAGTTATTTCAACAGAAACACTGTTTACGTTTTTTTTTACACTGGAAAGTTGTAGAACCAAATTAAAGAACGGGTTAAAATTTTGTCTTTACATGCGACAGCCGTGTCCCTTTCCAAATAACCAGGTTCGAAATAAAAATAAATGCTACAGTTAACCAGGAACATTTCGTTTTCTTTTCTAGATCTTTGTTCTGCATTTGCAGGCTGTCTATCATCATGTTCTTCTGTAGCCAGGCGTATAGGAAGTGACACGATTTTGGACAGGAATGAAGGTCGTTTGGGTTGTTTAAGTTTAGGCTACACTTTCTTGAAATCGCACTAGAACAGAGAAATAGTTATGAACTAGTCTGGAACAATTAAGAATGATTTTCTTTGCATGTTTAATTGCATTCAATATGTACAAATAGATCAAATCCTTACACCCTTATGCTTGCCCATTTTTTCTGCTTCTAACACATCAACATCAGAGACAAAATGTTCACTTGCTGCATAATACAGTATAGGAAAAGCAGTGAACCGGCGACAGTTTCAGGGGCAACTAGGACTCAGTGCTGCACATGGGGAGTGAAGGCTGACCCGATACAATAGAAGAGTTACTGTAGCTTAAATTGATGAAAAGGTTAATGCTGGTTCTGATAGAAAGGAGTCAGAACACACAGTTCATCACTGTTTTGGTGGCAAACTCGATATTAGTCAGGTGGTTTTCATATATGTACGTATATATAAAAGAGATAAACATCATGGAGCTTGATGGGTTTTGCAAATGCACTTGACACAATACTGTTATTACAAGAACTGTTCCAGAACAGCTGACCTTTACGTCTTAAAATAACAACTGGCTGTTGTTGTTGCTTAATTACCCAATGCTATGTGTGTTATTTCATACAAGAAATTCTGTGTCCTATCGTATGAGTTGTGTTGCATTCACTCTACAACGTCTGTCTGCTTTATCTGATTTTTTTTGTGTAACAGGTGGATCAACTGTCTGATCACAGCCATTCAGAAATATAAGAAGTACCAACAGAATCCAGTAGACAGCGAGGCCGGTGCGTGAAATAACACACACATATATATATATATATATATTTTTTTTTAAAGCTTGATGGTTGCTTTAATAGATGTGTGTGTGTGTGTTTTGACAGAGTGCTACAGTGAAACCGAGTCGGAGGAGGACGGCTCAAACTCGCCACGCATTTTAAAGAAAAAACCCTCCACGGTGAGGAAAACATTAGAAAGAAAAAATAAATAAATAAAAAATAAAGAAGAATACATTTCTTTCCAAATGTTCACGTATATTAATATTATGTGAAATATGAAATGTGTCTAGTTTTAAATAAGTTTCTTGTTTCTTGTGATAGAAGCCCCAGTCGAACACACTTCCTCGAACCCTGGGCAGGAAAATTAAACAACAAGGGGGAGCTGCAGTAACCATATCACCAGCAGGGGGCAGTAAAGCTGCAGGTACTCACCACACTGCGAGTCGGAACAGTGAAAACAGATCTGTACATTCTGTGTATGCTGTATGTGGGTTGGATAAATCAATCAGTTTTATTTATTTGTGAATTATATTCAGAAAAAAGTATTTAACTGATCCTTTGAAGGTAAAAAGTATATTAATGATGTGATGTATATAGTAATATTAGCCATGTGAAACCCCCACCTCGTGTATCCTTGTTAGATCCTCATATAATTTTTATTATTGACTTTTATTATTTCTATTGTTTCCTCTTTGAAGAAGTTGAACAAGCTCACCCGCTCACTCATCGTCTATACCACTTTATCCTGTATACAGGGTTGCTGGGGTCCTGGAGCCTATTCCCGGGGACTTAGGGCACGAGGTGGGGTACAGGGGTACAGATTGAGGGTGTCAATCGATCGCAGAAAGTTGTACACACAAAAATACACACACACGCTCATTCACACACTACGGGCAACTTGGAAACGCCAATTATCCTAATCTGCATGTCTTTGGACTGTGGAAGGAAACCAGAGTACCTGGAGGAAACCCAGCAAGCACGGGGAGAACACGCAAACTCCATGCACACAGACCCATAGGCGAGAATCGAACCCACGAGTGTTTGGAGTTTGGGTCTGTGGAGGACATTAGACTCAGTTATCATCCATTATTTCTCACTGAGACATTTTCCTCTTCTCCCTCTAATTCAGGGACAGTGGATGAGATGGGCGAGCTGTTTAACAAGCTGAAGGAGGGAGGAGTGTCTCTGATTGGCCAGAACCAGCCCGTCACTCACGACCAACTCCGCAGGTCATTTATCCGACGAAACAAAAATCCCGTCATCAACGATAAGGTCCACACACTCCGCGCTCTTCAGAGTACACTCAAGGTGAGATAGAGAGACACACACACACACACACCCTCATGCATACACACAGTGCCTTGCAAAAGTATTCATACTCCTTGAACTTTTCCACATTTTGTCACAGTAAAACCACAAACGTAAACATTCATGATGCTGTTTGTTCACCAATGTTCTTTAACAAACCTCTAAACAGCTGTATTTGTACAGTATTGAAATTTATTTACACACAGGTGGACTATATTGACTCATTAGGTGACTTCTGAAGGCAATTGGTTCCACTGGATTTAGTGTAGTTTAGTTATGGGGATCGGAGTAAAAGGGGATTATGCATGTACACCAGACTTTTCAGATTTTTATTAGTAAAACATTTTAAAAACCATTTATCATTTATCAGGCTGAAGCCTGTGCCCATGATAGTCTCAGATTCTTGAACTTTACGTGCTTTTGTTGTGACTCATCCACCTCAAGCTTTGATGTTTTGTGCAGGTGCTTTTCTTCTCACCACCGTTGTAAAAAGTGATTATTTTAGTCACACCATCATTCCTGGCAGGTCAAAGCACAAAGCTTTCTTATCAACAAGGCCGAGCTGTCATTCAATTTTTGTTTCATTTGTTTTTCATAACATTCTGTGTCGAATGTTATGCGCTGCCGCTTTTACAGGTGTTCCTAATAAACTGGACAGTGATTGTACATTTATATCCGTCTTCAAATATCTTATCTTAACATCGTCATTTGCACCCCTAGGCGAAGGAGGCGGAGCTACAGCTCCTCAACAAGCTTCTGGAAGATTCCAGTCTGACGCCGGTGAAATACCGCCAGTGGAAGCAGCACAACGAGGACCTCCATCAGGAAATCGAGAAACTCGCGACGGAGAAGAAACGAAACCAAGCGACCCCGCAGGCGGAAACCGTCCCCGCTTGCCATGGCGACGGAGCACGCAGACTCAGCCTGAGCGACGGAGAGCAGCTAGTGGACGCCGAGTTGCCTAGCGATGCAGAATCTGGGCATCGACACTTAGCATCGTGTACTGACCCGCGTAGCGAAAGAGCAGGTAGCAGCTACTCGGAGAACTACTTCTACATCTGAGCCAATGGGTCCTCGTTTTGGAACGCTGACCAATCAGAGCCTTCTGAACTTTATGGAAAAGGGGGCGGGTCTTCAGCTGCTGTGGAGAGCGCTTCCATTTTCGGACCTTGTTCTTACAAGAAATGATCGATGTCGGTGTTGCTAAGCAACCGTAATGATGTTTTTTTTTTTTTTTTTCTTTTTTAAAGCTAACTGCCTAGCAAGCTAGTAGCAGTGGCCGGCTGTTTTACTCATATGTACAGTATATATACTGTAATTATGTTTTTTTTTTTGAGAAATCTATAAATAATCAGGTAATTATTAATTATCCTACCCTTATAGTTTGTTCAACTAGTATGATTTCTCAATATGGATTTCAGCAGCCCAAGTTTAGCTTCATCAGTATTTATTCACTTTCACTCCAGTTCACATCAGTTCATCTGATTTGGGGAGAACTCATCGATGTTGGTCCACATAAAGACTGAAGCGTGAAATAGTGATTAGTGAAATACTCAACCTTGGATGCAAGAAGGAAATAATCAAAATCCTTGATCTCTGTGGAAATGAGTGGAAATGAGTTCGGAACTCGTACTTGTCAAAAATCATCTGAGTTTTTCTTTTTTTGAAATAGGACATTATTTTTCATTGGAAATAACCTGTGATGAATTGTAATGTTATATAAGGATAGAACAAAGTGGCTCACGCACATAACTGACAAAAAAAGGGCCTTTTATTTTTTACAGGAAATTTTAGAGACGCCATTTTAAAATTTTAATATAATAACTGGTTTCTTGTTTGGACCGCATGTTGTTAAGTGCAATGATGGGGGGAGAAAAGGAAAAGAATTAATGTACATGTACAGCAAATTAGTTTTTAATGCATTACACAGAACAAAAGGATGAGTCTAAGAGTATTGTGTAATATTGTGAACATGCAATACAAAATAAGTTGTATATACTATGAAAGTGTTTATTAAGGCTTTGTGTATGTTATTGTAATTAAAATATCTATATTTTACTTACATTCTCTCACTCCATCGCAGGGTACTCAAGCATGCACACACTCACACACACTACCGGCAATTTTCAAACACCAATTAGCCTATTGTGCAAATCTGCGGTCAGGGGTAGCTTAGTGGTTAAGGCATTGGACTATGGTTTGGAAGGTCCCAGGTTCAAGACCCTTAACCTTTAAGGGTCTTGGACCTTTAATCTTTAAACTGCTCAGATGTATAATGAGACAACAATGTCAGGGATGTGGATAAGCGCGTCTGCCAAATGCCAGAAATGTTAAATCTTTGGACTGCGGGAGGAAACCAGTGACCCCTGAGGGGACACTGCCCAAGCATGGGCGAGGAAACTGTGTGCATTCTTTTTCCTGAAATTACGAGTTACATCAAATTAATTATAAGAAACTGCATATTTCTTTCTTTACAACATCAGAATCATATGACCTACAAAACACAGGTCTTGATGGTGTTTTTTTTTTTATTTTTTATTTTGGCTCTTTTTTTAAACCATGAAATCAAACTCGAAATCAAATCGTCATTATTTATATAGCATTTTTTCAAACAGAATTTATTATTTTTTTATCAAATGAGATAAAATAGAATGAAGACACATGGACACTCAGGAAAAACAAGTAACAAAATACACTGCTGCTTAAAAACTAAACGAACTAGATACGTTTTTGACAAACCATCTGTAACCCACTTATCATAGACTGTGGAAGACTGACATGCAGAAATGAGCATTACCCATGATCTAATCTAGAACTAATAAAAGCATGTATCGCGTTGTCGACACATGGAGTAGACAGAAAAGGCTTACCCGAGAAGTCTGAGTTGATAAAGCTGTTCTTAATAAATGTGTTGTTGATCGGCTTCTCAGAAGTAAGCTTGCTGTCAAATAATATGCCTAAGGTAGACACAAAAACTGTGGTGGCCAGTTTTGGTGTGAAAAAGATGCCTCATGCTCCCAGAACCCTACACTAAGAGTCCTGGAATATGTCCCGTCCCATCAGGGAAGAAAATTCCACTCCATACTGTGGATGTGATAACCTGGTCATTCAGTACATTCAGGTGGTCAGCTGACCCTAATTGCTCTGGAATAGGCTCAATCTGGACTCATTAGACCACATGACCTTTTTCCATCGCTCCAAAGTCCAAACTTTGTGCTCCCTAGCAAACTGAAGGCATTTTCTCTGATTAATCTCACTAACAAGTGGTTTTCTAATGGACACACACAGTCCAAATCCGGTGAGTTCTCGTCACATTGTGTGTGTATGGAAATGATCTTACGTTCACTATTAAACATAGCTCTGGTTTTAACAGTTGTTTTTTTTCCAGCAACTTCAGCCAGCGTTTAAGTGTCTCTCCATTCCAGCCACATTTTTTTCCACAAAGTTTCAAATCTCCTTAGTTTTTTTCTTTGCTTGATGCAGCCCAATAATTAGACCCTTCTTTTTTGGACAGGCAGCGTATTGTACTGTATATGGGGTAAAATTATTACTTAAACAAGTTTATTGCTAAAACTATCAGTTAATCTAAAGGAGACAAAAAGCACAACCTCCATCTTATTTTCATTTAAGTGAAGAAAGTTAGAAGTCAGCCAAGATTGAATTTCTTCCAGGCACTCCAGCCGGGTTTGAATGAGTCTATCTGGTGTGATTGGGAGAAAGACATGTAGATCATCATCACGGGAGAGAAAACAGAGCACACTTTCTGAGAATTGACGCCAACAGTACAATATAAAGGGGGGAAAAAGAGTAAACCGTGGGTTATATCAGAATTCAGGAATAAAGAACAAACTTTTAATTATTTACTTTGCACATTACAAAATATATTTACACATAAATCAGCACAATTTCATTCAAATTGAACTTTTTTTAAATTCTGCAAACGATTGATGAGATACACCGCATAACACGTAAAATCTACACATAAAACCCCAACAGCTGCTGACTTAAGGCATAATATCACTTGGCTTCATACAGTATAAACAAATTCAAAGCGATTTTTTTTTTTAAATGGTTTTATACACAATCACAATGAAAATGTGATAGTTATAAAAATACAGTCAAATTAGCCTTAGGTTTCATGTCACAATAATAATAATAATAATAATAATACATAGGAGAATTATACCAAGTCAAATAAGGAAAGATAAGAAATGAATACTGACATTCAGAAATCCACCACTAAGCAGCACAGACCATCTACTGACAGTGGCGTAATTTCTTTTAGCTGTTTTTGCTACTATTGGCTTGAACAACATAGCAATAAGCCTCACTATTACAAAAAAAAACCCCAAAAAAAACCACACTTTTCATGAACACATAATTGACACCAAGGAGCTGCATCGTTCACCTTCTCACATCTATCCTTAGTATTCTTGCTTTGGTAATCATATACAATCACATGGCCAGAGCTGATTCCAGATCATGGCTGGTATATACTGTATAATGCTTTTTAAAGTATTATGTTGTGGCCACAAGGTGTCAAAAGAACAGCCACGCATTGTGTAAAAAATTGTGTAATTTAAATTTGTGTAACGTTAGGGTCAAGTAAGGTAAATGTATTGTCATAAAGTAAGGTAGTGTGAAAAAAGGTAAAACATGGGCTAACTGAATGGGCTAATTGAAATTTTCATTGCCAGTTGTTAATAAATATAAATTGTTGCCACAATCTCACTTGATTTGTTTCAAATTATGTGATTGGTTGAGTTATTTGATTTGATTATTTCATAGATAAAAAAAAAATAAAATTGCGCAACTCTTCAGTTTTTAAAGGTAAAACTCCAATTTAAGTATTTAAAGGTCCCATATTTTGCTATTTCTTTAACAAGATAAGACTCCCCCAGAGCTCCCCCCTAGTGTGTGTTAATGTTTTGCTCAGATAATTTCTCATACCTCAAATTCTTTTATTTCATTCCTTCTTCAAATGCACTGTTTCAGTGTCTATGCAAATGAGCTACTGCTGACCACACCCCTTCAGAGAATAGCACATCTGAGCAGTAAACCAGTGGAGGGGAATCTTCTTATACTGTATGAGGTCACATTAGGGGTAAAAAAATAATTGACTTGTTTAAACATCAGCCAATACAAACATGGAAACAGGAGAAACAGCAGGGAATGGTTTTTATTTTCTCACTTTTTAGACACACAAACTGGGGACCTGTTTAAATATCCTGTCTAAACTTAAACATGACTAATAAGTAAATTTGTGTAATAGTTCTCATTTAATATGTCTTTTCTAGTTTATTATTTGTGACGAAAGGGAGATAAATCAGTTGTTAAAACGGCCTCAAATAATTTTGTACCCACACATGAACAGCTGACAACCTTAACAAAGTGGACTTGAGTTACGTACACCAATTTCCTTCCAAACACCTGCACTTCTGATCAAATACCACCCAGTTAAAGAACAGATTTATTTATGATCACATTATTCTGTATCCCTTTGGATATTAAATATCTGGTATCTCTTCAGTTTTTCTTGCCAATGTCACCAATTGAGACAAAATGATCTATCTATAATTTTTTTTATTTTTAATATCCTGATTTCATATTTCTGTATGAAGTTGCTTTGAGACAATGTCCACTGTTAGAAGAGCTATACAAATTAAATTGATTTGAATTAAATTAAATTGAATTAAATCACATTGAGTGGCATGGTGGCATAGTGGCCTTCAAGGTCAGGGGTTTGCATGAGTTTGCATGTTCTCCCCATGCTTTGTAGGCTTCCTTCGGTTAGTCTAAGTCAACATTTCCAAGTTTCAAAATTATGTGCCCTGTGATAGATTGGCAACCCATCCAGTATGTACCCCGTAGTGCCCCATGTCCCCTAGGACAGGTTCCTGGCTTCCTGTGACCCTGTACACGATAAATGCTATACAGAATGAGTGAATTGAGAATTTAGTCCAACAGCAGCTATTAATCACACCCAGACTAAAATAAGGTGTAAAATTAACAAGCTTCTTTATGCGTAACTTCCCGTGCACACAACTATCCAATTTAGATTGTTCGATCTCATTCAATCAATTAAAGGTGAAACTGGTGCTAAACTGTCCAGAATAAGACCAAACTAGATTCTAAAGATACCATAATGGAGGGATTTCAAGGTCTTACTGGTGTAGGTGTTGTGTGCATAAATTTCAAAGCATAAAACCTTATTACATTCATATCAGGTTACATTGTGTCCATATTCCACTGTGTCCAGTTGTCAAGAAGGCGACCTTCATTTCAGTGCATCTTGTTGCTTTGCCGGTGATATTTTATCCCTAATTTAATTTGTGATCAATAGCATGCCACACACAAATGAGATCCTTTTAATAAACTCAGTATCATTAAACAGATCTAGTACATCATGTCTGTTGTGAAGTCTGCCTTGTTCTAGGAACAGTGTCTCTGACTTTTCTTTTTTCTCCTTTGTCCATTTATTTACAATGAATATTGTACATCTTTATATGCACCAACCCTGATCAATTTTTCAAAAGGTGATCATCACCATCAAGTTTTGAGGCAACAAGAATCCAAAAGTGTAACGAGTTGGATTTGTTCCCTGCCTTACATACCCAGCATTTAAACACGTACCATGGGCTCCTGACTCTGAACTGCAGTGAGATCCCGCATAGCAACCCTCATTCAGTTGTCTTGATGTCTCTAAATTAATGTGCATGTTATCCGGTTAGGTCAGGGGTCGGCATGTTCAGTCCTAGAGAGCCACAATAGTGCAGAGTTCAGCTCCAACCCTAATCAAACACACCTGAACAAGCTAATCAAGGTCTTCAGGATTACTAAGACTGCAGGCAGGTGAGGGTTGGAGCTGAAGGACTCTGCAGGACTGTGGCTCTCTAAAGCCAAACTTGACTACCCCTGGGTTAGGGTAACTGTGGGAAAACTGAGTGCAGGGTAAGAGAATCTATCCTGCCAGTTCATCATATACACATTAACATTCTGATTGACACTAGCGGCATTTTCCCATGGCCAACCCTCCTACCTTTGTGTTTTTGGGATGTAGGAAGAAGCCGGAGAAACTCACATAACCTCAGAAGCAACGTCCAGAAATCCACACAGACACGAGTGTGAGGCAGTACACTACTGAACTACTGAACTGCACTACAGGTAGTGCTGCCAGAACAGAGTATAACAGTTAAACAGTTGGTGTTATCCTGCTTTACATTCATGAGTAGAGTCCTGATTGGCAACAATCGTTTTTCTAGCAGCTGACATCGTAAGACTTCATTACAATCTCCCTCCGTACCTGTCTGGTGCGAACCGGGCATTGTGGTCGCCCAACCCCAAACAGCAATGCCAGTCCGCCAAGCACTTGCACCCATGCACCAACCCAGCCGAAATACAGAGAACCGGCCGGGCGCAGGGTCAGACTGGGCAACTTGTGCAAGTCCAGCCCTTGAAAGTCAGACATGTTTGATACAAGTTCCACCCCAAGTTTGGGCAAGTGATGGGTGTAGATGCTCAACGCTGCAAGACTGAGCACACCAGCAAGTGCGACCAGCATTCCTCCAGCTCCAGCTACGTTTCTGAGTGGCGTGTCGGTCCAACAGCGGGCACCGACACTGGCGAGCACAATCCCCGAGCCGCACAGGAACAGAGATGAGAGCACAAGTCCCCGAGTGGCGCGGACACGTGAGTCATGTTGGTACGGTCCAGATACAGGCCAGCACTCCCGCAATTCGGAGTGCACGACCTGCAAGCAGCTCTCCCATAGTCCGTCTGAGCGGAGGAGCAGGAGCTCGATGCCTCCGCCATCACCTGACCCAATCCTTCCCAAACGAACCTGGCCTTCCCGCCACTGAGGCGTGATGGCTGCCGTGAACACCAGCACCAGTCCCAAGGGAGCGAAGACAATGCCAGTCACTATCGAAGCCGGCGTGTGCATTGTGAGCGATGTCACAGCAACAGAAACAGTTTCGAGGTTTTCAGCGTTCAATGAATGATTGTTCACGGCTGAGAAACAAAAACAACATCTAATGAAAGATCGGAATCAGAATGGGTGAAGAGAGAAAACACCACAGCTAGTGACCCACATAAAAAAGAAAAACACTGAAACCCAAATAAATCAATGCATCAAAGAATTTGAGATTCCATAAAAGAGAGTCGAGCACTCACACCGAGGGAAGATTCCAGGACTTTCCACAATCCAGATGTTCACGAACGATGTGTTTGGCCAGAGCAAGTCCGATCATTGTGTGTGTATATCTGTGTGTGTGTGTCAGACTCTGTCGGTTCTTTTCTCCTCCAAGCTGAAATACAGAATGGCTCCAAACATCACCGTTACCCATGGCAACCAGCAGACTGGAGGTGAATGTCTGTCTGTTGCTAAGAGACCGTAACCTAGACGATCTCCCGGCTACGTGCTGCTTCGGTCATTTACATCGGGCTCGATATGTTCAGCTACAAGTGTGTGTGTCCTTGCTGCTCAGGACTTTATTAGTTTGAACCGTGCGTGCATGCATGTGTGTTTGTGTGTGTGTCTGTATGTTTTTGTCTTGTGAATATTGAAAGACAATAATGGAGGAGGACAAGAGAAAAAAAATCTCTTGTCTCGCTCTCTTTCGCTGTCTTGCTTGCTCTCTCACTGGTCATATATGCATGTACAAGGCATATATGATTTTTTTTTTGAAAACATGACAAAGACGTTAAACATTAGAAGAAGTCAGGTCGACACAGAATGGTGGAAGACGAAGAAGAGGCAAGGCCGAATAGATTTAATATTCATCTCTAATAAAGTTAATTATGGAGATTCATCTGTAATGGAATCATTACATTTGATTAAGCTAAAGTGGTTGCCAAAAGTATTAAGACGGCATATGCCATGCATTATACAGTGTGGGTAAAAGTAACTAGGCATTAAAAATTGGTAATAAAGTCCATATTTCTAATACAAATTTATTGAAACAAATTGTGCATGTACTTTATTAAACAGGAAAATGAAAGCAAATCTTTAAATTTCAACGTAGACACCTCCAGGGTCAGGGTTCGATTCCCACCTCGGGGTCTAAGTGCATGGAGTTTGCATGTTCTCCCCGTACTTGGTGGGTTTCCTCTGGGTACTCAAGTTTACTCCCACCGTCCAAAGACATGCAGATTCGACTTACTGTATTAGTGTTTCCAAATTGCCCGTAGTGTGTGAATGCTCTTGTACGTATAATAGGAATAAATACAATGGTGATCACCCTAGTTGGACTACAGAGGTTCCTAGGAGGACAGATGGAGTTAATTAAAGGAACAAATATGTGGCAGGACTTTCACTTTCTGTAGCCGAGGCGTCAACCTCTGCACTAAAGCGGCTAAAACTAGCGATTTTCCAAGTGAATTGCAAACTGCTATGGCAAATTTTGTACATAATGTTCAGGAAGCAATTAAGTAGGCATGGATTGAACGACTGACACCAGAGTAGTCTCTGTCAGTAGTCACTGTAGGCGTCTTTTTGGCTCTCGGTCATTGCATAAAATGGTTATACAAGGAATTCTTATGTTCTTGCTTGTCGTTATTTTAATTATTTGAAAATTGCATTAAAACACAATTTCTGTTTTCCTAATACAGTTAAACCTTGGATTGCGAGCATAATTCATTCCCGAAGTGTGCTTGTATATCAAAGCACTTGTATGTCAAAGCAAATTTCCCCCATTAGAAATAATGGAAACTCAGATGATTTGTTCCACAGCCCAAAAATATGCATATAAAAATAGTTAATACAAAATATAAAGTAAAAATAAAACAAATTAACCTGCACTTTGTGCACTTTCTGTGGCTGTAGTGATTGAGACCAGAGAAAGGAGAGAAGGAGGGAGGGGGCTACTGTGTAGGATGCCTTTCACAAACATGCGCATGCATAAACACACACACATAAACTTCACTTCACATAGACTTCTCTGTCGGCAAACTTCTTTAACAAGCAACCCCTCTAATGACAACTGTTTTTGTCTCCTTTTGAGGATTTTGCGGAAACGTGACGTTGCATTGTCGTTAAACAGATTCCTCTCCCGTACTGTTACAGCCTTTTTAACCTTTTTCTTCTTTTTTTTCCCCGTTGTTGCAGTCACTACATTTGAACATGAAATAGAAAAAATGTTATAGTAAACAGTACATGCGTGAACGGATGTTGACTGTACAAGTGACGCTCGTGCAGTGATACTGAGCATGGGAGACGATTACCCATAATCCAACAGCACACGCGCGAGAAGAACAGTTGGCTAAGTTGTGATCATGTGACGCTCGGCAGACAAAGCGCATGCGTACTACTCGTATATCAAGACCTCATTCGTTTATCAAGACAAACAAAACATCTTGCAAAAACGCTCGCAGACCAACTTACTAGCATTCCAAGGTTCCACTGTATGTTTTTCCAGCACTGTAGGTATAGAAATGAATGGAGATTAATTTAACCTGGACTAAACTACCCTGACTAAACTGGACTGAAGAACGATTGAATTGTCCGTGAGTCACTGTGTAGATGATGCACAGATATCTCAAGTTACACATAACAGTGTTGTTTCTTTGTATGTGTGTGTGTGTTTGTGTGTGTGTAATGTTATATTGATACACCGGTTATAATGAGTTATAATGATTAAATGGTAAATTGCTAAATCGATATATTTGTAAACATATTGATTTATATAATGAACTATAAGACATGCAACAGAATGTATGTGTGCGTGTGTGTATGTGTGTGTTTGCAGGCAAACTGATTGACCTGACAGCCTGTCATTATACTTTTTTGTCATTACCGCCTTGTCACTGCTAGAATAAGTACAGGTGCGTTAACATCTCAAACACTGAGCCTTACACAACAAAATCAGAACATACCGTCATCCAGGATGCCATGGCAACACAGGAACAAACACAGATTAATATAGAGCTATGCTTTGTTTAACACACACACCCACACACACACACACATAGCCTTGTTTATTAGACATGTGTGGTTGTGTATTATTATTATTATTATTATTATTTATTTTTTTTTTTTTGCACAAAGCATTCTCTCTGGCTACGGTGCAACACTCTCGAGTGATTAAAAACTCATCTTTTGTTTGAAATATTTTTAATTGACTTGCATAATTATTAAGGAGCACAGTCCTCCTCCTACTCACTCTCTGTCCTTTAACCATCTGGCGAGTGATATCGTGTCATCTCAGTACTTGCTATAAGACTCATATCCTGATTTGCTAAGGGGTTTGCATGTGTGAAGGGCATGAAAAACGTGCTAGCTTGCTTATTAAGGGTCGACCGGAAATTGTGTCGTTTAAATAAGCATGTGGTGTTTATTTATTTTTTTGTATTAGTAAATATGCAATTTGTAGTGCATCTAGAAAAAAAGAGCTGGATGACTGTATATCCGGGTCGGTGTAAGAGTCAATGCTAAAAGTTCTTTTTGTTTTTATTTATTTATTTGTAATAAAAATTGCAAAATAATTAAAAATCATTCAGATTGATTTGCAAAACTGTAAGCAAGCCTCTGTGTGAGGTTAAATATCTGACTTTCTGTGTTATGATTGGTCGCAAAAATTCAGTCTCATCTATGACTGGTCAAAAACGTGAAAGCGCCTTAAATTGTGTTTACGTTTTTTTTTTTAAAGTTTGTAATAGAAATCAAAGTGCATATAAGTACATTAAAATAGGTCTTGGTGGTTATAAGTTTATGAAGGTTGTCACCCGGAATGTGAGTACAATGTACTGAATGTAATGGGGGCCAAATTCCACAACCCTCGTTCAGTGCAGAAATTATTTCTAAAGTTCAGCTGAGACTCATATAAAGCTTCTGCGGTCCCACTGATATAACTCAAGTTGGTATATTATGGTGTAACTTGCAATATAGCTAAGCAGAACTAGCCATTCCAGGGAAAGACAATTTGTACTAAAGCTACTGTATGGTGTATAACTTTGCTTATGCTATGGTGTATGATTCAGCTCAATGGGACTGCAGGAACTTCATATGAGTCTCAGCTAAATGAATTGTAAAGCACAAAAAAAAAAAAAAAAAAACTTACATACTAAGCCTAACTATCTCTTTAAGCATAATTTAAAAAGGCCCAAAACTCATACACCATATACTACACTATATAAATAAAATATCCTTATTTACTGTATACGTAGCAGTTATAAGGTTGGGCTGTTTTGGTAATGGTACAAGCTCTCTAGATAGAACATGATTACATGACCAGCATTCTGTCTCTATATTTTAACTCCATGGACTCAATTTATATCACGTTATGTTTTCACGTAACATGCTAAAACTGAAATTATAAAATCTAGGGGAAGTGAAGATCCTCTAACTAAACAAAGAACTTATTGAATAACCTTTCATTCTGTGAGTGGAAGTTCATAACAGAACTAGCATTGTGTCAACTGCATGCTGTCACAAACGTGGCTCACTTTTCCTTTTACTTCAGAATTACAGTTAACAAACAGATGTCAAAAAGATGTATCATGTTAAATCCATCCATCCATCCATCCAGGAACCTCTATAGTCCAACTAGGGACCATGTAGGCCAGTGGTGGTTACTGTTGTATTTATTCCCATTTTTATGACCGTGGCAGGTCCTCCGCTCGGGCAAATTGAACTCAGCCCCTGAAGGTGCGACGGTGCTAATCAATATTCCACTGTACAGCCGTTATTATGTTAAATACAAATAAATATTCAGCGAGCCTATGACATCTTAGTTAAGACACTTAGTCAAGTGGTTTCATTTCATTTTTTTATTTTCATTATAAAAGTAGACGAAATACAAAAGCAAAGGGTAAATGTTGCAAAAATATCAATCGATATACAATGGAAACACAAAGCAGTTGAAATGCTTGTGATGTGAAATCCGAAATATTCCACAAAAAAAAAAAAAAAGATCAGGTCATCAATCAAAATTGTGAACAGGGATTTGCTTTTCCTGGTGTTTTTCTTTTTTTTGTGGATCATTAATTCTTTATTTTTTAGCTAAATGTGGGAGGACGAGAGGCTACGTGGCCGTGAAACCCGTAATGCCCGAGCAGCCTCGAAATGTGCGGAGTCATGTGGCGCTGTGCAACAAAAAGCCACCAGCTACTGATCTTTCACAGGTGAAACACTGAGGCAGAAATGCGGCTCCGCGGGCAGGAAATGTGTGACGTCCAAAAACTGCAGGCTAGCGTGAAGCTACAGAGTCCTGACCGGAAGTGTATGAACCTACTTAGGCTTAAGAGGCTCATACAAGAAGTTAATGCAATCTACATAAGCATGCGTAAGCAATACCACTACCATGTCCTTTACTGTGTTTGTTCCTTCCACAGAAATGATGAGAAAGCATAGAAAGCAGCGAGTGATGGGGTCGGACTTTTACAAATAAACAGACCTTGCAAAGCTATCACTGAAATATTAATAAATCATATCTAATCATAAGATAAACAAAGTCTTAATAAAGTCTTATCAATATTCACTTCTATGTACAATTCATATTTACAACTCGTTCATTGATCCACTTGTCGGTTTGTATAACACGTCATAATTTCTTACAACATATTTTATTTGTGGTTAAAAATAATAAAAAATAATATATAATAAAAAAAAACAAGGAATATATATTGTATTTACAGAGGTAATTAATATGGGTGCTGATGTTTAGCTGTGAACCTGCAGAGCTCCATCGTCTCCATGAGTACAGCCATGGGGGGAGGGGGGGGGGGGTATGGCAGTGCTTTCAGATTGGGACTAGACGTTTATGATGTCACTCATAACTCCAGTAGCGTGATTTGGAATTGATTGTGCATGATTTCGGTGATCTCGATGAGGAAGGCTGAATGGTTGCTGTAGTGTTCGATGATGTTGTCGTCCATGTTCACGAAAATCCTGAAACAGGGAGAATACATGAGGTTAGGCGTGTAAGCCGCAATAAAGGGCAAAAATATTGAGTAATTAATACTATGCAAAATAGTAACAGGTTTGTTTTATATATTATATTTTACTGGGGCCCCTGGTGGCTTGGAGGCCCAGGACTAACAAAAAAAGTAGGTTGAGAGAAATCTAGATGTAGATTTCGATCTCTGTTGAGCAAGTGCACAAGGAAAAAAAAACCTCCATTTGATGTTTCACATGAAAAAGAAACTATGCTGTGAAGTCATAAAGGAGACACATTTAAATGTTTCCTTTTCTACATCTTTATCTTGTAAAGATACAACAGTATTAAGTGGGTTGAAATGATGTTTAGCATGTACTGTAAAATATTCCTCAATTCAGCAATTTACAGTATGAATAAAGCATCAGATCATAGGTATAAATCTACAATATCTAGGCAAGTTTATGAATCTAAACTCGATTCCAACTCAATGCCACTGAAACAGCAAGATCATACTGGATAAATAAACAAGCGTTCCATTACAAAGCCATTCGAGTACTTCACCTGTATACCTACATCATAAATCAAAGAAATGTTCCACCCAGAAGGTGATGAGTGTAAATGTGTGTGTGTGTGTGTGTGTGTTTGTGTGCCAGGTCTACCAAGCCTGAGGGTTCACAGGAAACAGATTGATGATGTGGGGTGGAGAGAGGCAAGAGCGCGAGAGAGAGAGTGAGAGAGAGAGAGAGAGAGAATGCCACCTAACCAGTCTTGTTCTTCCATGCTACCATACCTGCGTGTCTAAGGGCTAGCTCACTCCGAATCTCAGCTACGAAGCCTTGGGCAAGATTACTGACACTACTCAAACAGAGCAAAACCTACAGTACATATAAACCGCTGTTGTACTGTACATTCACAATGGTTTGAACATACAGTAGAACCCAGATGATGACAGGTGCCTGAAGGATTTGAATATTTTTAACTTCCCTGCTCTACAACTTCATCATCCTTTTGTTTTTAAGGTTTTTCTTTCCTGGTAAAGAAGTAAAGAAAACATCAATTATGAAATTCCTTTACTACAGGGTTCTCGCCCGCCCGGTCTGTCAGCTTAAGTTCCAGAAAGCTGACAGCAAGAGACCAAAGCTAACCTTAAAATCACAACGAAAGCATTTCGGTACATCCCAGCTTCTCTTTATCTCCCTGATCTGCTCTGTCATTAGAGCACAAACGACAGCCACCATCTGCCGAGACCCCTCCCTGCGTGCCAAAATGGCCGACGCCACCCTGTCAGCTCTACGTGAAACTTGTCACTCACCCTCGTTTGCATTTTTTGAAGATTTTCACGATGGTGTCTTCTTGCATGCAGTACTTTTCCGAAATCTGAGCACGAGAAAGGAGAAACAGGATGAGTTTCATTTCAGGGATCTTGTAGCATGTACAGTGAGATGTTCACATGCATGACAAAGGAGCAGAAAGTAGGAGGAGAAATAAAAGAAAAGCAATGCGAAAGCAGAACTTACTGCTTGTCTGAGTCCTCTCAGGGTGGGCGAGTTCAGCATGAGGGCGTCGAAGACTTCCTCTGATTCTTGCCGTACATACAGGAGGACTATATAAAAAAGAAGAAAGAAAAACTATAAATAATCTACACTTTTGTTTTATGAATGTTGTTTGGTTTGTATGATGTAAATATACAGTCATACAGTAGATGTGATTGTGAATGGGATCTGGTCTTAATTGCATTTGACTCTCCGGATGTGGGTGACCAAATTAGTTCATATTTTAGCATCTGTTGGTCCTATAAAGCTGTTCTTGGACTTGTTACCTTGACAACAAGTCCATAAGATCAAACGCACATGATCAGTTACTCTGGGATACTCTAGCGTTGTTTTATCTTAGATTTGGTTACTGCATACGATATGATAAGCTGTGGTGCTGTGATGTGGTTTTGTGTAATCCAGTAGGGATTATAATATATATATTTTTTCTTTCTAATGTTTGTTTAGATGAGGCGGAGAGAGGGATGTTGTGTGATGGTGTAGTTTTGTGGTCTTTATTTGGTGTGGTTTGTATTGCAGTTTGACTTTGTGATTTGTTGTGATGTGGTTTTGTGGTGTTTATGTGGTTGTAGTGTGTGATGGATGAGGGTTTGTGATGTACTTGGGCTCTAATGTTTGACATCGAGGTTTATACTGATTATCTGATGGTATCCTGAGGTTTTGTGGTTGGTACGTTGTAGCGGTTTGTCGGTTTGTCCGTGTTGCGTTATCGTACCTCTTTGCTGTTCTTCCCTGCGTGGTTGTTTGCTCGGTGGTGAGCCAGATCTATCTCCCGAATCAGAGAAACAGGCGACGCGTTTCAGCGAGTTCCTCTCACCTTCCTCTGTGCTGGTTGTCACCGCCTAAGCGCCAAAGATAACAGCATTAGCGTGAAGAAAAAAAAAATACACAACATATGGCTATTGAAAAATTTCCTGTTGTTCTCTGACAGTGTTATCATTTTACCACATCTAGGCAGGTGCAACCTAGCGATGCATAACATCACACAGACATAATCACACGAGTGTGTATCTAACTGCCCGATCTGAGAGTCTGTTCTCACATACACATGATACTGGTGTGTGAGACGATCCTGACTAGAAGCTACGATTGCATGACATTCAACACCGTATGTGTTTGTGTGTGTGTGTGTGTGATTGTGCCTGTAAATGTTCGTATGTATATGCGTGGGTGTGTGCATGCATGCAAGATGGTGAGTTGTAAGGAAATGCGCCTCTTGTCAGACTGTGGGAAAGGCTATGGAGAGTGCGAGTGTATTCCTCCTCCTCCACTGTGTAAACACGCAATCCCTTTAACACCAGCGGAATAAGGCTGAGTCAAGCGTGTGCATGTGTGTGTGTTTGGGAGTGTGTGTGCGAGCCCCTGCAAACTAATCCCTCCATGTCAGTCAGCGTGAGGTGAGTTTCGTTTACCGTTGTGTAATCATACTTTCCCCTTCCATCTCTTCCTTCCCAGCCCACTTTTTTTTCCCCACTACATTTTTTCCCACACTTTTCCTGCCTCTCCGCTGCCCTGCGGCTGTTGGAACATGACTCGGCGGTGCTGCGGCTAACCACAAATCCCAGGATTCCTAGCAGTTTGTATGCATGCATGTGTCTCTGTGTGTGTGTGTGTGTGTGTGTGTGTGTGTGTGTGTGTTTGCCGTACCAAGCGCTGCAGGTTGCTGTAGTGAGTCTCTGGGATGAACAGCACAGGCTGTGTGACGTGATCTTCCAGGGTCTTGAAGAAAGTGCAGTCCTTCCCAATGGAGCTGGACACCAGAGTCTGTTTTCCTGAGAAAAAAAAAGAAGAAAAACAAGACACATTTTTTTTTTATTAATTAACTTAATCAGATAATTAATCATTAGCATTAATGTTCTTACAAACATAAATTCTGAAGACATTTACAGCTGGCTGAGATTAAAAATATATATTGCTATATGAAATTGTTATAGTTAAAAACATTAAAGATTTTTTCTTTTGATCTTGAAATGTGCTAGAAGATTTTTATAAAGCTCCCTATGTGAAAAATTACTAGCTGCTAGTTACTGGACGATAATTACCATATGCTAACAGCAAAACCATTCACATTTCATGATTAAAAAAAAATATATATATTAAAATGATTAGCTCAAATATTTCATACCAGCACACCTTACTTTTGCATAGTGGAAATTTAGGCTTGTATTTAGCATGCTAGCAAGACGAATGCTAATTCAGTTTCCAAAACTACATTGCTCTTCATGCTAATACAAAAATACCAGAATCTAACCATAGTATAAAGTTAAATCCCTGTTATAGATAAGTTTTTTGAGTTAGTATAGCTGTAAAAACAGTGCAAGTTTTATTTTAATGTTGTTAGCTTCAGAAGTATTGTTTTCTCTGTCTAGCTAAAATCAGAGCTACAGTAGTGCTAAGTATGTGCTAAGATTTCATCTTTTTAACAGCTCATTAGCTGGCATATTGCTACAGTCTATTTCATTGTGGTTTTTTTGTGGGTTTTTTTTTTTTCTTAGTTAATTACTAAACTTATTCATGGCTTGAGAGATAAATGGAAAATTCTAGAATGTGGAAATATCTATCGGCTTGGAGGAATGGGTTCGGGTGTGGTCTCTCTACGCGCTTCACTGGTTGCATAAATCAAATTTTATGACAGGGAGCTCTGGCATGGAGCTGTGTGTTTATCTAACTGGTTAAAGGGTGGGATGGATGACACTTACCCCCATTAGTGGAGTCAGCAGCATTCTTGGTTCGCCTCTTGACCCTTTTGCGTTCTTCATCTCGCATCTTCCTCTCTGCGCCCTGTGGGAGGACAAGCGCATCATCTTTTTTAATCTGACTGATTTCAGTCTTGACATCTCAGTGATTTGTGCCTCATCAAAATAGACCTTCAGGACACAATGCTTCTTAAAAACAACAACCAGATGACAGCACCATCTGATGGAAAAACAACACAGTGGTTCCTCGTTCTGCAGCGATGCGTGAAGCGCAGTCGCCGTGGCGAAACCTGTTCGACTGGTACGATTCTGAATGATTCCTCCTATCCTGTCCTCACTCAATGCGCTTTAAGCTAGCTATGAAGGCAGCCAAAGTGAAGGAACACGAAAGATGGAGAAGATAGCAAGAATATGAGGGTTTGGAGCCTTCGATCAGATTAGAGCTGAATAATGGGATGAATGGCCGGTCTTAACTAACAGCAGAAAAAAAAAACAGATTCTAGAAGTGATCTTTTGTTGAATGGTTCTTATGAAAATGATATTCCCAATTCACAGAAAGCATGGCAGTTGGAAGAGGTGAAAGATGACTCTTAAGCCATGTCTCAGATAAAGACGAATAGCCTAGAGGGCCACAGCTGTTGCGTAAGTGCTTTAGTGCACACCTTAACTTAATCGCAATTATCATAAGCTGAAACTCTACAGGAAGTGAAGTTGGAGTTGAGAAATCTAACTGACCTTATCACAGAAGATCTTGACCTGGCAGGCGGCTCGGTGGAGGAGATGGTTATTGCCAGAGCTGAAGTCAAACGTGTCGATCTGCAGGTTTAGAGGGACGCCTTTCACCCCCTTCTGAGACGAGAAGTCTGTGCTGAGGGAATTGATACCCACATACACCTGCGGAAAAAGAGCGTGCATTAGATACACTGATTTAAGTATTAAGCTACACATCAAAAGGCTAAAGTCTACGTCATGTGTACAACGAGAAAGAAAGACAAAGAGGTTTTAAGGCTTTCGTTAACCTAACTTTGTAATTAACTCCATTTCCTTCTAGAAGTATTAGCTAAAAGTAACTTAGCTCATCTCAGACACAAGAAACAATAAGGAACTTAAAATAGCTTCTAATCCCTGAGCAGGATCATAACGCATGTATTATGTCATTCCACGAGTCGTTAAGGAAAAAAAAGCTAGCATCACGGATAACAACAACCTAGAACTGAAAGCTGAAAAGATGCCAATGGCAGCAAAAACACAAACTTCTATAGGAAAGGCGTGGAATAAAAATGGGAGCATTGTGACATGACCAGGCCTGTTTTAACCCAAATGCAGAAAAATACAGAAAGAAAGACAGGCTTAGTATGCGAAAGGTTCTAAGCTGGGATCAACTAGCTTTGTCTTTGTAATCCATTTTTATTAGGACGCAACCAACCGAACCACTAATCTGAGACTGATATTTCCTTTTACTTCTTTCTTTTTCTCTGCAGTTTATTTTCTTAGTTAATTGTTGTGCTTCTCTCTCTCTCTCTCTCTCTCTCTCTCTCTCTCTCTGTCTTAAAAATCGATTCTTTATAATTATCAGGTGTGTATACAGTATGTTGTTTCCTTTTTTTTCTTCTTCATTTTGATACTCTTTCCCTCCTCCGCCTGTTCTTGGTTTCGCTGTTCCGCCCTAAACTGCCTCAGGATATTCTTGAGATCTCTCTCTTTTTTTTTTCTTTATACTTCATCTCTCTCTCCCTGTTGTCATGACAGGTGCCTGGGGTGGTGACATGCCATGGATTCCTTTGCCCTTGTGACACACACACACAAACACACACACCGCACAAACAGATGAATCTGGGCAAGTGTGTGTTTTTACCTTCGCCTCCTCATTGGTGTTCCAGATGAACGATAAGGCGTTAAAAGCGACCTCGTCTACGTTGCTGACTCCACTGAAGACTTCCTTATAGTCGGCTAAAGAGAAATGTGTAAAAAAAAAAAAAAAAACACGAGTAAATGACTGAGAGTGTCACAAGAGGTGGATGAGTACATGTTAAAAGGAAAGATAAATGTGAATGGGCTAGAGTTCCTGAAGTTTCCCAGCCCTGATAATTGTGTTTTGTTTCCATCTCTAACACACCTTCTCCAAATTATCAGCTAATTAACAGACTTCCTGAGTCAACCTGGGTGTGTTGGACCAGGAACAATACCACCAACTGTAGGGCAGGGGTACCCCAAGGAATTACAAGCCACACCTCAGTGTCATTTAAGCATAATTAAAAATTAATAATAAGACAACGTTATCAGACAACACTGCAGACCCCTTGCGCTGAGATATGGCACCGTTATCTGCTTTTGTGTATCTGTGTGTGTGTTTTGTTACTGCGTACCGATATCAATGACCCTCTGCTTAGCGGTTGGCTGCCGTGCGTGCCAGTGATTCCAGCATTTCAGCTGCATCTCAGGACTCTTTTCATTTTCAAACACTGCCATGACCATAACCTGGGAGAGACAGTGAAAGGGAAAGGACACAAACACAGAAAGAGGAAACAAAAACAAAAACAGGTAGATTGTTACAAAAGGTTTCATTGGACTAATACCTTGGTTTATCTCTTATTGTCACTTTAATCGAGTGAGCGTACGCGCTCGTACAGTCGCGTGAAAACGGGTAGTCATGCCTCTCCCTTACCATCACTAAGCCTTTAGTCACTTGGAGTTTTGGCATAACGTCTACAAGGATTTGCACACATAGGTGTGTTCTCAAAAAAAAGAAAAGAAAAAAGATATATTACAACTTTCATACCATTTATCCTCAAAATTAAGTGGTGACATCATGCAAATTTGCAAAATGATCTTTTGCGAAACTTGGATCTTGGATATTTTAGTTCAGTAATTTCTTACAAGCAGGAGTTTCTTTGAGCCGTGTGTGTACCTTGAGTCATAAATAATGAGTCTCTGAATAACCCTGCAGTGATTTGCAGATTTACCTGCAGATCTATCAGCACATAAACACTCCACTTTAGAGGTTTATTCTACCGGATTGCGATTCAGTGTGCTGACATGTCCTGAGCATCACGAATGGCTAGAACACACAAGTACATAATAAAATCCTGACAACTTCCAAAACCTTTTGTTTTGTTCTAAAAGTTAACTTTCCAACACCTTTTCAACCTCCACAACCTTCATAATCTTTTGGATAACTTGTTCATCATTATTATTATTGTCCCATTGTATATTATTTGATTTAGCTCACCCCTTGCTTTTTAATTGATGGAGATCCCTGCATGCAGTTTGCACTTTTGTGTTTATTTAGACTTAAAACTGATCTCACCTTCACTTTGCATGGGATCCCAGCATTCCTGTCCACTCCCTGCAGAGTGATGGGGTAGAACTGGCCCTTGTTCAGGTACACCATAGGAACCTCAGTGGTCTTGTTTTGGGAGGCTTGCGGTGCTCCGAGGAAAAACTGAAAATTGTTCCTGCTAAAAAAGACAAAATGAAAAGAACGTAAATAAACAAACAAACAAAAAAAACAAATAAAAAAATCATTGTCTTATCCATAGGGCAATGTTTAATATTAACAATTGGCAGAAGGTCTTGAAAGTCTTGTTGAATGACAGTCTAAAGTGATTATGCGTGTGTGTGTGTGTTTGTGTGTGTGTGTGTGTGTGGCTCACCTGAACTTCTCGGGAGAAGAATTTGAGTAATCCGAGTAATCCGGACTCGGCTGGTCCACAAAATCGGTGTTGTAGGGTAGCGGCTATGTAGGTGAAGAAAACAGTTTAATTAGTTTGCATCAATTCAACTGGATCATTACATGAGTCACTGCATTGTTTTGGAAATTATAAACCACTTGCAATTGCAATAAATAAATCATAAGTCATCCCCAGTTACAGTATGTAAGTTCTGAATGCTTCCTTCGCCAGACTCACTTCAGTGCTGGGGTCTGGGTACGGGGTATCCGAAGACCATATTTTCTGAGACATGTTGAGCATAAGCGAATCGAATATGCTGTTGATGGCTTGTTTTTCGTAGCTGTCGCCTGCGACGGCCTGGATGTAGTTGTTGTTGTTGCTTGGAGGAATTTGCTGGGATGCCAGCTTCATGAGCTGTGAGTTTTGCAGAGTTGTCAACTCAGGGGACGAACCGTTGGGTGTCCTGAAAGATAATTGGAGATAATCGTGTTCATTGTGGAAGCGAACTAGACCTCTATGCAAGATAAGTGAAAGTGTTGAGATGACTTGAAGTCTAGAACAAATAAAGGCCTTTGACTAGTAGCAGTGATTGGAGAACTTGTAAAAGTCAACAGAAAGACACTCAATCTCAACATTGTTTGAGCAGAGCTGGGTGGGAGCTGTTTGCCGCATAATCCACATGTCTAACTCTGTTTGCCTTTCTCGTCGTCGCCTCGATTTACGGGTAAAAAAAAAGAAAAAGAAAAATCTATATATATTCCTGATCTTCAGCCATTTTTCACCAGCACAAAAGACCAGTGACTCAGCTGTCTCTGGGGTGGATGAAGAAAAGGATTAGCATCTTAAACTGCTCTGACCTGAGCTAAGCTCAAACTAATCTCGCTAGCCTTCGCTCTGTAGACTGGAGGAGCGGCAGGAGGCGAAGAAATAAAACCTGTGAGAAACAACCACGTTAGGTTTCGTAAAGTACACCTGTCACTCTTGTGCTTCTTGACAATTGCACAGACACACCTCTATCCTTTCCACTCTCGCTTGTCAGAGTGTGTGTTGGGGATGTCTTTTATCTCGACAGGATGTGAAATGAATCGTGGCGTGTATGAGGAGATTACTGACAGAACTAAGGGCTTGTTGCTGATTTTGTTGACTTCTTTGTTTACCTGTCCATTAGTTTAAATGTACTGTCACCGTGTGAGCAAGAAGTCATCTTCTGGTCTTTTGGGGTCTGTAAAGAAGAGCAAAAGAACGAATTAATGAATGGTATGTCAAACCGATTCATTCGAATCAGGACAGGTTTTGGAAATTTACCTTGCAGTTCCCATTGAAGATGGAGATATTGTTCAGATCGTCATCAGCGAGCCTGGATTTGGCTTTGCTGGTATCGATGTCCATGTAGTTCCAGGAGTCCATTAGGTAACTGTCAGTGTAGCATGAGTAATTAAAGTTCTCGTTTGGCAAAATCATCAGAGCCCTAAGCAAAATGAGGGAGAACGATTGAGAAACTTGGTTAAAAGAAGCACAGCAATTCAGGAAGATTCCACACACACACACACACACACACATGTAGAACTAGACATATAATTATTTTCCCGTGTCTACAGAAGCTAAGGGACGCAGCGGTTTCAACAAACCCCACTCTGAGAAAGTGAAGCTAGATAGAAACGACGGATAAGTCTGAAAAGCTTTCTGAAACTATCCTAAACAGCGTGTTTGAATCTCGTGCGCATTTAAAGACGTAGCACCTGATGGAAGTGAGGGACATCTGATGCAGCTAACCAAAGAGACAGGGATGCCAGTTTAGCTTTAAAGACCACAAATGAAATCGAGACATTTACAAAAGAACACTTATCTCCTGATCCATCTTCTGTCCAACGGATTAGCAGCTTTCAAGCAAACGGTTCGTTTACTCCTGAGCACCTGAGCTCATGACAGAGCTGTTTGACCAGGTCAGAGGTCTTATTTAGCAAATAAACACTTTTCCTGTTGATCTTTCTCTTGCTTTACTTTTACCGAATCAGCTTCTGAAATAATCCCAAAAAGATTTTAAAGCCCGCTCTGTGACAGACACGTCAAGCGGCGCTCGGTTGGCGCAGTTATTGTCGCATGCCACAGCCGGGTACACCATGCCATGCAGTTTCAATGCCCATATTTTGTTTCTGTGTTACCACATAAGCAGTGGAAAGCTTTTCTTTTTCTTTTGTGATTCAGAGCCCTTAGGACAGCACATAACACACACATGAATACTAGGAGTATTTTCTTTTAGACAGGTTAAAGTGTGGTTTATGTGGGGTGTAAGTGTGTATGTGTGTGTGTGTTGGTTGTGGTGTCAGCTATCTGTACAAACAGCCCCTATGTACTGTTTCTGGTGAGGGTCGAGTTGCCCAGTGTCAGAGAAGAGATGGGGTGTCAAGGCTGCAAGCGACGATACTAGATACGATAGAGCAATCAAGACGCAAGGAAACTTAACAATTTACGAAAAGTTGCGATAACTTTCTGGCAAAGCTTTTTTTTTAAAAAGAAAAAAGAAAAAAAAATCTAACATCTGTAAACATCTGCATCAGTTTTTATATTACAGGAAATTGTCTTTGACTTGCCAATCATTGAAGAATATATCTCTTGACGTGATTGATATGCAATAGAGTTCCTTCTCTAAATGAAATGTGTGTATATATCAATCAAAAAACACATCACTTACTCAATCTCCTTGGTCATGTCGTTCCTGAGACACTGCAAAAATAAAATCCTCAGTCTAAGCTCTCCTCTCTGGTACGTTCTGTGGTTCCGTTTCGATATATAACGGAGATAGAGAGAGAGAGAGAGAGACAGAGAGAAAGAGAGAGAGAAAGTGGTTGAATCTGTGCTCCTCCTTGAGTGAAGCGGTTCTGATTTGGGCCTGCCGCTGCTGGCGCATTTATCTGTCCTGACAGGTAGCTTTCACAAACTCGCACCTGATTGGCTGAAGGCGCAGAGGCAGGTGTGTGATGGGACAGGTGTACGTCCTTAACTCTTCGTGTGCTGGAGAGAAACTCGTGCAGGTGTGTGAATGGATCTCATTAACACACGGCATAAAAGGCTGAGCTTTATCCCAGGTAGGCGTGAAAAAAGAGTCAGAAACCAAAGGCTGAGCTCAGGGGAAAAGCCTTTTCGTATGCAAATGTCGATGTGTGTCTCATGCATAGCATGTTTCTCTCTGGCTCAAACACAGGATTAAATAATAAAAGGTTTTGTTTCTGTATAAGGTTTTGTTCATTGCAGCTAAATCTTTTAGGTTGAAGGGTGAAAATTTCAAAACTTCAGTCTGAATACGGCATCTGTGAACCTTTTAGACGAAGATATGAAGAAGAAAAAAAGGAAAAAGTAGTGCTTTAATGAGAGAACTGAAAAGTTTTATATTTTATAATTAAAAAAAAAATTAATTATTTAAAATAGGACTGAAACTAGGAATTTTGAAAAGTTGTAAATGGCTTCACAAAAACTGGGGTATGTGACTTGTGAGGACCTTCGGCTGTTGTTGTTTAAAAGCTTTTCTTTAAATTTTAAATAAAATTTGTTAAAATGTTTCTTTTTTTAGTTATGATGCAGTTATAAGGTTAAGCTTTGCTGAACAGATAATTAGCCATATTAGTAATTATGCAAAAAAAAAAATAATCATAATAATAAAAAAAAAAAGGTGCTCACAGAAATAGAAACATCACAACATTGGGGTTCTGCATAAGTGTGACCCCAGCACATCAAATCAGGAATTAAATATGATTTTAATATTGATTTGGGTGATTTGAGTGATAACCAAGAACTTTGGTGATACCAAGTTTCTTACTGTATCGTATCCGGTTGCTGAGACATGCTGGACACTGCGAGTATGTTTACGAATGTTGAAATATTTAAGTGAGAATTCTGTGACGTAGTAAGAAAGATGCAATCATCAGCTTCATTTTGATGCCAGGAATTCCTCACTACCCCTAAAAATACCACCAGCAGTGCAGTGCAGGGGAAAAAAAGGATGTATTTTTATCACAACTGGATAGTGTTCATTAAAGTGCTTTAAATCAAAGTTTGGAATTAAAACTTTCTCCGTTCTGTTGAAGGATCAGAAAAATAAAGTATTTATCAACAGTTATTATTATTATTTTATTTGTTCAGAAATAAAAAATTTGAAAATTATGCCAAAAGAAGGTCCTCAGAAGGCTGGGAATATCTGATATTTTTACATTTTTGGGGACATTTGACATTTTGTCAGTCCTCACTAAGAAAACTGATTCACAAAAGCAATGGTGTTTTTAATGAAATATACTAAAAGACCATGTACACACACACACACACATTTAAATGTAGTTGGTGTTAAAAATATATTGCATTATTAGAAGTTTTTGACATTTCTTTGGTGCCCACAAAGAAAACTGTTTAAACACACAAAGAAACAGTTAGCACTAAGGAATTTCTTAACTGTGCATATTTAAATCTTTAAATTTAATTTCCACTCATGCAAATAATGTAAGTTTAACAAAAACGTGTGCTTAGGTTGAACTTGTTAAAGTACATTAGAAACCTGATTTATTATAGTAAACAGACATAATATCAATATATAAAAGCTACACACAGCCAGAATAATGCTTTTGAGTGTGTGTGTGTGTGTGTGTGTGTGTGTATTATGTAGGAGTTAACAACTGCTTAGAGCACTATGCAAATGACTTACAAGAAGAGCTGTACACTTAAACACACCTACCTATATACAGTATCTGTCTATTCTGGCTGCCGGTGTCATTAAAACAAACATATACACAACAAAAAAAAACATTCCTACTATTAAATTATCTATTCTGTTAGTTTTACCCATATCGATCTAAAAATCAAATAGTTCCACGAATTCACCAAATAAAATGCCATAAATGTTCATGTGCGATCTTGTGCGATCTCAAAAAAAAAAAAAAAAACACACACACAAGTGACACCAATGCTCAAGAAATGAAGGTTAAGCTCTGCTCATCTCTCCGTTCCTTCAGCACCTGCCTGATTCTTTGTTTAAATCTTTCAAATCACAAATATTTAACATTTTGTCTGAATTTCCCCTCGCATTACAGACTGCAGTAGCTTGAACAGGTAATCTGGGTAAATCATGCCGTTTCCTGCACCCTGTGATTTTCAGAATAATAATTATAAGGTAAACTGATGTGGCACTTATCCAAATCCCAGAGTGCTTCACACTGATACACAACACGGAGTGTTATAGTAGAACATCCGCAGTGCATTTAGAACAAAATAGATATACATCTCACACTGATCTACAGTCTTTGCTCTCAAAGCAAAGTTCTGTTACACACACACACGCCGTGCAAGAAAGATGCCTGAAGGAAGTGATGTGTTTTTGTGTTTTGTATGTATGCGACTTGTTTAAATGTAATTTATCGCGTGGCGCTGGAGGAATGTGCGTGCTGAGCAACCTGTCCTTGCACTCCCACACACATATAAACACACAAATACACAGGCATCCTGGCATAACGCCAGATGCCCCACACCCCGCCCGCCTGCCCGCACGGAGCCTTCGGGGCACTTTGGCCCTAAACCAGATTATTTCCAAAAATTATTTAAAAAGATGCATATATATATATATATATATATATATATATATATATATATATATATATATATAT
>JAQMYJ010000005.1:3728303-3741009 GCA_030014305.1 Clarias laeviceps
TATGTAGGGGATTTACTATATATGTATATATATTTTTTAATGAGTCACTTGTGTTGGAAAACTTGCTAAGCATATCATTGTCTCAGCATATCATTATTCATATCAGGCTTTCATTTTTTGTAAACCTGCACAGTGCAAAACTTAAGCTGCTGAAACACTGAGGCAAGAGCCTGTGAAGGAATGCACCTGTTCCCTGTTTAAGAGAAAAAAAACTCCTGTTGCATGCTGCAGGGATAGAGAGAGAGAGAGAGAGAAAAGAGAGAGGGAGGAACGAATGATTGCCACAGAGACTCTTTGTCATTACACATTTAGTGACCTGTAAAACAAATTCGCAAGAGAAAAGACAGAGAGTTAGGTGCAACAGGTCTTTTTTTGGGAGGTGTTGTCTTATTGACAGACAGATAAGTTCATACAATGATTGCATGAAAAAAAATTTGGACGAAAAATTCAGAAGCTGCTGCTGCTCAAACAGAAGGAGCGGATAGCGCTGTCCTTTGAGTGTGTTACGCCGCCCCTAACGGTGCGTGAGTGAGTTCGAAAAGATGCGGTCGGCTGGCGTCACGTGGTTCGGAGGAAACTTCGGCTTTCCCGACTGAGTACCAGACTCAACATGGAACCCATCCTCATTTGGGTGATAACAGATAGCAGGGATTGTTAGGTGGCAAGAAGTTCAGCATAACAGCTGATGTCCTTAAGTTAATATGGAGTCCAGTTCGTTATTGGAGGCTCAGGTAGACTGTAGAAAATTCCAGTCCCAAACTATTAAGTCCCCAGAGAAGGTAAAATGGAACCATTTCCAACTTCAGTAGAAGCATGGCACTGGGACGAGTCAGACAGGTCCAGAGGGCAGACGGGGTCTGGATCACTGGCAGCTCAAGAGCGGCATGTGTAGCTCGACAGAGAGAGAGAGCATGAGAGAGAGAAAAAAGGAAAGAAAAGAGAAGAGAGGAAGACATTATTGGACTGGTATGGTCACAGTCACAAACAAGCGTTCGTGCATGTTTAATCGCAAAAAGTTAGATCACATATCCAGCATACATCGTCACATGTGTGAAGCGTGCAGTGGCGATGAAGCTGATACTTTTAGAAGTGCCAAGGAATAACACTGGCTACAAAAGTTAAATAATCCAGAGAATGGAGCGAGGGTGAAAAAGTAGCAGGCATTACTCATTCTTTTAACATGAATCGTTCAAGTTTCGGCAGAATTCTAAAGAACAAGATCAGGCGACATGTTAGTTTGATACAGTGTATAGTCAATTCAATTGTGTTAGCATCCTAGAACCTAAACAATGTCTGCTAGACTTACAAACAAGTTCGACTTACGAACGGAACTCTCATATGTAGGGGATTTACTATATATGTATATATATTTTTTAATGAGTCACTTGTGTTGGAAAACTTGCTAAGCATATCATTGTCTCAGCATATCATTATTCATATCAGGCTTTCATTTTTTGTAAACCTGCACAGTGCAAAACTTAAGCTGCTGAAACACTGAGGCAAGAGCCTGTGAAGGAATGCACCTGTTCCCTGTTTAAGAGAAAAAAAACTCCTGTTGCATGCTGCAGGGATAGAGAGAGAGAGAGAGAGAAAAGAGAGAGGGAGGAACGAATGATTGCCACAGAGACTCTTTGTCATTACACATTTAGTGACCTGTAAAACAAATTCGCAAGAGAAAAGACAGAGAGTTAGGTGCAACAGGTCTTTTTTTGGGAGGTGTTGTCTTATTGACAGACAGATAAGTTCATACAATGTTTGCATGAAAAAAAATTTGGACGAAAAATTCAGAAGCTGCTGTACTACATAAGGTGCAGTGCTGCAGATTTCGTTCCTCCACTCTACTGGGAAGACTTTCAGCTAAGTTTTGGGACTTTGGGAGTCTTTAGGGATTTGTGTTCATTCAGCTAAGAGAGCATTAATGAGATAAGACACTGATGTTAGATAAGAAGGTAGTGTTCCAGTTCATTCAGTCCAAGACTTCCACAAGACAGATATCATGGCATTTAATAGATTAATCGTTTCAGGAACATGGAGTGCCGAGTCTAAATGTGTCTGGGACAAAACGTAGATCACTTCCAGCATCATATGTAATGCAATCGAGTACACATACAGTATGTCAAGGTACTTTTTGGGTTCAGATTGCTTCACCATATTGAGAATTATTACAGAATATTCAGGGCCTGTTTCAAGTGTCCCTTTCAGGACACAAGGTTTTCACACTGTCTCTGATGGCTTGGCTTCTTCCCATAGCGTATCCCTGGTGCCATGTCTTCCCCAGGTAAGCGACACACATGCACCAATTCCACATTATCTTGAAGAAAATCAGGTTCTTTGGACCATGCAGGCAACCTTCTTCCACTGGTCTAGGGAGCATACACTGACACTTTTTGTATCATAGCATGCGTAGCAAGATCAGGCGACATGTTAGTTTGATACAGTGTATAGTCAATTCAATTGTGTTAGCATCCTGGAACCTAAACAATGTCTGCTGGACTTACAAACAAGTTCGACTTACGAACGGAACTCTCGTATGTAGGGGATTTACTATATATGTATATATATTTTTTAATGAGTCACTTGTGTTGGAAAACTTGCTAAGCATATCATTGTCTCAGCATATCATTATTCATATCAGGCTTTCATTTTTTGTAAACCTGCACAGTGCAAAACTTAAGCTGCTGAAACACTGAGGCAAGAGCCTGTGAAGGAATGCACCTGTTCCCTGTTTAAGAGAAGAAAACACCTGTTGCATGCTGCAGGGATAGAGAGAGAGAGAGAGAGAAAAGAGAGAGGGAGGAACGGATGATTGCCACAGAGACTCTTTGTCATTACACATTTAGTGACCTGTAAAACAAATTCTCATAAGAAAAGACAGAGAGGAGACAGACACTGAGGGAGGTGTGGAGTGAGGGATTGAAAGGAGCGGATGAAGAGACAGGAGTCAGAGGAGGAGGGAAGCGAGGGAAGGCAAGGAACAGATGAAGAGACACGAGTAGGAGGAGGAGGTGTTGAGTGAGGGAGGGGGTGCTGCAACAGTAACGCAACAGGTTTAACCTGATTGTAAATCTAACAAACCGTGATTACAGGGTGCTGGAAATATGAAGGAGCTTCCGAGCAAGTGTAAAAACCTCATTAAATCTGTCTATTTGTGGCATGGCAATTAATCCGTCTATCTTTTTAAGCTCTCTTTGTCAATCATTTCATCACACCAGACTTTCTGTATATACTGCAAGTCAAATGACGTCGACTTTTTTTTTTTTAGGGTTTTAGAGTTTCACTTAAGGTGAGTTCAGAAGGTTGTTCAGTTTCTATAAAACTAGAGCTGTTTCATAAGTCCTGATTTGACTTCAAGAAAAAAAAAGTCTTGCTTTTTCTGTGTATAAGTCATTCTATTGTTGTACATGCAAAATAAATCAGATGGTAATGCATTACATTAAAGCTCGTCGTTTAAGGCATTACTTAACCTGAACAAACCATCTTCAGTATTAATTTATGTTTTCAATAATAAACAATACGTTAAATAATAAGGACCTGTATTAACGAATATACAAACTATCGTTCGAGTCAAACCAGGACTTGTGATGAAATTCCTCATAAATGAAGGCATAAAACCAATTTGACATTTACAGAGGTTTTAAAACGCAGTACGGTGATGAGACACTAGAGCTGCAGTAAGACATTTAATTCGTGCAAACATTTAAAAAAAAAAAAGACATCTGTAAGTGACAATTCTGGTTGAGGTGACTCAGAGCCCTCTCCAGTCGCTGTCTTTGAACATTCAGCAAGTGGATCACTCTCAGGGGAAAAAAACACTGGTTTGATCGACAAAGACGTTCTGTTTTTGCAGAACAATTCATGTTCGTGCTGCCCACCAACACCACTTGTACATTACAGGAACTCGGCTGGAAGTTATTGCCACGTCCCACGTACAGTCATTTCCACATGGTTGAGCCATTAAAGGAGTTCCTGGGAGGCCAGCGTTTCAGATGTGAATCTTACTGAAAAAACTTTCTGCCTTGATGGTATCCAGGCACTAGTGAAATGCTGGGATAAGTGCATTAGTGTAGCAGGGGATTATATATAGTGATATAAGTTTTTAAACTCAAACCTGTGTTCTGTTATTTTGTACATTCAAAAGTCCCACTTTGACTTGAACGACATGTAAAATTAAGTTCACATGGATCCCGATTAGAAACATATTGTTATTTAATTTTTTCGCGCACACATACACACACTCCCTCAAACACACACACACACACACACACACACACCATGTGCCCACATTTTCATGAACACCCAAAGGGTAAACACACAGCTGCTATTTACACATAAACCAGTTCATGTGGTCTGTTGAGTGGAGTTCAGTTTTAGGACCATGACATCATCACCTCGTTGCAACACAAAATTGTTGCCAAGGTTTATTAATCTTTTAAAACGTAACTTTTTCAGATTTCTAAAACTCAGAGTCATAATTAAAATGAAAGTTTAATTAAAGTTTAAATAAATGAAAAAACATTTGAAAGACACATTGTTAATTAATTTCCTATAACAATCCAATAATTGCTCTTTTTCATGCATAGCAGCATGTCGTACGTATGCGTTTAGGAACAAAACTTAATCACTCATGCAGGCTCAAACTGTACAAACTCCCCTACGGCCTCCAAGTAGATCTCAAAAAAACAGATGCCTTAAGACGATTATGCCACCTTCAGCTTGCTGAACCACCATTATGAAGCAGATACTGATACACAGTCATGATAAATGGAATTCACAGTCAATCCTAATGAATCAAAGTGACTTTACTCTGGAGTTCATTTAGTCTTAACTGTAAACCTGATTGTGAAACTGTAATTTTTTAATTGCACTTCTGTAGATAATGAAAAAAAAACGCAACACAATTTTCCACTCAATAACACATCGACGAGCTGATTCGTTTTTAACAGCTTAAAAAATCTCGGCAAGTGAAAATATGTGAATCTAGTTGGATTTATCTACTATTTTCATTATTATTATTTTTATATAAGATTACATAGAACCAGGCTTGTATACTTTGGTAGAAGTCACCTTTAGAACGTTACTTTTGAGTAACTGTCTTAAAGTATCTGGTATTTTCTGTATTGCAAGTAAAAGAAAAAAAGTAATAATTAGAATTTTGATTAGGATCTTTCCTTATCTTTATCTTCTATACCACTTTATCCTGTATACAGGGTCGCGTGGCCAAGGATATTACGTCATGATTCACACGCCTTCTTAAACATCAATTTTATAAAATTAATTCCGGGGGGAAAAATCAGGGGTTTAATTAAAAATCTGCATGTAGGCTAATCAGTGACATTACCTAGCACACGTTAGCCTTGTCATCACGTTAGCCAGATATCTGAACAGGCCTATGATAACAACTAACTAATATGTTAATGTTAAATAAAACTGATGTTGTGGCTCCAGGTTGGACGAGAGATTTAGAACGGCGATATTTGCTCAAGCTCAAGCTCATGTGGTGGTTCACAAAAACCTCCTGGGGTGTGTTTTAGTCCATTTGGCGCTAAAGTGGTTCCTGAGTCACACCCTTTAAGGTCCCTTGAGCTTTTTCTGGACATTACATGCTGGCGGTTGGCAAAAGACAGGCATTACGTCACAAACACGAACTGGTGCAACAACCCGTAATAATGATACTTAAGGAAAATGTAAGAAAGTAGAAGTAAAAGTAGACATTTTATTTAGGAAATGGTGTAAATTTTATTTAGGAATATAAATAATGAAGTAAAGTCCAGATGCAATTAAAATTCTTCTTAAGTACAACAACTTAACAAATATAATATAATATAAACTAATAGAATAGAATAGAATATATATTTCCATCTTTAGAAGCATAGATTTCTTGTTTTATTGTAAAATTTGCTTCATTTCAGAAATGAATGTTAAACTTTACCAACATTTTCTACCAACAGAACATAGAATTTACAAAATGAAAAAAAAAAGTTTTTGTTTTTTTACGCCGCCCACTCACTATCTAGAGTCCCTGCCTTTCAAACCCTACAACTGGAGATGTTTTCTTGGATTTTGTTGGTTATAAAGCATTTAAACATGTAGACTGGAAGTGTGTATATCGTGAGGCGTAACTGCTACATTTATGTTAAGTTTAATAGCAATAATATGGGCATTATACTATTGTACTGTACATAGATTTTGATTCTCATATAATTACAATTCCTTTAAAAGAGAACATTACACTACGATTGTAAGCTACAAGTGTGAAGTGCCATAATTCACTTTAAAGCATCTTAAGGTGTAACTAAATGGCATCTAAATTACACGTCCCAGTGCAAAGCCACAATGTGAATAACAATAGATGACATGGTCAGGAAAGCATTCGGTCCAGACACACAGGTCACCATTAGCTCACTCAGACATAACACAAAGCATTTCAGGTGATTATGTGCTACACACAGCTATGGGATGCAGCAGAGGGTTTAGCCAATGTATCGCTACAGTTATAATCTTTACACACTTACAGCAGATCACCTTTCAGTTCAGTCTAAAGGACTGCAGTCTGTAATCTTCTGAAAAATAAGACTTACAGAATACTGAATACTTAAAATTACACCTCAAAGGTATTTCAGGAATTTGTGTAGAAGTAAAAAAAAACTCAAAATTTAATGAGCAACATAAAAATAAAATGATGAAAAATATGATATTAAATATAATAGAATAGAATAACAAACAAAAACCTGTTTGTTTTTGTACCTGCATGTTTTTTTTTTGTTAAATGTTTTATGTTTGATTATAATTAGTTTTCTTGTAGTTGCCATGCAGCTTATCATCATTTTTTAATCACTGTATTGCAAGGTTTTATTAATGTCACTATAATTAGACAGTTATACACTATACACAGCCCTGTGCCGTCTTACATGACATGTTTTTATAAATTAAATGATTAAGTCATTTAAATATCAAAATATTGAGACACCTCATACCTTTTCCAGCATAAAATAATGAAGAGGAACAAAATTTTATTTTGATGGGAAAATAATCAATGACATGGTGCTGTGATAAAAGATTTATTTTAATCATTTTTTTAAGATGACTATTTTTCCAATAACAGTATATCATGTTTTATCTCTCTTTTATCACAACAATTAGGCAACTTAAATAAAATGTATTAATGAAATGACAACACATCATAAGTTTATGTACTGTAATTATAATTAGATTTTAAATAGATTTATTACAGAACGCCACCAACAACAGTAACGTTAGTTCCTGATTTTCCATACGTTATGGTAACTGTAAACGGTTATGTCCTCGTCAACGTCTTTGGTTTTGTCTTCCTTCAGGTTAAGAGACATAAGAGAGCTTTTTTACTTGGAAAGCTGTTTTCGAGTTATAGCTTTACACCTGTCTGTTTAAAAACAACAACAAAGAAATTCAATTAATAAAAGTCCTGTCACCATTTGTCTACTATTTGTTTGTTTGTTTGTGTATACACACAGCTATGCCGTATATCTATATAATAACTGAAAATTGGTTTATCACTTAATATCATGCAAGTATTTCTTCATAAAATTTCTTTATCTGGTGTCGCAACCTCAGTCTGTGGCCAGCTTTCCTGATTAATAATGACATTCTCCCATTCGCAATCCCACATTCGTCTTTGTCACGTTTTGTGTCTGCACCTGGGACAATTCCATGTTTTTCTTTACTTTTATACACTACTGTATCATATATCTTTTTCACTGTCTTTTTTTTCTTCTTTTGTATGTTATCTCTGACTCTAACAGTGATATACATCTATGAAAGTAAAGTATACTCTTTCTCATTACAGTGTGTCTCTTATAGGAAGATTACATGTGATCTTGTGATAAAATCTGTGTATGAGAACTGTATATGTATATGTGAACTTCATACTGTATATGTGAACTAAAAAACCTTTCTGATGTCCAGTAAACCCATAATTTAATATCTGAACTGTGTCTGTGTTACCAGTCAAAAGTTACGTATGCATGTGTAAAGTTTACATGAGGTTTCTCTAGGGGCGCCAATAGTTTTGTGAAAAGCAAAATATTCCAGAGTTTGTAAAATCTGCATTTAGAGTGTTACCATAACTATATCATAGATGCCGGTTATGTAATGAAGCCACTGAAAAAATGTTAAATGCCTTAAGCTAACAGCGACCTTGTAGTTATTAGATCCTTCCATCCATCTTATCATTGTATTTATTCCCATTTCACAACCCTGGTAGGACCTGAGGTCAACATTCACACACTATGGGCAATTTGGGAACACCAATTAGCCTAATCTGCATGGCTTTGAACTTTGGGAGGAAACCCACCAAGCATGGGGAGAACATGCAAACTCCACGCACGCAGACCCGAGGCGGGAATCGAACCCGGACCCTAGAGGTGCAAGGCCGCATCGCTAACCACTACGACACTGTGCTGCCATAGTCGTCAAATAGAAACCTATTTATCCATTTACTGCTGGTTAGGTGCGAGATGTGAATATGCACATAAACACTGTGCTTAGGTTTCATTTATTTATTTACTTATTTCTATATTTAATCAGATTGAATGGGAGACTGGCTAATCTAATCACCGTGCCCTCATTAGATCACATGTGAGATCTCAATCACTGCAGCGTCCCTTAATGACAAATAATTCAATACTAGAGCTTACAGTCATTTCCCACTGATGTGCTTGTGCTGTTTCCCAGGGTGAAGGGGATCATTTCAAGATTTTCAGAGGCAGCTGAGCGAGATGTCTGTAGGCAGCATTTTATTTTCGAATCCGACTGCAGTCCTTTAAAAACGTGCCAAAAACGTGAGACTAAGCTGTGTTGAATCAAAAGTGATTGGATTTAATTGTGTCCTGATTGTTGCTAAGGCTAAGCAAGTAACATGCTGGCACTGTCTTTATTAGCAATTGATGTGGGGACACCTGACCATCACATCCATATGTTCTTATTGATGAAGATACCATTCCAGAATTACTTCTCCTTCACTAGTATAATAACCTCCACTTGTTTTGGAAAAGGGTTTTCACTAGATTTTGGAGCTCTGGCTGTGTGGGACAGGTTTGAACCTCTTGGTTTCAGTGAAAGGTAGGTCGTAATGCTACAGGGCAAAACACAGATCAGGTATAATCTTAACACCACCATTGGGTTAACTGTATAACATCGATTGTCAATGATATACCCGTACATGGGAGACAGGATTATGGGCACCCAAGGATCACCCATGCCCGCAGGGACTAAAGGCCAGCCCGCTAATCAATGCTAATCAAAGCTAAGTCAATGCTGGCCACTTCCCAGATCCCAATCTGAGCACCCATGGGACACACCAGTCCAATCCATGGAGACTCCACCCCAAAACCCACAGCACACAAAGGATTCAAGGCCAACATCCTGGTGCCAGACACCACGGCACATGGAGCCACACCCTAAGGGGCCAGAGTCAGACGGTGGTGACCTGAGGTGGTTTTAATGTTAATGTCTTTAAAGTTATGGCTGATCGGTGTATATGGTAGCTGTCGAGGCAAGTGTAAAAAAATATGTAGCTAGCTAACATATTTACTGCTTACTTTTATACCATTAATGGACTGTTTGGATTTGCTGTCTCTGAATGCATTTCTGTAGCACTTCTATTCTTTACCTGATTTGATGACACAGTCATTGTGAGAAAGTATAATACCAAAGTTGCAAAGTCATTAAAAAAAAAAAAAAATAATAACTTACAAATATATACTGTATTTCAGATTGTCACCTTTGTTTACACTTTGATCTATGTTGAAAACAAAGTTTCATCAGACCACAGTGCCTTCTGGGCAACTTCTGATATCAACAATTATTGTTTACTCCATCTCTCAACTGTTGGAGATGTCATCTAGCAAAGTTCTCTTGAAGTGATAAAGTGATGGAATGGCCCTGAAGGCGAGGCTTTATGGACAAATGGGGATAACAAAGGTGTAATGTTTAAAACAGTGGCAAAAGCTTGCATTTCATTTACATTAAATTACAGTAATATATTATTCAACAGGAACAAACCATGCACTTTAGCATAAATACGATTAATGATTAACGATGCAAATTACACTTGGGTTAATTGATAAGTCAAATAGTCAACACAGAGAAAAACGAAGTTCTTAATGATCAGCATGTGCTGTTAAAATTCAGAGCAGAGGCAGAAGGTAGGTAGGTACAGTAGTAGGTACAATCTTATATCATTGCATAATACAGCAACAAAATGCAGTTTAGCTTCTAATAGAAGTGCAAATAGTTGTGTATATACTGTACATCAATGCAATATTGGCAATGTGCAAATTATAAGGTATGGAATAAATAAGTAGAGTTATGTACATATACGATGTAAATATACATTGAATATGCAAAAGACACAAAATGATACAAGAAAAGAGCAGCATTGTATTTTTGTGCAATATAAATATACGGATAAATTGAGTACATATTAACAATAGTTGGGGATTTTATACAAATCAACGGTTAAATGTTAAATATTCAGTATGTGGATAAAAGGGGGAAAAAACAGCTGAAGAACTTATTTTATAATTATTTGTGATGTGAGTCATTTCAAAATAATAATAATAATAATAATAATAATAATAATAATAAAAGATTTTAATATATATACTGTATATATCATATTTTCTATAGACTAAGTTTCAGCTTTGGCCTGAGCGACATTAGTCTATAAAGCATTATTGTCATGCATTACATTAAGTAATTAATGTCAAAGTTGACATTGTTAAAATAAAAAAATGATGCTAGTCAAGTGAACAGTACTGTAAAATAGTATACAAGCACAGGATTGAGGTTTATAGCTACGCATGCTCGCTAGCTGAACGTTCCACGAACATCTTCACTTCCTAAAATGGTTTAATTTAAACGCCTCTCTGATAAGTTTTTTTTTTTTTTTACTTTAATACTTGGGGGTTCTCCATTAAGATGTTAAGATGTTGAGAAGTTGAAAAGTATACACACTTGCAGAGCACCTGAGGAATCAGGCAGGAGGAATGTGGGTGGCTGCTGAGCTCGACTTCATCTGTATTATTATTTGTTGCCTGCAAAAATTCATGAAGACCTTTCCAACTTGCAAAGACTTTAATTAGCACTTTTTAAAGGAATGCTCACACCCTGTTGGCATGTAATAACTACCATTGTAGCTGACTGAGTCAGCCAATCGCTATTACCATACACTCTCACGACTATTCACATTAATGTAATTCTACATTGTCATTGTCAGTGTCGCTGTCGCTTTTGGATACGCATGAATAATTGTGAGCTCGTAACAGGACAGGTCCGGGCTTGTGGAGGAACCTGGAAAAGCATACCGAGCCACAGCCCCATAACGAATGCACATACCACACTGAAATACCAACTATCTCTAGTATCTTAACTTCCGGAAAATACACTAAGAGGGACGAAAGACGATGGAGTGGCAGCCACGGCAAAACTCGTAACGTTCACACATTCTTTCATTATAGTGTTTGATTTCATGCTTTCTTTTCCGCTAAAGCTCCAACATTCCTTTAGAGTGGGGTTTAAAACCATGACTTCCACACTCACACACACACACACACACACACACAGGAAATATGACTTCTGACAGATAAGAGACTTAAGCATAATAGGCATAACGCAGGCCATGATAGCTCCTCTGATTATCTGACACGGTTTCACCCATTATTATTGTCATTTATTCAAGCATGCAACACACGTACACATGTACCAAAAATATATATGTTAAAACAATATGCTTACTACCGCCCAAAACACAGTATCTCTGATGATTTTATATATATTTTTTAATTATACATATAATACAGAAAATATCTGTGCCAAAGGAGCTACTTCTGAAGGTTATGCAACATGGAAGTGACCGATCTTGCTTCCCTAAAAATTTTAAGTTGCTAACTTCAGCCATTTTGGAGAGATGATTTCAGTCCCAAAAATGGAAATTTTCACTGTCTCGCTTTAAATAATAATCATTTAAAATGCAACGTGTTCATATTTCTTTGAGTATTGATGCTAAAATTGTTGTAAGGTTCTAGAAGCATATGACCTGTAAAAATTGTTGCTTAAATAGTTTTTTGGTAAAAGCACGAAATCTGTAGTGTCTGTAACCGCGTCAAATTCATATTGCAATATCTTAAAAATTTTTGCACTTTAGAATAATAGTTTTTTTCAGGTTTATGTTTTTTCATGTGAAATTTAAATTGGCCACGTTCCATCTGAATGACACTTAAGATCATTGAAAGATTTGAATTACAAAAAAAAGTTATGGACACTACATAGAAGGACATGAAACTGTATTTAGCAAATGTGTTTCTTTTTATCCGGTAAATATATAAATGTGTATGCATATTTATAAAGAAATGAAGCATGGCTCGGGAGATAAGAAGTGTCATATATACAGTAAATTCAAATTCAAATTTTATTTGTCACATACACAGTAATACACAGTACGATATGCATTGAAATGCTTACACGACCGCTAGTGAGCTTAAAGGTAAAAGCTTATTTACGTATAAGAAATAAATATGAATAAAAAAGAAATACAATAGAAAATAAAATTTAGCTAGGTAAAATAAAGTAAAAATATTTCTGTACAAATAAAAATATAGAATTTTTGTGTAAATAAAGAAAAATGAATGGGGGGGGGTGCAAATATGCATGAAAGTGACTTACTATATAT
>JAQMYJ010000005.1:3752490-3775948 GCA_030014305.1 Clarias laeviceps
GACTCTTTTAGTGTTCATACAAATATTTACACATTAAGTTTACTGAAAGTAAAAACAGTTGAAAGTCAGAGGACGTTGCTTTTTTTGCTGAGTATATATATATTCAAATCAGTCCACATCACACTACCACATTATTTTATGATTATTTTCAGATAACAGTGTGCTGTCTCGAGTAATTTCTTACATAATTATATATAATCTCATTTGATTATACCCTTCCAAAATTCCACATCTTCCCATTTTTACAAACTACTTCCTCTTCAATTTAAGATGTTGCATAACTGGTAGGTGTTATGGATAAAATATCAGCATTGTTTATTCTCATTCTATGAGACTTGTTGGGCTGAGAGCATGAAAGAATGCGATGAACAAAATAAACAGTTAATCATGTACATTCTTTACTACAGCTTTCAGTAAACAGCTGTGATAGAACTGTGAGTCACCTGCTGGTTCAAGCCCAGTGTCTTTGCAAATTATGTATGATCCATTATTGGAAACACACTGTAGTGTTATGTTGGTATCTATTTATGTAATACGTGAACAGGTGCACACACACACACACACACACACACACACCCATGCCATTACCCTGCGCATGAGCCTACGTGGTTGTGACGCACAAAGAATTCAAGTCACGACTAGTGACGTGGAATCTAAACACAATAGAACACAGGACATAAATGCAAGTCAACAGAACTGTAATAATTTTGCCAGTCAATACAGAAAATCGAGACATACAGTAAAGAAACAGACAAGCGTCAGGCAGGAAATGGCCATGGTAAGAAAACTAGATAGAGGATCAGAACCTGGTAAACATAGCAGAGTTTGAGACTTAGTAAGACTGGTACAAAAACACAAAGCATACAATTGGCAACACGAGGGGTGTAACTGAAAGTGCTTAAATACTGTAAGTGTGTGTGAATGTGTAATTGGAACTGGGTGTGCCCAAATAAATGAATATGAACATAAGAGAGTTATAGTGATAGTGAGTTCGCAGCCATGTTTATAGGTTATGCTTCATTCTGTAAAGTGGAGGTTAAAACTGATTCCGCTGTGAATAATAAAGGCTTAGAGGTTAGAGGTGAGTGAGAGGTTTATTGGCAGAGACAGAAAAGTATTCATTCACAGATTATTCAGAACTCATTCCTAAATGGTTATTTACATCCTACGCATACACTCACCGGCCACTTGATTAGGTACACCTTGCTAGTACTGGGTTAGATCACCTTTTGCCTTCTGCCTTGATTCTTCACAGCAGAGATTCAACAATATACCGGCAACATTTCGTTAAGGTGTTGGTCCATATTGACATGAGAGCATCATGCAGGTGCTGCAGATTTGTCCATAAAAGCGAATCTACCGTACCATCGCATCCCAAAGGTGCTCTATTGGATTAATGTCTGGTGACTGTGGAGGTCATGCGAGCACAGGGAGCTCATTGTGATGTTCAAGAAACCAGTTTGAAATGATATTCGCTTTGTGACATGGCATGTCATCCTGTGGTCATAAAGAATTGGACATGATCAGCAACAATACTTAGGTACTAAAGATCTTCTGCAGGTTTCCATTAACATGCTTGTTCTAATACTGTATTACTATACATAGTATTTCATAGCGTGCGACACTGTGGTGTAGTGGTTAGCACTGTCGTCTTGCACCTCCTGGTTCGGGTTCGATTCCCGGCCAGATTCGATTCCCGTCTCTGTGTGCATGGAGTTTGCATGTTCTCCCCGTGCTTGGTAGTCCAAAGACATACAGATTAGGCTTATTGCCGTTCCAAATTGCCCATAATGTGTGTGTGTATGTGCCCTGCAATGGATTGGCACCCTGAAAATCGAGGCATACAGTAAGGAAATAGACAAGCGTCAGGCAAAAATTGGGCATGGTGAGAAAACCAGATATAACAGAGTTTGAGACATGGTAAGACTGGTACAGAAACACAAAGCATATAATTGGCAACATGAGGGGTGTAACTGAAAGTGCTTAAATACTGTGTGTGTGAATGTGTAATTGGAACCTGGATGTACCCTGCCTCAAGTCTGCATATTTAAAAGATACAAATACAAAAAAAGAGAGAGAAATAAAATACAATATAAACAGATATAAATAGAATAAAAATATATAAAACTAAAAAACTACAGACTGTACAGAAAGGTGCAGAATTGACTCTTTTGTGTAAATAATGGAAAATAATGGAAACTCTTGAGGTCGTTTGCTGCCCCCTACTGTATGTGTTGGGGAAAAAATTACATGCTTTTTAACAAGAGTTTTTTTTTTTTTACATTATTATAAAAAAAAAAAAATATATATATATATATATCCAGCTCTTATAGTGAGTTCACTGTATGATGATATTTATAACTGTCTATAATGGACAACATCTTATACCACGATTTTAAGTTTAAACTTGTATCTAACCGAGCTGTGAAATAAAAGAAAGATAATACTGAAATTAAAAAGCACAACACTGTAAGTAGCTTTATATATGTGAAAACCTGAACTATGCTAGATTTAATTGTGCTAAACCGGAAATCCAGTAATCTGATGCCAGGTGTAACCGGAAGCGGAAGTGATTATACAAGAAGATGGCGATGTAGTTTGACGGTGGACGGGAGTATCTGAAATGATGAGTAGGAAATTCAACTTTTGAGAGCTGATTCAAGGAAAGGAAAAAACAGAAACAACGGGAAAAGTATGATGAAGTGACCGGACCAGGAATAATAATTATCAAAAGAAGAAGAAAAACAAAAGAAGAAGAATGTCGGTTCAAACCGGAAGTGTGTTCGCGGCGGCGGGAGCGCTTTCCTACACTGTAAACACTGTTTATGGCTTTTATATGTTGTTGTTTATCTTCATATAGACACGTTTGGTTAACATTTGGTTATCACGTTCAACATTTGATTGAACGTGTACGTTTTTGACGTGCTCTTGTTACAGTAGATATAGTGAGTCATGTAACTTAATATTTGCCACTCGGACAGACTAGACTAGGTGATGTTCGCTTTGATCCAAATCTATACAACCTTGTAGTTTCTTTAAATAATATATATATATATATATATATTTTTTGAAAGGATAAAGAATTAACCTAGTTCAAGGTGTATTATAAGTTTATTACAGTCGTTGAATGCTGTGTAAACAGTAGGGATGGGAATTACCGGCCCCTCCCGATACGATATTATCACGAGACCTCGGTGTCGATTCGATTAGAATTGCGATTCTGTAAGTATCACGATTTTCGATATTACATTCCCCCCACCCAATTTTAAACCTTTGAAAAAACAGCTTTAAAAATTTATCAAATATAGCATGTTCCTTAGAACTAGTGCTGTAGCTATCGAATATTTTATTAATCAAGTTGTTGTTGGTCTTTCGGCTGCTCCCGACAAGGGGTCGCCACAGCGGAATTCCCAGTCCGCACTACAACTTGGCACAGGTTTTACGCCGGATGCCCTTCCTGACGCAACCCTCCCATTTTATCCGGGCTTGGGACCGGCACTGCATCCAAAATTTAATCAAGTAATCGGATAAAATGTACTTTTGCTTAATTAAACAGCAGTGTAAAATATATAAGAGAAACAAATTAATTGGTTTTCTTTTTAGAAAAATCTACTTTTGCTACTTTTTTAAATGCATACAGCATTTTATTAAAAATAAAGATTGACATTATTCACAATCCAAGGAATAGCTTAAAGTTGACAGTGTCATACATTCTTATTTTAAAGCCTTTTCTCAGATGAAAAAAAAAGGGGGGATTTCAAATGACTTTAAGTATCAAAAAAAACTAAGGCACACATTAAAATAAATAGTTATACAAAAACACTAAGTTGTGCAACTAAACTTTCAGAACTAAAAGTTTCAAAATCTACAGCTGAGGCATAACTTTCTGACAATTTCTGTCGTTTTCTTTTACTTTCTTCTCTTATTCTCGCTGATATTTTTCTCGCTCCTTTCCATTTTACATCCCGCAACAGAACGCTCCCTCAAATCAATAAACAGCGAACTGTTTGCGTCTCCTTTCACTTTGTGAGAGACGTAAAGTTCTGCTTCTTCGTTTGTGTTTACTGGCGGCTTGTATCCGGAAGTGCGCTGTCAACAAATAATTGTGCAAAAACATAACGCAAGCTTTTAAAATTAATTAAAAGAAGCTTTGAGGCTTTGAAGATTTTGCCTCGATCATTTTTTGTAATCGAATTACTCGAGTTACTCGAGGAATCCTTTCAGCTCTAATTATCACGATACCTTGGTGCCGATTTAATTAAAATTGCGATTCTGTAAGTATCACGAGTATACATTTCCCCCCCAATATTGTCACAATTTTAAACCTGAAAAAACAGCTTTATTAATTAATCAAATATAGCATGTTCCTTATAACATTAGTTTTCTCATTGAAAAACCAAGCGCAGCATTTGAACAGTAAAAACTAGCTTGAAATACAAGAGTTTAACATTTAACTGAGCAGCGCGTATCTCTGTCATCCAGCATTATTATTATTATTATTATTTCTAAAAAAAAAAAAAAAACTTACAAGAAAATAATTCACTCCTACCACACTGGATGAAAATGTGTGAATAGTTGAGAGTGCACCACCTCTCTATAAAGGAACAACAATGTTTTACCGCCTCAAACGCCTCCAAAGTTTTAAAACTCAACTAGACAGTGAGCGCCTGGATTAAGTGGCTGCGGGCGCGCAGGGATGTTAACAAGTGAGATTTTTGACTAATTAGTGCTTGTGATGTTTTGAGACTGGTGTGTGTGTGTGTAATGAGTGGGTTTGACACTAATTCTCTCACAGAGTTTAGAGAAAAAGGCAGATCGAAGGCTTTTAATTCGGTTTAATGATTTTTAATTATGTAGCACCATAAAAATCACTCTGAAGCTTCTGCACTTGGTACAGAACTGTTTATATCTGAGACAGATCGACCCAATCAAACTAAAAATCAGCCAATTCTGGTCGCTGGCCAATCAACCGGTTCATCTCTATTATAAATGTAATAATTATAATATTTAAAAAAATTAAATTTTTTGGATATAAATTTCAATATATAAGTCAATATGCCACACAAAATAATCGCGATTCATAACTAAATCCACTTCCCCCCCCATCTCTAGTAAACAGAGACCTGGCTGTTGTATTTATTTTAGGGCTGTCAATATTATAATGTTAATGCATTTGATTAATCTAGGAATTTTAGCATGTTAATCATATGACCAAGTTTGACCCTAATGACTTCCCATAATCGCAGCACGTTTAACATGGATAATAAGGTGACTGAGGAAACATCACCAGGTGTTCGATGGAAGCTTAATAAACTGAATAATCTGTTTCCTCAAACCAGTTTTTTCAGACATTTATAATACAAGCAAATCTGAGAATTAAAAAAATTTGATTAATCATGATCAATCACAGTCTAATGCCTGTGATTAACAAGATTACGTTTCTAATTGATTGACAGCACTAATGTCTTTATTTATATGCTTTAAATTAGGTTATTTTTATTTCACACACAGGACAACCTCATCGGAACCTTGCTGGCGATCATCGGAAATTTGCTCATCAGCATCTCAGTGAACATACAGGTAGGTGTGACCAGATGATGTCACAAAATAACCTGCATTATTTTCCAGGCGGAACTCCTAACAGGAATGTGACGACACGCCCAAGTTCTCGCGATAAATTACATGATTCCCTATTTTACAGTACAGGTTTGTTCAATTATTAGACAAGATCTTTTATACTAGAGCATTGTTTCACAGAGTTTCTGTCAATACATGTTTCATGCATACAGTATAAGAGAAAGTGGATAAATGGCCAAAGTTGGTAATGTAAGGAATTATTATTATTATTTTATTTTATTTTTTTGTGCTTTGGCATTCTTTTAAATGCTATTGCTAATGCTTTTACTGTCCTATTACATTTAATCGTTTGACAGACACATTAATACGCAGTCTTGCAGTCTGGTCAAAACATCATATCACAATTCTAAAAGTTCATAATACACAATTAATATTCTAATATTTTAGAAAAGACCATCAGGAGATCTGTTCTGCAAAACAAATTAATAATGAAAAAGGCTAGACAAGGAATCTGTGAGTATCTGGAAGATATACAGTATGTGTGCTGCATATCACATATCTTTCTGGTTAGTAGATGTAGTATATTAGATTAGAGAAGGCTGGAAGAATTGACAGAAGAACAAATTCTATAGAAAATGTCGAGGAACAAGAAGGAAATCATGCTATTTTATCTCATATCTATGAATAAAGAAGAGAGAGAGAACGAGTTATAAAATGCTACATAAACCAATAATCACCCTGCAGACATGTTTATACGTAATACTACAGTATTATACTGCATGGGTCGTTCAAGTCAAACTGGGACTTTTGATGACATTTCAGCACAGTACGGTGATGAGACTCGTAAAAACATAAATTTGAACGGTGCAAGCGTTTTTAAAGAAGGGCGTACGTCCGTGCATGATGATCCCGTGAACATTCAGCGAGTGGAACACCTGATCCTTGAAAATCGACTGATAACTCGTCACAAAATTGCAGAAGAGACTCATCTGTCTATGTGAACTGTACACACAATCATTCACCAACACCACTCACACGTTACAGGAATTCGGCTGGGAGTTATTGTCACATCCCCCGTACAGTCCTGACCTCGCTCCAAGACATTTCCACATGTTTGGGTGAACATTAAAGGAGTTCCTGGGAGGCCGGGGTTTCAGACGAGAATCAGACAGACAGTCCGATCATAGCGTAAAGCTAAGCTAAAGCTAAGATAAGTACACACCTAGATAAATATATACACACACTTGGTGAGTCTTATAGGTTGTGAGGAGACCTGCAGGGCAAACAAGGTTAGTTCAACAACAACATGCAACCAAGGTACCGTCTAGTGTTGCATATACTTTCATACTTGCGTATATTACTTCTAAACCATATACTACAGTTTTGGATTATGTTTGAATTGAAATTTTTATAAAGTTAATGTATTTTTATTGCAAAATGTTTATAAGGTTTTATAATCTGTTCTCAGAAAAAAAAAATACTGAATGTTTGTTAAGGTACAATTCTTTAACCAGAACAATACCGTTACGGTTCTTTATTTACCGTAATAAATACAGTTGGTGTGATAAAATTTTCTTACAGACTAGCAAATTTTTTTATTATTATTATTATGCTTTGATGTTCATGTGAAAATTCAGGAACAGGAAGTAATAATAATAATAATAATAAAAATTCTCTACAGTTAAAAGTTAAAAGCCATATCTCTCTCTCTCTGTATTTCTCTGACTTTTACACGAACACAAACGTGCAGAAACAAAGCCACGTGGTCTTGGCAAGCACTAAAGATCCGAGGCAGTACTACTGCACAAAGACGTGGTGGTGTGGTCTCATACTGCTGCTGATCGGAGAAGGATCCCTGTTCGCGTCCTACGCCTTCGCTCCGCTCTCCCTCATAGCCCCCCTCAGTGCCGTGTCTCTTATAGGCAAGTATCATTCAAACAGCCGTCTCTCAGTAACTCTTTACACCAATTAATAAACCATAACAATTAATGTCTGAATTCCTATATAGTTATACAAATACATTTTTAAACGGTACTGACAAGGTTTTTGTGTTTATATTCCCTCCATAGCAAGCTGTATTTTAGGATTTCTGTATCTGAGAGAAAAATGGAAGCCAAAGGAGTTTCTGAGTAAGTGCTTCATCTTCACATGACAAGATAGCAGTTAGAATTATATGAGAACCATCTTCATTCTGAGCATGTAGTGTAAATACAATATTGCTGATTTAGACTTGGTGTAACATGAAAAGTCAGAGTTAGATCATATGACACAAATGTACAGAGCAAGTCGTTTATAAAAGTAAAGAAGTGATTTTTTTTGGGGTTTGTTTACTGGGACCATTTGCTGAAATTGAAGACAGAGTGATGTGTTTTGTTTTGTTTTTTCCCCACCTGGTTGAAGGTTGGAAATTATGACTTTAGTCAAATACAGCATTGTGTAATTTTGGCACAAAAAATTTGCCATTACTGCGTGCGTCATGGAAATCATTTGTATTTGTCATCATTTGTCATAATATTTAATTGATTACACTGATCTTTGAACTCCAGATCTGCACAACTTTTGGGATTAAAATGGGGATTGTAAGACTGAAGCCTGAATGACAAAGCGCAGGCCATTTTAGCTAACTTTGGCGCTTTATTTATGGATAGAATAACCCCTCAGGAGGCTCTGCTACAGACCTCATTATGTTTCAATCAATCATTTCTGTCTCTCATGAAGACCTTCCCAGGAAAGCAAGACCAAAACTGACCTCTGCTACAGAGGAGAAGTTCATTTAGAGTCACCAGACTCAGAAATCAGCAATTAACAAACAGCACATCAGATTAGAGCCGTTATGAAGCTTTACAGAGCAGAAGTAGCAGATATACATCTCAATATCAATTGTTCAAAGGAGATTATTGTGTATATTTTGGACGTCTTCAGCATAGAAAGAAATTAAAATCAGGAAAGACTGTGGACTTAATGAACCTAAATCATAAGGCGATTGTACATGTATAGTTTATTTATAGCTGTCTTGGCCGGTTAGCTCAGCTGGTTAGAGCGTGGTGCTAATAACGCCAGGTCACGGGTTTGATCCCAGTACAAGTTCCAGCGCAACGATTCGCTGTTTCTTCTTAGATGCAGCTTAGTGTTTAAGGCATTTGGCTATGATCTGGAAGGTCTCAGGTTCAAACCCCACCACCACCAAGTTGCTCCTGTTGGGCCCTTGAGCAAGGCCCTTAACCCTCAGATGGGTTGCTCAGATGTATAATGAGATTTAAAAAAAAAAAGTCGATTATAAAAGAAGTTGCCCTGGATAAGGGTGTCTGCCAAATTTTTAAGAAGGGGGGAAGAATAAAGGTATATCTTATCTTATTTCTTGTTTTGGACAATACAAACAGCACCTATAAATAAGTTTGAAGTATGGAAAGGGTTTCTTAGGTATAATCTGATACCCTCAGATCCAATATGCATATTTTTTGCCATTTTGGGTCGTCCATGTGACATCTAGCACATCAGGCGACAGCTACTCTCTACCCTGGAGATATATCTGTCGTTTTTATAGCAGTAACCTAAGGGGTTGGGTTGCCAGTTGTCATTCTCACACACACACACACACACACACACACACACACACACACACACACTCCATGCACACAGAATTGAGGCGGGAATGGAGCGCTCGACCCGGGAGGTGCAAGGCCTTAACATTTGAGTTATTTGAGCTGTCCATACCTACACAGTGCATATGTTTATCATAAAAGAGTCAAATACCCACAATCCACTGCACATGTCTTCTTTTTCAGAGCGCTATATTTTATCGTTCCTCGGCTGTGCCTTGACAGTAGTGGGCACGTACCTCTTCATCACGTTCGGCCCGAACTCCCACGAGCAACTGACCGCCGATAACATCGTGAAGCACCTGATTGGCTGGCCTGTCCTCCTGTACCTGGTGAGATTAAATTGGTTTAAATTTTGATATTCTCTTTAATTTCGTTAAAAAATATTACACAAATTTTTTTTTTTTTCTTCTTCTTTTCTGTTTCCCAGCTCCTGGAGATCATCACATTCTGTCTGGTGCTGTATTTTTACAAACACCGCAACGCGAACTACCTCGTACTCATCCTGCTGTTAGTGGCGCTGCTGGGTGAGGGGAATTCTGTAAAAAATAAAAACAAGCACCTATTAATCGGAACGCACATTTTGCTAATAAAAAGCAGATGGCTTGCATGATGCTTAGCAGCTCGTGTCTTACTAGCAAGGTTTGCATTTTTTTGTATGTAGGAATGTTATCATTTGTATTTATAAATAAATGTAAAGCATGGCTTTATTATTTTTGACAATATGAGAAGACATTGTCTGTCACTGGGCTATAAGAACCATGTGAATAATTCAAAAACATTTTAAACAGCAAGTCCCCGACTTACGAACGAGTTCCGTTCCAGGAGCACGTTTGTAAGTCAGATTCGTTTGTAAATCTGACGAAGGGAGTTTTGTACACCTTTGACACTAATTTATAATGTAAAGCCTAAAATAAAAACCCAAACAAACAGGTTTTGGTGGCGTCTTATACTCTCGCGAGACTGTACCTCCAAACCGCGAGAGGAATCTCAATGATACAGAGGGGGCAGCTGACCTTGTTTAAAGGACAATGATATACATGGTGTTTACTGGGCACATAAACCGACGCCATTTAGTCTCAGAGCTGTTTCGGGCTGTGAACTCTCTCTCGTTCTGGATTTTCGGAAATTAGGATTATTCACCATCAGAACAGGTTTACATTTTTTTATCATCGTGCTCCCGGACTCATTCATTGAAACTATTGAGGCCGACTCATTTCTCCCGCACCCACATACAATATACTGGACTTTATACATTTTATACAATGCTGAAAATATGGTATATAAGTGTAAATATTGGTATCTGGTGCACTGCAGTGTCAATTTTTTTTGTACAATACACATGAGATACTTCTGCGATTTGTTCGCATCTAGCAATGTTCGTAGATCCGCGGTCCGTACATGTTTGTGGAAATTCAGAACTCGAATGTTCCTAAGTCGGAGACTTTTACTGTACAGTAATCACATAATCAGCACCAGGGTTTTCCTACATGCCAGTAGGTGTATTTTGCTACACTAAATAGAGTGCCCCTAGTAGAGAGTTTGTGTGTGTGTGTGTGTGTGTGTGTGCGCACTGTGATTTGCCATCCTATTCAGGGTGGATTTCCCCCATCACTTCGTGTGTTCCAGATCTACAGCAGGATAAAGTGCTTACTGAAAAAGAAATAAATAGTCGCATAACAGTAAAAGGAAGAACAATTAACCTTTAGATGTTGTACATTTAAATTACATTTGTCTGTCCATTGCATTATCTTCCATTAAGGCATTTTAAGCAGAACCTCTAGAGCATTGTTAATAATAAGTAGAGTTTATAATTTAATTTGCATTTCTTTATTTGTCCTCCAGGCTCTGTGACAGTCATCACGGTGAAGGCAGTTGCAGGGATGGTGGTTCTCAGCATTCAGGGCTCCCTGCAGCTCAGTTATCCCATTTTCTACGTCATGTTCGTCTGCATGGTGGCCACCATCTTCTTTCAGGCAACGTGAGTTTTTTTTTTTTTTTTTTTTCCTTCTTTTTTTTCTTCTTAATCTCTGTTAATGAAGGTCTATTCCAGTGTCTAAGATTTAGACTTTAACTTTACATCAGACCAATAAGTAAGAAATGAATTAAACACTTGAGAGCACAGAGTTACCTGGAAATTGATTGTTTTCCAATAACAGAATATCCCCATGTGTTGTATTCCTCTATAAAAACAGCAAAGTATGGTGAGTGGTTCTGTACTAAAGAAAAATACATCATTCTCATTATCCATTTATTGCATCGGTTCCCAAACACTGTGTCAGGAGATTTTATTTGGGTCGCCCTTGTCGCAATTTATGTCTGTAGTACACCTTTCAGTCACACGAGGGAGCTAGTTAGTTTTCTACCACTGTGACAGTTTCTGTCACAATTCTGTCTGCAGTTAGAGAGTAAAGGAAATAAATACTATCAGATAGTCTGTGAACTTTGTTAGCGTTCATAAAGTCTAGTTTTATTGTTGACTGTTAAAATTAACATGTTTTCAATAGCACATGCATATGAAATTGTGATTTATTATATGTAGCTTACCTCGGAAATAACTGGTTTACCATTTAAGGTAATAAAGTGATGAAATGACAAGTAAAAATGATCAGTAAGATTAATTCATGAATATATAAACTGTTTTCATTCATGATTCATAAATAATGTGAAATAATTTGTGAATTGGGTCACGATGGTTTGTCCCTAGAAAAAAAAATGCTTCCCTAAAAAAAAGAAGGTTTTGGAAACAGATTTTTGTTAGTGTTATTTTTATTATTGTAAAACATTCATGAAACGAGTTCCTGTAGAAGCTATAATCTTATTTTTTTCTGTTTAAAAAAAAAAATGCAGTTTGTTTCCAAGACTTTTTCATGTCAGAAAACTTAAAATAACAGCTTTTTCTCTGAACGTTATTATGACTCCCTTGGATAAATATTAAATAAATGTCTCCTTACAGAAAAATTCACAATTTAACAGTTACAACAAGTGTACAAGTCAAACCGGGACTCTTGTGAGAGAAGAGTTCCTGGGGGGCCAGCGTTTCAGACATGAAGCAGGCAAAAAACTTTCTACCTTGATGGTGTCCAAGCACTAGTGAAACGCTGGAATAAGTGCATTAGTGTATGTAAATATAAATATCTCTCATAACTATGTTCTGTTATTTTGCACAGTCAAAAGTCCCAGTTTGACTTGAACACCCCTTGTACATATCATTTTAAACTGTTCATATGGAGTATCATACAAATCCTTGTATAAATTGTTTCTATTGAATTTATCATGACCTGCGATTTGCCTCGACCTATTTTCAGATGTGATTATGGAAAATAAATTATTACCTCGCGACAATTATTTTATTAAATTAAAGCAAGTAAAAGCTAATGAGCTTGATTTTAAGTGTCTAATCACTTAAATTTTATGTTTAATGCATGTTTTGGGGAACAACTATTCCATGATCTTTCATTTTGTTCTTCAGACACATATCAGAAATAAACAAGAGTTATGGTTTGAATATGAGTGACAGACATGCATTTTGTTTTGTCCTGTGATTTGATTTTTATTTGTTTATTTATTTATTTCCCTCCCACAGATTTCTAGCTGAGGCGTCCCATTTATATGATTCCTCCCTCATCGCTTGTGTTAACTACATCATCTCAACCGTCTTTGCTGTCGGCGCAGGTAACACACACACATACACACACACACACACACACACACACACACACACAGCTGCTATAATGAAACTTAATCAAAACACCATTTTGGGATCCAGAAATCTAAAGTTGTCTGTTTATTCTGCATTTAATTATCAAGTTTACGATTATATCCTAATCATCTTGTTTATTCCTTTTTTTTTTTTTTTTTTCCTAGGAGCCATATTTTACCTGGAATTTAACCAAGCAGATATTCTTCACATCTGCCTGTTTTTATTAGGGTGAGTGAGATCTCGTATCCGAGAGACTTTCTTCCTTTATTACGAATTCCTTTATATTCTTCCTTTTTCCAATATTATTGCAAAAACTTTATTTAAACGTCCCATTTTTTTTTCAGTATGGTTTTCAGTTATTTATTCTTTTGGTCAGACTGTTGTAGGAGTTACTCATATGAAATATTGTCACATCTCATCATTAATTCATCACCAGAGTCCAGAGCCAATATATGGCAATTCCATACAAAGGTCAACCTTACTGTTGGGCGGGGTGGAGTAGCCACACTTCATAGGGTTCCTATTATAAACCACACTGGTACACTAAGTACTAGTACAAATAAATTATGTTTGCTTGTATTGACTAATGTTTGACTAATGTAATTGACTATTCCAGCATGTTCTTTATATACAGGAGTGAGTCATAAATGGTCCGCACTCTGTCTGTAAAATCAATTTTAATTAACTTTTAGAAAGAAAACGAACTCATCCTTTTTCAATACACTTTCGTATTCCCTCATTAGAAAATGTTTTATAAGACTGCGAGCCGTGAATTCACCCTTGTCTTCACTTCTTCATCGTGAGTGAATCTTCCTCCTTGTAGGAGAGAGATCAGGACTATAGGGAGGATGCATTAACATCTCAAATCCTTCTGATAGCAGTCTGAGTGTTCTGAGCAAGTTTAGACTTCAGCTCTTCAATAAGCGTCTCACTGTAACGAGCGCTGTTGACTGTTGAACCTGTTTCCTGATAAACGGACCGCGGTTCTACAACATTTCTAGATGCGAACAAATCGCGGAATAAACTCACGTATATTGTACTAAAAATAGACACTGCAGGTCACCAGATACCAATATTTACAATTATATACAATATTTTTATTGTGTAAGTGAATGTATAAAATGTCTAAAGTCGGCCTCACTGGGTTCAATGAATCCAGTCCAGGAGCACGGTGATAGAAAATGGCCTATAAAGGTGTCCTGATGGTGAATAAGATGGAAAATCCTCAACAAAAGAGTTCACAGTCCAATACAGTGCAAAAACAGCTCTGAGACAAAATAGCGTCTGGGATTCCCCTTGCGATTTAAAGGCGAAGACACAACACAGTTACATTTGACAAGTGTGGAATTCATTTCCTTAGGTGCAGTTATGGTTTTTGGCCAAATGATGGTGGTGTAGGTAAAGGAGACAGAGATTTAGTCTAGTGGATTGGTATGTTTTACATTGTATATTCGCTTTAAAGGCGTATAGGACTTACTTTGTCTGACTTAAGAACAAATCCAACTTACAAATGTGCTCCCGGAACGGTCCGGGGACTACCTGTATAAGACATTTGAGGCTTTGTTTCTTTGTAGCTGCTGAGATTACATGGATATTATGCAAAGATACTAAGCTCGTCCATGCTCTGAGGATTGTTTTTGCCATTAAGAGTTCAGATGTCACATCATTAACGATTTATGAATTTGAAAATAAAGAAAGAAAATTAATAAATAATTGTTACTGTTAAAATTAAATGTTAAGTACTCTTTTTAGGTAAAATGATAGAAAATATGAGCTTTTAATTATACATAATTTAATAAAAAAAAAAAAAGATTTTTGTACAGAGACTAGAATTAGTTAAAGTGTGTAACTGGGATCGTATTAGGTTTGTCAGGAATTTATCCAGACATTTATGATGTGTGGCTCTTTTTACAGATGTTTCGTATGCTTCCTCGGCGTCTTCCTCATCACCAAAAACAAGAAGAACGGCAAAGCATTCGAGCCGTACGTGACCATGGACATGGTGAAAGGTTGGTGCTTATTCTAATATTTTTTGGTTTCTATAGCAACAGATAATTCACAGAGACTGATATTGAGGACTCTGCAAAATACAAAGCTCAGACTCCCTCTGTTTCTCATCAGAATGTGACTTTTCAGTGTCTGTCTAAATGAGCTACTGCCGAAACCTTAAAAGTCTCTGATTATTTTCCTATAACGTCACTCCGCCAGGTCATTTTAGAGATTTTCTATTTGCATACTGACTGTTCTGCTGTTTAAAAAAAAAAAATAAATTTATGAAATTTAAAAAAAAGAAAATTTTTAAAATAAAAAAAAAGAATGTTGATAAATGCTGATCATATTATATTATATACACACTTCTTTCATTTTATCACAGGAATTCCAACCATCCACGAAAAAGGCTGCCCGATTCAGCCGGACTACAACGGCTCCTTCTCCTACGGCGCACTCGTCAACAGCGACGGCGCCGCCGCACCCGCAACCCTCCCCGTGGTGAATCAGGGTGCAAACGTGCCTCCCAGCAGCACGGGTCACGCGTACCAGGCAGACACGCTCAAAAAAGACTAGTTATACTGTACCTCTCACTCCAAAAAAAAATAAAAATTCAGGAATTAATTCGGACCTGACACGACCAAAAATAGAACTCATTGAATGACCTGCTGATCCAAAAACAAGAATGTGGAGGGGAAATTCCCGTAAGACTGTGATGCAAATTTAATCTTTTAAAGAAATATTTCTTTAATTCTTTGATTCTATAATTCATCATTATGTCAAGACCACTGTAGGACGTCAGGGTGAGCTGAAGCAAAATCATACTGTAATGTCCTTCACAGATATCGCAATAGCAGCCAAAGAAAACTTGATCCCTTAATTCATAATAACTGACTAATATAAGACGGGTGTGGGGAGAGTTTATGATTTGTCATGTGATTTTTTTTTGTTTGTTTTGTTTTGTTTGTTTTAGAATAATATTTGCTTGTATTTCATGAAGGAGACCTGTGTATGATAATCATATTTAATATAGTAATATAAAAATGCCTTAGAACAAAAAAAGTAATAATTTCCAACATTGCCATATAGCACTTTTATGCTTGGGTTTCGGTCTATAAGGGTTTCCTCCAGGTTCTCTGGTTTCCTCTCATCGACTACTTAGGGGTCAGTCGATCACTTGGTGACTTTTTAAATCTATACAGAGCATCCTTTCCCTCTCAGGCAGTTTTAGAGTGAGAGGGGAAACTCAAAAACTTTTAAAAATGACATAGCATCCAACAGCTAAGCTTCTAACTCCAGTCTGTGCAGCTCTTAGCATCAGTATCCTCCTGTCAGTATATACACAACAAGTCATTCATCCAGAATCATGTACCTGGTTTTAGATAGGCAGCTGTTTTTTTTGTTTGTTTTTTTTCCCCCCTGTTGCGTTTGTGTTTGTAATCAGTATGACGGTTATGATGTGTTCACACCTCAGCTTCACTCCTTCACACTAACAAAGTGTTGTATCCAACTTTCTGCATCCGCCTTTGTTTCTTAATTTGAAAGTGTAGATTTTCTGTGCTCCATAGAACAGCAATCGAGGTCCAAACTACAAGGGGTCGTTCAAGTCAAACCGGGACTTGCGATGAAATTTCTGGTGAATGAAGCCATAAGACAGATCGACATTCAAACACTGAATGGTGATGAGACTCTTAGTCGCAGTAAAACCTTTAAAGAGCGTAAACGTTTTAAAGAAGGTTGTCTGTTCGTGAATGACGATCTCGGTTGCTCTCGATAGAAGTTTCCATGAACATTCAGCTAGTGGAACGCCTAATTTTTAAAAAATGGACAGATGCCTTGTCGCCAAATTGTGGAAGAGATGCCCTTTCTAAGCCGTTTCCACATGTTTGCGCCATTAGAGGAATTCCTGGAAGGCCAGTGTTTCAGACATAAAGCAGGGAGACCAATCATGGCTTCGGTGTACTGAGAAAACTTTCTACCTTGATGGTATCCAAGCAAACACTGGGATAAGTTCATTTGTGTAGCAGGGGATTATATAGAGAAATAAATGGAGTTTTCTCAGAACCGTGTTCTATTATTCTGTGCGATCAAATATGTATATTTCCATGCCTTATCGCAGTGGACACATTCATTTGGTTTTTGATTGAATTCATGTTTGTTTAATGATGTTTCCTAGTTATAAACCACAGGTTGTTCAAGCGATAGTGAATATGCCGTCCGCTAAGCTAGTCTTAGACATTGTGCTTAACTGTGTTGATTACATGTAGTATCAGTGGGCTCTTACTTCCATCCTAGAGTAATTGTAAATGATTTGAAATGACAAACAAACCGTTCACCAAACTTAGCTATTTAGCGTTAGTTATTTATGAATATTAGTTACTGTAATACATTGGGTATATAAAATAGCAAGATAAGGGTGCCATAAAATAAGGTGTTCAATATACTGTAATAAGATGACGTGTTTTACACGTGAGGAGTTGTCACTGGAATAGCTACACAATTAGCTATATAGCTATCTAGCTTGGTTGCTAGCCCATGTTACTGATTTAGTATTAAGTAAAATAAGGTGTTTAGAAATTTGCTGAAAATGGAAGCAATTCTGGAGCAAATTCTGAATTCTGCCATTTATGAAAGCCACTGCAGGAATCTTAAAAGTTTTTGCTTTACATTACCAGATTTGTCTGAACTCTCATTATTTATATATTCATCATGAATCCCCCCCTAAAAAAAAAACCAAGTCTTCCTACTACTGACCCAAGCATTCACAAATATCTTAACTAAGGTATTGGTGTGTTATGAATGTTTTATGAAACTCATTAGCACTGACCTTACACTGATGTTTGATTGATTGAGGATCTCGAGATGTTTTTTTTTTTTCCTGAGGTCTCTCATCAATCAGCATGCTTTAAAGCCTTATATTGTCATATTATTGTATATTAGTGCCTCTGAGGTGAGCTTGTGGAGAATAGAGTTTATCATGTATATCAATAATAATTTATTTCTTTGTTGCAGTCACTGTATTTCTAAAGGTAAACTGTAAAAGGTAGCTCTCTTTTGTGAAGGGAATTTAATTTATTGATTTATTTCTAAGCTTTTGTTTAAAAAGAGTTGCACTGTTTTTTCATTTGGAATTCCGAAGAAATCCTGAAAAAAGAATGTCTGGACCAAACGGAAAAATGTGGAAGACTTGAGTCAGAATTACATTTTTCTATGTAACACTAATTAATCTTAGTTTTCAATTATTTTAATGAAATTAACCAAATGCTGATTGGATTTGTTGTTAAAGAAATATATACGTTTTCTGGTCTGAATGGTACTTTTAAATTTTCTGCTTGGTTTCTACAATGTTACTGTAAGTGTTCCACTTTTTATTAAACTCTTTACGCTGCATTCCATGTAAAGTGTGTGTGTATGTGTGTGTCTTGTGTTTCAGCCTTGATGGGAAAATTGTAAAATCACAACACTTCCTGAAATTGAAAGGCTGCAGTTGTTTATAACAAACTTTTTAAAAGTTTTAGTTTATTAATTTACTTCAGATTTTTGGTTTAAGCTGTACAAAGGCACTTTGATGATGATGATGATGATGATAATAATGCCTATACAGTCTTATGCAAAAGTTTAGGCACCCCTTGATAACAGATTTGGTGATTTAAAAAAAAAAATTTTTTTTAAAGATGTTAACACAGTCTCTCTAAGAAATGGGAAAAAATGCACAATATTTTCAGCAAACACTGATGCATAGTTACTTCTTATGTCGTAAATTAAACAAAAATAAAAACATTATGGCACTGTGCAAAAGTTTGGGCACCCTAAGAGTTCCAGAGTCTCAGATTCTTTTTACAAGGTTTCAGACCTTAATCAGCTCGTTAAATCTGATGCATGGGAACATTAGTAAATGCCAGTTTTAAATTTTTTTCAAATACTTTGACTCTAAACTTTGTGCACACATTTGCGGACATTTAACAACCATGGGTTCCTCTAAGCAGCTGTGTAAAACTCAAGAAAATGAAAGTTATTGATGCCCACAATGCAAGAGAAGGCTACAAGAAGATAGCAAAGTGTCCGTCAGCTTGCAGTTTCAAAAGTGAGAAATGTAACTAAGAGATGGCAGTTCAGGGGAACTGTGGAGGTCAAGATGAGATCTGGAAGACCAAGAAAACTCTCTGAGAGAACTTCTTGTATGCTGGTCAAAAAGACAAATCAAAACCCCCATTTGACTGCAAAAAATCTGCAGGAAGATTTAGCAGACTCAGGAGTGGTGGTGCACCGTTCCACAAGACGTTCATGGAAGAGTCAGCAGAAGAAAACATTAACCTGTGTCCCCAACATAAAATCCAACATCAGAAGTGTGCAACAGAACATCTACAGAAGCCTGATGCGTTTTGGAAACAAGTGTTGTGGACTGATGAAGTTAAAACAGAACTCTTTGGCCACAATCAGCAAAGGCATGTTTGGAGAAAAAAAGGAGCAGCATTTCATGAAAAGAACACCTTGCCAACTATTAAGCATGGGGGTGGATCCATCATGCTTTGGGACTGTGTTGCAGCCCGTGGCACAGGAAACATTGCACGGGTGGAGGGAAGCATGGATTCCACTAAATACCAGCAAATTCTGGAAGCAAACATCACACCATCTGTAAAAAAACAGTTCAAAGACATGCAGATTAGGCTAACTGGCATTCCCAAATTGACCGTAGTGTGTAAATGAGTGTGTGTGTGTGTGTGCATTGCGATGGATTGGCACCCTGTACAGGGTCTACCCCACCTAGTTGTTATTAATAGTGTTGCAAATTTTTTTCTTCATTTTCTTGCTCCTATTGATGCTTTAGGAATTTTCACATCCATCATATTTAATTTAAAAATTCCAAAAATTTGTTTATTCTTGCTGGTTGACGCTTGATAAGATAATAATCTTATCACACCGGTAAATCGGTAAGAACAATATTTAACCCGTCTAATATATGCGTTAATTTTTACACCTTTTTGGATATTAGATGAATAAACACCTTAAGTACTTCAGTTTGGTCATATATTCAATTCAATTCTATTCAAAAAACATTTTTTTATCCCCATGGGGCAATTTAAGGCATGCATAGTAGTAAAAAACAAAACAAACAAACAAACAAAAAGCCATCAGTGTAAATACCAAATAAAATAACATCAATAAAATACAACAGTTAAAATGATGATAAATAGAATTAGTCTGTTAGTGCAAAAAAGCTTGAATAAACAACTGTATAAAATCTGTAAATAAATAAAAACTGTATAATCTGTGAAAAAAGGTACTTAATAGCCAAAACATAGAAGAGAAAAGTAAAATAAAGTTAAATGGATGGACACATATAGTGTCACCACACCACCTCTTCGTTTGTTGTTTTCCTACAACAACACGTGGCTTCATTTCTAACACACACGTTACACACTGCAGCTTTAATACAGGAGCGAACAGGTGTCTGCGACCGCGCGTAATGTCAGTTAATCCCGCCCCCTGCTTCGAGAGCTCTACCGCCATTGGCTGGTTCGATCAGAAGCGTGAATCTGATTGGACAGTCGTGACGTCAGTCACTACGCTGAACATTCTCTGAATCTTCTTCGGTCTGGAGAAAAGGGTTTAAAGGCCGGCGGACTAAATTCACAGCAACGCGCCGGGAAATGGGGACGAACAGAAACGGATAAAGTCTGACTCTAAACGCCGAGTTGTGGATTTATTTTTTTATTTTGAAGTTGCTTCGGTAAGTGCCGAATTAAACACCGTGGTTATTTGTGTTTCTGCTCCGGAGGATTTTGCTCCTCTCATGCAGTTTATTGAGTTCTTCTGCACCTTATTATCCGCTCTGTCTTTTCTTATAAAGTTGTGTGTTTTTTTTTTTTTTTTTGCCGTGGATTAGATTTATATTCTTATAATAAGATTAGCGCACTGTGTCCGCTGGGTGGCGCTGCTGTACATGTAAACTCCAGTCCATCAGCCTGTAGCCACCTGTTGCTCTAACCAGCCCTTGTTTATTATTCGGGTTAATGGTACTGAACTGAGCACGTGCTATTTTACTGGTGGCCCAGCATTGAAATAGAGGAAGCGACGTCGTCTCACAGCTCCAGGGGTCCGGGTTCGATCCCGAGTTTCGCTTCCTGTTTCTGAGGAGTTTCACATGTTCTGTTGGTGTCACTCGGGGTTTTGTTGTGGATTTTTTTTAAGGTTTCCTCCAGCCGCACAAAATCCTCTTGGTGCAAAAGTGTCTGTGCTGTCTCCTGTGATGGACTTGTGTCTCGGCGCAGAATCCCTGACTTGCACCCGGTGTCTTCTAGAGTGTATTCCTCCCCGCACCAAATGTCGATTAGGATGCATCCCTGTCTGCGCTCAGTATCTCTCAGGGTGTATTTCCCCAAACCCAACATCGCCCAGGGTGTATTCCTGTCTGCGCCCAACGTTGCCCTGGGTGTATTCTTGTCTGCACCCAGTGTCTCCCAGAGTGTATTTCTGACTCGTGCCCAACTTCCCCCAGGGTCTATTTCTGATTCGCATCCGGTGTCACCCAGTGTGTATTTCTTCTCACGCCAAATGACACCCAGGGTTTATTTCTGACACACGTGCAACGTCGCCCAGGGTGTATTCCTGACACGCGCCCAGCGTCGCACAATGCGGGGAGCGTCACCCAGGGTGTATTCCTGACCCGCCCCCAGTGTCGCTCATTTGTGTATTCCTGCCTCTTGAATAAATGGTTATATTGTATGACCTACAGTATGTTGGTGTCCCTGAGCTGGGTTGAGAAACATTCCCCAGAACAAAAATATCTAGCTTGTGTGATCATAAGCTAACATTAACGAAGGCTAGAGGATGGTTAGTGTGTTCATTATGGAAAGATTTATCTCTAGTCCCTAAGTGCTCATCTTCAAGGTGGATCATCACCATGTATCAATCAAATTAACAAGGTGTTTAAAAATGCCAGTATCCTATAACTACACACTAATCTTGTCAGTGCCAATGCTGTCCTGAGAGCGGTCTCGCTCTAATCTGGACGGCGGTGATCTCTGTCCACTAACAGACAGGGTGGAGATGAACTCAGAAGCTCCAGGCTACCTGGGGTGAGGGGGGGGGGGAGGGAAGGGTTTATCTAATAATACAGCCGCTAAGTGTATGCCATCTTTGCACAGGTGTTAATTCTGTATGTGTGTCCTTGGGTGGCAAAATAAAAACTCTCCATATCCGATCTAGGTTTATCTGCTTTAGAGTTTGGGTTTTTAGTCTCAGACACTATGCAAGGTTTAGGCAAGGCAACTTTATTTGTATAGCACATTTCATACACAATGGTAATTTAAAGTGCTTTACATAAAAGAGAAAAAAATAATCATAAGAAGAAATAGAAAATAATAGCACTAAAACTTTTACAATTATTTAATAAAAAATTATTGTTGAGTTATTTTCCTTCTCTTAAGATCTTATGATTCGATGAATCTGATGATTATTAAAAGCCAGTTAGCCTAATCTGCATGTCTTTGGACTGTGGGAGGAAACCGAAGTACCCGGAACCCAGGAGTTGCAAGGCCACAGTGCTAACCACTAATAAATCACCGTGACATTGGAGACTCCTTCTGAAATTATAAATAAACCTCTCCTTACACAAACATGAACATCTTTGCATCTAATGATATGTATTTATTATTAGGTTGATTATTCTGAGGGATGTCCAGGCACAATTTCAAGTGAATTAGTTACTATACACTTCCTGCCCCAACCGCCCCAAAAAAAGTGTCTAAGGCATTTGACTATGGTTTGGAAGGTCTCGGGTTCAAACCCCATCACCATCAAGTTGGCCCTTGACCCTCAACTGCTTAGATGCACTTTTTTGTCTTTTGTCTAATCCCTTTCAGGGGTCGCCACAGCGAATCATCTGCTTCTACCTAACCCTGTCCTCTGCTTCCCCTTCTCTCACCCCAACTAACTTCACGTCCTCTCTCTCACTGCATTTTCTTCAGTGCCACTGTCTCTAAGCCGTAGAGCATCGCTGGTCTCACCACTGTCTTGAACACCTTTCCTTTCACTCTCGCTGATGCCACATAACACACTTGACACTTTTCTCCACCCATTCCAACCTGCCTGTACCTGCCTCTTCACCTCCTTTCCACACTCTCCGTTGCTTTGGACCGTTGACCCTAAGTACTTAAAGTCCTGCACCCTCTTTACCTCCGATCCCTGTAGCCTTACCGTTCCACTTAGGTTTCTCTCAATCACACACATGTGTTCTGTCTTGCTACAGTCAACCTTCACTCCTCTGCTTTCCAGAGCGTACCTCCATCTCTCTAGATTTTCCTCCACCTGTTCCCTGCTCTCGTTACAAAGCACAATGTCATCTGCAAACATCATTGTCCATCGAGACTCCTGTCTAACCTCATCTGTCATCCTGTCCATCACCATAGCAAACAAGAAGGGGCTCAGAGGCGATCCTTGATGCAGACCCACCTCCACCTTGAACTCTTCTGTCACACATACAGCACATCTCTCCACTGTCTTATAGCTCTCATACATGTCCTGCAACACTCTAACATACTTCTCTGCCACTCCAGACTTCCTCATACAACACCACAGCTCCTCTCTC
>JAQMYJ010000005.1:3793089-3803577 GCA_030014305.1 Clarias laeviceps
GGAGATTAATGCATTTTTTGGACGCCTTCAGCCTTTACAATGTAGAAAGAAATAAAAATCAGGAACCATCATGGAGTGAGAAAGTCACCCCAAACTTTTGAACGGTAGTGTATATATTATAAAACATACTTAACTTTATAAAAACATACATAACATTACTGAATTTTCTCAATAATATATATAAAAAAACTATATATTCTATATTATTGAACAAAGTTCAGTGACCTACATATAAAAGAAATGGATCCATTCGACCCTTATGCTTTGTGCAACCCTGTTACTCTAATTAAATTTTTTTTTCCTCATTCAAGTGGTAGTGGTTAAGATCTTCGGTCCGAAATGATAGCCCTCAGTCTCCTCAAATGTCAGCAGTAAGGGGAGAGAATACCTTTCCATTAAGGTTACTATGTGGCAGTGAAAATGAGAAGTAAATCAAATTGCTTATATATTTTTTAGATTAGCTATGTCGCTAACGAACATGAGATGGAAAGTTGTTCGAGAGATGAGCATCTAAATCTTATAAGTAGTAAAGATGTTCTTGTAGGTTGTTCTTCCGTATCGTTCGTGTGCAAGGCTTCATCAGTTTCGTCCGCTGACAAAAATCGTCAAACAACATATCATCAGAAATTCTGTGTTAAATCATGGAGTTGGTAGATTAAAATGATTCTGCCGGTCTGCGAGGGTCCCTATGAAAAGACCTGTGATAACCGATGAAATGCCACGTGTTAAACAGTATGTGTCAAAATACACAGTGTTGACGTCGCAAAGCTCCAGGTCTAGCCTTGCTGCGGGAAAACATTCCAGGACGAATAATTTCACGTGGTATTAATTAGACTCCCCATACCCGTCCCATTCCCCCGATCTAACACAACCTGATGGCTACATGTGGGAATATTAAAGAAGAATGTGTTCAATTGTGAAGATACGTTAAAAACTGTGTCTGCATTACACGAGCAAATCGTCTCCTTTTGCAGGAGTCGGCAGTGACCTTTGTTTGAGCATCTGCGTGAACGATATGAACACTGTCTACAACGAGGCGGTGCACACACGCCAAACATGTACTGCACATTACGCCTACCGTGATAAATCAACATGCTAATAGTGTGTATGTTAGCTTCTTTCAGGAGAAATAGACTCACAGATGACAAGAAGGTAATATTATTCGTCTTTTTGTTTCAGTACAGTAGGTTTTGCTGCATATTGTATTATAAATTACATGAAATTCTCTGATTACAATTATTTTTTCCATTGTTCATTACTTTTTGAATGAGCGGTAATTATTAACATGCAGAACTAATCACAGTTATCAACAAAATCCCAGTCATTCACTCATCACTAATCTCCATTTCTTTTGGACTGTGGGAGGAAACCGGAGTACCCGGAGCAAACATGCAAACTCCACGCACACAGATCTGTGGTGGGAATCAAACCAGTCAACACTAAGCCCTCAGCAAAATCTACAGAAAAAATGTTAAAGCCTGCTTAGCAGTCATGTCATCCTGCCGCTTAAACCTCCTCACCTTCACGAGCGAGTACAGCTGACCACAAATAGAACCACGGAAACATACGGTCGACCTCCCATGGACCCAGGGGTCATAAAAAGCCGTAGCGCTGCCATAAATCTTTTGAAAATATTTGTAGCCAATGCCACAGCTGCAAATCAATACAGGTCACCAACACACACCATAGAAGCCACAGTCTTATTGTATTACTATTTATGCCTCATCACGATTTGTGACTTTGTAGCGAAAAATCATAAAAGTGGAAACAGGGTGGAAATAAACCTGCCGTTAAACCATGCTTTCACGCAGTCAAGCAGAAACGTTGTAAGCATTTGTTCACGTACTTGCCTGTATATGACGTGTACCCAAAGGATTCCAGTAGGGGGCACAGTGGAGAATTCAGCTGGATAGCTTTGCGTAAAGTAAACAAACATGGCGGTGCTCGAGGAGCCAGTAGTATCAGTGTGCATTATGGTGACTGGTTCACTGGGAGCAGCTCTGATCGTACAGTCTACAAGCAGCAGGGAGAAAAGACCTTCGGTATCACTGATATTAAAAATGTTCGAGATTTGCACGCCACAGATCCGGTTGCTTTTGCCGTACGTCTTCCTTCAGATGCCCAAAAACCTAGCAGTAGAATTTGCTATTGGCGGTCCGGCACCTGGGGACGAATCTTCGTTGAAAAAGACGATGAGCGTACAATTTGCCGAGCTGCAGACCTGCATTGCCTTTTCCGGTCATGGAGATGTTGGGCTCTTCCACAGTGAAGACATCTCAAGGTCGTACCTATACACACAATGTTTTGTCACTGGTAATGATCCTCGACATGAAGAGAAGGTCATCCACGGTACACTGACAGAGTTCTTGAGAGACTTGTCGGCAGCGACATGGTGCATGTTCAAATCACACCTGCACTGTTCCATATCACACACCAACAACGGCAGCAATGTCGTGGATTGTTTTCCTCGATCTTCATGCACAAGTTGCTGATTGGTTTCCACATTTTTTGGGGAGGGGGGGTCGAGCTCTTTGAAGGTCTTCCTGATCGCTCATCATCTTCCTGTGATGTTTTTCCGCTCTCGAAGCGCGTGTGCCCAACACAACACATTAAATGACTCATTGCAGCATAATAAAGATAAAGTAAAATATCAACCATGCAGGAGTTAACACTTTAACAAAGGGAAAACTTTGTTGTAGCTAAACAGAAAGCAATGATTGTGATGATATGCAATGATATAGTGGTAAAAAGCCATTTGATGGGGTCTGTTACGTTGCATGTGTTTGACTGATTCCCAAGTTACCGCATTGTTCTACAGCAAAATGCTGTGAATGCAAACGTCTCTGTGGAAGATTTGCCCAATTTTGCACAGAATTTCACGTTCGCTCTTTATTCTGACTTGCTGTCCATGATGAAACGGAAGACGTGGTAATCCACGGAGTCAGTGGAAAAGAGCACCAGTTGCACAGCTCCTGATGTATACAGGACAATGTCTTTTGGCACGCTAACTTATGAAGCTCAGTGTTCCCTGTGACTGTGTGCGTGCAGTCCAGTGACGGAGTGTTCATGAACGATTCGTTCGTTTTGAATGAGTTTTTAACGTGACTTAAAAGAAATAGTCTCAGAAAGTGGTTCATTTTCTACTGGCCACGCATTGCAAAATCTCTGTAGGTTACTTACAGGAAACTTATCCCATGAGTCTTTTAGTCAGAGTCGTTCGTTCCTGTGTCACATGACTCCCATAGATGCTATGCAGTGCATTACACAGTACAGGAAACAGAATTGAGCAGTTCTTCTCATGAGTCTTCTGGTCCGAATCATTCGGGGTTTTTTTTATGTAACCCTCATAGATGTTAATAGCGTAAAAGAACGAATGACTCGGACTAAAAGATATAAGAGATGAGCTGCTCATTCTGTTTATCATATGTCCTTACCTGCATTGAAATATTTTCATTAATGGAATTATAGCCAAAATTTGTGTATGTAGACGTGTTGCGGGTCTGTTTATTGAAAATCGAACATTTTATTTTATTTCTGATCAAAAGAACGAAATGAACTACTCAAAAAAAGGTTTGTTCATTTTGATAAACGAGATTCAAAGAACCGAGTCACTAAAATGATCCAAACTTCCCATCACTTGTGCTGCCATCTGTTGACGTTTTACAAAACGAGTCTCGAAACTTTTTGATATCACCTCGTAATACAGGTATATAATGCACGCCCTCTAGTGGTTTGGTTCAAAATAGCAAAAGTACAGAAAAAAAACATGGTATAATATGGTGTATTTTCCTGCAGACATGCTTGACTTGAATACATGTCATGCTTTCTGAATGCTCTCTCTCTCTCTCTCTCTCTCATGTGCGTATCTAACTGATGAAAAACATTTTTTTAATGATCGCTCACACAGCAGTGGATGCGGAGCCGATGACGTCAGTGCCGGGGCGCGCGCTGATTGGTGCTCGCGAAGCGGCTAAGCTCCGCCCCTTGCGTTCAAGACCGCGAGGGTCAGACGGGCAGGAGTTGAGTCAGCCTCAGCGTGCTCAGGTCTCTACTGTAGCGCATCTCTCTCTCTCTCGCTCTCTCACACACACACACACACACACAGGAAGAGCGGCACAGTTATTCAGTCACACTCTGAAAGCACGGGCAGAACGAGAGGAATAAAATCAGATCAGCTTTAAAAAAAAAAGAAGAAGAAGAAAGAGAAAAAAAATCCCATTGTTGATTGCTGTAAGAGGGAATGCCATCGATCGATATGAAACTGGAACTGGTGACGCTCATCGCGTGTGACGTGGACGCAGAGGTGTTCACGTGTGACAAAATGCAGGTAATGATCATTTGGATCTCTCAGTGCTCAATGCCAATCATCCTAAGTGCTCCCTGTGTTCTCCCAGGGGTCACACTCTTCTAACATTTCTCTCTCTCTCTCTGTCAGTATTTAAAATATTTATCTGCACTATCTCTATTATTTTCTGAAATCATAAAACATAAAAGCTACGATGCAGCCATTTGATCACCGTAAGCAATAAATACTTTGTGTTCAATGTCAAAAGTCTCTTCTTCATCGCTTTGCGCTGCTGTTTTATTTGATCTATGCGGCGAACGACGGTTGCTATGGTCGCCTAGACGTAGCCACGCCCCCTGACAACAGCTCTGTGCGAGAGCTTTTGAAGTGTTGCATATTTAAAAAAAATTTAACAATTCTGGTTTTAAATTGAGTCATCCCAAAAAAAAAACTAACAAAAAAAAACGCAGATCCTGAACTCAAGTTTTGTATGAGTTTAAAAGAATAGTGAATAATAATATTATTATTATTTATTTTTTATATATATTTTTTTAAATAAAAAATGTGCATTATATATTGGGGGGAAAATGAACCCTAATGAAAAAGAGAATACAGGGTGTTGTCTGTATGGGGGGAACAGGATATTGTCAGGGACACATACTGACTGGCTTGGGTATTTTTTTTGTGAATGAACTGCAGCTCTGAATTAACATTCCGGTGCACGCGCCGGTGACGTCACCGGTGCTGCGCTAAAGCGAGTGACGCGCGCGCGGAGAATTTTATAGACTCGGTAATATAGAGGGGGGGGGGGCTTGTTTGACCGGAGGAAACCTTAGTTTAGACGCATTGGCGCGAACCCTGCTCTCATGCACATGTGCACAAACCATCTCACCTAACATACATTCACACTGCAGGTGTGTGTGTGTGATCAGGCATGCAGAGGTGCATGGGATGCCTAATTTCTATTGCAGAGCTTCTCAAAGCCTTACTGTGGTCATAGATGTTATTATATTAATGTGTGCATATTATTGCACAAAACAGATTATTATACAACAGCAAGCTGTTTATTGCATGTGTGTGTGTGTTTGTGGGCGAAGATTATAACAAAGATGATGTAATGCAATTTATAATGTATTCTATGTCAGAAAGCAAGTCCAATTTATTAAATGTCATTCTTTAAAAACAAACTGATTAATTTGCAGCAGCAGTTCATGAGTTTAATAATGAGCAGGCTTTGCCAAAAAGTCCGGATCCATAGGCATAAGATTTATTAAAAAGTTAAAATAATCATCAATGCTCAAATTGACAGCCTCTGACTTTGCAGCACTTGTGCATACGCTGTATACAAGAACTTTGAACATTTCCTAATGTAGCAGAACTGATGTTTTCATGCAGAGATGATTTCCTCCTCCAGTGCAAAAAATGTTCTGGGCCTATTTTTATAGACCACTGACTTCAAATGACCCTCTAAGAAAAAAAAAACTCAAGTGGTGTTGGTTCTGGTCCTGTTTAATCTTCTATTGTTAGTTTCGAAGCCGTTTTTGGTCCAAATTAAAAAAAATAAAAAATAAAATAAGCTGTGAATAAAATAGCTAATAAAAAAAATAGCTATGTATACAGAAGTTTGGGCCTCCCTGTATAGTAGAGATGGGCGGGGGGGGGGGGTATTTGTTACATATTGTGATTCTTTTTTGTGGCAAGTTGTTGAATTTTTATTTGTAATTTTTTATGTATGTTTGCATTTGAGGTTTTTGTTGCAGTTCTTCTAAAATCCTACAGTTGATGCACTCTATGAATCATAACAATATCCAGAAAATTCAATTCAATTCAATTTTATTTATATAGCGCTTTTAACAATGGTCATTGTCTCAAAGCAGCTTCACAAAAATTTAAAATCGAATATAGAATCTGGAACCTTTCTAAAACCGTAATACTAGGCCTGCATGATTTGATAGAAAAAATAAAAAATCACATTACGATTGTCTTGATACATACTGCGATATTTAAATATTAAATGTTCCATTTTTTTTTTTTTATATTTATTTTGTCTAACAGCAAATAATTGGGCAAATGGCCTCATTAAGAGTATATTTGCCAATATTTATGTATTAACTCCAAATTATGTTATAATTTTTTTTTTAATTACTGACAAACTGTACATACATTTCTGACTATGTGTATATTACCTGAAATAAATAGCAGCCTTTTGCGATTAAACAATTGTACAGGTACAATTTTTATACAATTATTCATGCTGCAGTATGTGATACTTACAAAATCGCAATACAAGTCGAATTGGCACTTGGGTATTGCGATAATATCATATCGAGTTGTCTATGGTAATTCCTATCCCTACTGTAAATCTTCCAAAACATTTAATTTAAGAAGTTATTACACTTGATTTCTGCTATAGACTGCTATGTAGTGATTTTTAGTTTTAGATTAACCCCTTATTAGGTAGTTTTGAGTTGATAATAGACAGCCATCCATTGTAGAGTCTACAACCAAAGTTGCCAGGTTTCCGCCACATTCCCAACCTCAAACCATTCAAAAGACCTGAACCCCAAAACAATTTGGCCATTAAAAAAAGAAATTGTCATTTATTCTACGCGTGTACGGTCCCCCACCATCATTTTTCAAACTTTCCAAACCATCAGAATTCAATCATCTTAATGTTTTAAACGAGTCCAATCTGGGAATTAACTGTCCTATGTTTTGCTCCTTCAGTGAACATGAGGCAGCATGAAACCTGCCCCAAAGGAGCTGCTATTAGTGCTTGTCGCCGTTCCATTTTTGACAGTTAGACACCATAGTAATCTTATGGAAGGTAAGTGGGGCAGTTATTGCAAGTGTGGAAGCTTGATTGTACTGTATAACAGTAGAAAGGTGACCAAACCAACAGAACTACTTATAACTCTCATAGAGCATTTTTTTTTTAAATATATTAGTCAGTCAAATGAAAGAATTCAGTGGAATTTCACATTTGTGGAATTGTGAATGAGGGTTTTATGAATGGATGAGCTACAGTCCTACTTTTTACTGCATCACGCTTGAAAAGAATCTTTAAGATGTCGATACAGACAAACAATGAGGCTTAAACTTCTGGATATGCTCCTAATTGTAGTTTATTATTCCATTGTTGTTCGGTTCATTCCAGCAAAAACGAAACAACACTTGTTTTTTTTTTCCCTTTGTCTTACGCACACATACACACGCTCATTGAGGTCAGTGTTCGTCATTCAGTTCTGACTGCACCACAGAAACTGTAGCACTGCAGTATCAGACACAGTGTGAATCTCCAGCAACACACACACACACACACACACACACAGTCAAATTACCTGCATTGAATCAACTGTTTGTTTGTGTCCCAATTAAACGAAGCATGCATCTGTCTTTTTGGTCTTGAGATGAGTCATTGTTTATATGTTACTCACCATGACTGACTACACCTCCCATCAAGCCTCGCTTCCCCTGGCGTGCTTATCTCTAATCACGCACACACACACACACACACACACACAGCATCTCTCCCGTGTGCTGTTAAACCTTATTTGTCTCCGGTCATTATTTTGTGTTGCTGGTCAGGAACTGGTCAAGATTGACACGGAACGATAAGCATGAAAAAGGGCAGAAAAGCATCTCCGAGTGCACGGCACGCCATGTGTTCCGAGCTATTTTTATCTAGTCATTCATTGCACTGGTTATAAAAGATAATGCCGACTGAAAGAGGTGGAAAGCAGAAGAAGAAAGATAGGAGGCTGGAGATTGCTTGGGGTATGAATAATCACTGTATTAGCTCTGGTTTAAGGAGATTAATAAGCTGCACATGGGTGACTGGTGCTCGTTATCCTGAAGAAAACATCCGCTTCTTTTGTCATCCCTTTTCATTTTTGTTTTGCACCCTGAGCATGCTTTATTGCATATTCATTCTCTCTCTCCCGCTCTCGCTTTCAGTCTCTTGACATTTTTTCCACCAGACGTTTTGCTGTAGAAAGAAATCTTTGATCCCACGTTTTGTCCTTGATTACATTACATTGCCAGGTGACCCGTACCACAAACATGATGTTTTTTTTTTTGTTTTTTTTTTATTCCTCAGGGTATCAAGAGTACTGAACTGCGACATATACCTGGATATAATTAGTCCAGACCGTACTTTAAGTCGTAATTCAACTCATTTGATCACTGGACCAGGTGACATTTTTCCAATCATCAACTCTGTAATCATTAACTGCCGGTCACAGCTTCAGATTTCTGCTCTTGGCTGACGGAAGTGAAACCCGATGTGCTGTTCTGCGCGCATCCACTCAACCAAACGTCGGGCGTTCTGAGATGCTTTTCCGTTCAACACGCTCGTACAGAGTGATTATCTGATTAACCGTAGTCTTCCTGTCGAGCTTGGAAAAGTCTGGTCTTTCACGTCCGTCTCTTTAACATGGTGTTTCCACCCACAGAGCTGCTCATTGGATGTTGTTTTGCATCACTCTGCGCAAAATGAGACCGTTGTGCATGAAAATCCCAAGACGTCAGCAGAAATACTCAATACTGGCAACAACAACAATTATACCACAGAGTCACTAAGATATACTGTACGGTACACACTTTCTGCTGTTTGGTATAAACATGAAGGTCCTCACATGTACAGTATGCAGAATTTCATGCATCGTGCTTCTGCCAGCATTGTTCAAGTCAAAGCAGGACTTTTGATTGTGCAGAATAACAGAACACAGTTATGAAAAACTTAAAAAAACTCCCTTTATTTCTCTATATAATCCCCTGCTACACTAATTTACTCATCTCAGTGTTTCACTAGTGCTTGGACACCATCAAGGTAGAAAGTCCATGATCGGACTGCCCGGCCTCCCAGGAACTCCTGTATTGACCCAAACATGTGGAAATGGCTTGGAGTGAGGTCAGGACTGTACAGGCGATGTGGCAATAACTCCCAGCCGAGTTCCTGTAATGTACAAGTGGTGTTGGTGAATGATTGCGTGTACCGTTCACACAGACAGATGCGCTTTCAGAGACCAGGCGTTAATGTTCTCGCCGTGGGCTCCGAGCCACCTCGTTCGGGATCGTCGTTCACAGACGTACGGCTTTCTTTAAAACGTTTACACCGATCAAATGTTTAGGAGTCTCATCATCATACTGTACTTGAAGGCTTCTGAAAACGTCCACCGCTTTTACGCCTTCGTTCACAACAAATTTCACCCCCAGTTTGACTCAAACACCCCTTTGTATATTAACCGAGCGTAGATGGCTAGTGCATGATGTAACAGAGGGTAATTTTTTTTTTTATTTCTTCAAATGGTTTAACATTTAATTTGCCACACGGACAACTTCGCTGCAAGCATAATACTTCTAAAAGTGACTCTTGATTTCAAACACCAGCATTTCTCCTATATTTTTATTAGTCTCGTTATACGTGCTGGATCCCATTCCATGATGAGCAGAATGTTTATCTATAAAGTCCAGCTTTAACATGGATTTAGTATTTCCTGCTGTACTGGACGTTCAGGCAGATGAAGCGCTGCAGCCAGAGACACCGAGTGTGTTTTTATATACAATCTGACAGTGCAGAAAAAACCTGTTCTTTTTTTTTTTTTTGGCTGAGGAACATGATATAGAATGACAGTCTATTTGAATTGTTTACAGTCATTAGAGATTTACATGCACTAGAAGCGGTTGCCTTGTTTGGATTAGGGGTTGCAGTAGAGAGGAAAGGATTTTGTTTCACCTAGCATTGCATGTGGACTGTTTTTCCTTCATCTAGCCTGTGTTTGCAGATAGCGATTATGTTCAGTCTTATGTGTAAGATGTTTTAAAAATCCCATATTTCTTTATATTTACACAGGTCTCAGTGCTTCCCAAAAGGTTTTATCATCTCTATCAGATAATGCATTCTTTCATACCTCAAACACCTTTTTTTCGCTCCTTTGGCAGACGTACCGTTTTAGTGTCTTTGTAAATGAGCTACGTCAAGACCAGTGTTGCCAACTTAGATTTAGCGACTTTTCAGACCCCCTTGACGACTTTTTTTCAAAAAAGCGCCTAGCAACAAATCTATCGACTTTTGGACAAACCTTAGCAACTTTCCAAATGTCGCCAGTACTGTCCTGTAAGCGTGAGGTCTTGCTTTCCCGGTACAGTTACTCATCTCCCTGTGTCTGCTCTGATCAGTGAGCTCCGGCTGAAAGGAGCAG
>JAQMYJ010000005.1:3808331-3833410 GCA_030014305.1 Clarias laeviceps
GGGAGCGGGACAGAATCTTGCGGGAGCGGGCGGGAGCGGGACAGAATCTTGCGGGCGGTAGCGGGACTGAAAAATCCGTCCCGCGCAGGTCTCTAGATGCAAGTTCCATGTTTTCTGTTAAAAGTCCACCTGAACCTTGCGACAGCTTCCCGAACCATCCCTGATAATGATTTTTATACAGTCTTCTTTTGTGAAATCCCAGTCTTTCAAAATGATTCTAGAACAATTAAGACAGAATAACACCTCCAATAATCCACCTACTTTTCTACCTAGAGTTCTGATTGCTTCTCCACATTAATGTGCTCTTTACTCAAGTCTGAAATATAAATCCATATTTTACCGTACTACAAAATATGCCACAAATCTTTAAAACCCTTTCATAATCCTGAGTTGCTTTAAGTGTTGTCTTCATCTTAGTCCTGCCTGACCTTTTCATGGAATTGCACAGAGGCTCTCAGATCAGTCAAGATTACAGGAGATGAAGATGATTAGTTTGATGGAGGGAGCGGGAAGTCATCAGGAGTTTGCTAATAACTTAACTCCTGCATTCACCTGCTCGTTCTTTGAGCAGCTTTCTCTTCAGCAGTCCATGTTCCTGCTTTGCACATTGCTGTTTGTGCACAGTATATGATAACGGTTTATTGGAATAGAGTTATAACATTTGTTCTTTGCTTTGCGTCTCGATGCCACTAAGCTTTGCCAGAAGCCGTTAAGCTTTGCCAGGTTAATTAAACATCTTGTCTGCTTAACATGTTCATTTCCTTAATTAAAAACAACTCTGTTTTTAGTCCAAAATCATTACAGCATCCCAGTAGACAGAATGCCCTAAATTTGTTTGATTTTTTTTTTTGTAGACAGAATTTATTAAAAGCGCTTTGGGAATTAGGCACAAATTGATTTTTAAGTCTTGTTAGAGTAAAATCAAATTGATGTATTTGCACACCAGTCAATGTGTACATGATTATGAATGTAAATATAATGACGATGAATGTTAATGTCTGTGTTTTCATTATAAAGCTGTCCTTTTTGCATTTTATTCCATATATGGGAACTACTGTACATACTGTGTTTTTTTTTTTTTCTTCAATTCTAAACAATGTCTGAATATTTCACAGAAGGCCAAAAGAGCAGAATTGATAGAAAGCCGTTGCATGAAATAATCGCAACATATAGTAAATTTAACCATGACAGATTAAAGGAGCCGTGGGTTGTTTTAGAGTCGTCTGTTGCATCCGGTTTGAATTGCTATTAAAATATTGACAAGCCACAATGCTTCCACATCTGACCCCGCTTCTTCTTTTCTTTTTCAAACTCATTAGATTGACTTTTGAGGAAAAGACGCAGAATTGAAGTCACTCAGCAGTGATGGAGCTTGTTTCCAGGCCAGAAAAATGACAGAACTAAAAAGACCAGAAGACTAAACTGAAGAGATTAGCGAGAGCCACTATATGCCATTAACGAAAATTCCCATGGTGAAAAGGACACTATGATCTTAGATGATTATTATAAGTCTAGAAAGACATTTTGAAATAAAAGACTCCACCTTTTAAAGGTCCCTTATTTCACAATTTCTTGGGTCTCAGAACCTGAAGCTGAAATACTCTTCAGATAATTTATTTTCTCATATCTCATTCTGACAGTACACAGTACAGTGGCTTAGTGGTCAGCGCTGTCGCCTTGAAACTCCGGGGTCCAGGTTCGATTCCCGCCTTGGGTCTTTGTGCAAGGAGTTTGCATGTTCTCCTTGTCCTTGGTGGGTTTCCTCTGGGTACTCTGGTTTCCTCCCACGATCTGCCCGTAGTGTGTAAGTACTGTATGTGTTTGTGCCTGGGGATGGATTGGAACCCGTCCAGGGTGTACCCCGCCTTGTGCCCTAAGTCTCCTGGGATAGGCTCCAGGCCCCCCATGACCCTGTATACAGGATAAAGCAGTATAGATGATGAGACAATGATACATTTGTTTGTGTAAATGAGCTGCTGCTGAGCCACGACCAACCAGAAAAGAGCATAGCAGAGAAACAAGTCAGGGTGTATCTCCTTACATGAGGTCATGTTGGTGGGAAAAAAATCTAATTGCATTGTTTAAGCTCTTCTCTGGCCAATACAAAAATGAAAAAGAGACAAACAGGAGGGAATTAGAATTTTTTCGCTCTCATCTGAATGAGTCTAAACATGACTAAAAGTTTAATAGGTCCCCTTTAAAAGATTAGAGGCGATATACTGTATAATGTTTTCTAGTAGGCATGGAAATCACAATAGACCAGACAATACGATATAATCACAATATCCAGGTGCTGATTCGATTTGTATTGTGATTCTACAAGTATCACGCTTTAAAGAATATCCAGATTCGATATTACATTTTTTCTCCAATTTCATTTAAATTCTAAACGAATACATAATTCGCTCGTGCCACACGGGATGCTGTGTTGCCTGCAAATAGTTGGATTATAGAGAAACTGCAACGTTTTACCATTTCTCAAATGCAAATTTATATACTGTATATAAATTAAAAAATGAATAGTAAAATTTTAAAAAATCGATAACTTCCACACAAAAGAATCACGAGATGTAAGCGAATCGATTTGATTTTTTTTTTCCCTTATCCCTTTTTTTCCAGCCTTTGAAACTGATATATTATTTCACGCACTGCAAAAAAGAAGACGGTGCCTACTGTTTTATGCTTCATCGCTCTCGGTCAAATATAATAATCGGTTCATTGCAATAAGCCCCACACTATCATTTGCGTTCTATCGAGGTTGATGGTGATTATTGCCTTTGCTATTGTTTGTACTTTTAACACCTTTGAATAGCTGGTGCTATTTTAAGCTCCAACATGGCTGTAGTTCTTCTGCTCCGGATTAGAGCCGAGATTAGTCGAGATGACTTGCTCAAAAACTGAAGAGACCACTTTTGCGCAAATATTCCATCACAGGAATTTGCGTATTATGAATTTAGAGACAGAAATAGAATCATGGGAGGCACAAAAGGACTGGTGACTTTGCCAAAGCTCTTAGTCAGCCATCAAACCTTCTGTCCGTGGCAGCTGTAGGTTTGGTATTGGAAAGAATGTCCGTCGTTGTATTGTGAATCCTGCTCGTGTTCTGGAACGGCGTGTTATTCAGACATACATTGTGTCTCTCAGACTAGCACCTGTTCCCGAAGCCGAACATTACAGACATCAATGCCTGATAGAATCTTCAGCTGTTACAAAGCCTACAGTTAACCCTGACCAAGGTTCCAGATTCGCCTCTATAAAGTCTGTCCTTTTCTCCTGAAAGATCACATTGTGCTCTCTTTGTAGAGACTGCAAGAAATGCACCGTCTATAGGGATTACAGCGCACCAAACTAGCACACTTTCCAACCACATCACAAAGGTCATGTTAAAACCCAGACGTTAGCGATATTTCTAATTAGGTTGAGATCCCTGAATCATTACAGTGAAAAGCTCGAAGCTGTTTAAACTGTATGTTATATAATATGATTTTAGGAAGCTTGCGATATGATGCTTCTCATGCAGTGCTCAGTGTTGGGGGATCATGAGCGTGCTATTTATTTTAAAGAGCTCCACTGTGTGAAAGAATGCAGTAGGTTGACCTTCATATTTTTAGCTCAGCTTTTTTTTTTTTTTCCATTAGCAAGCCAGAAGCAGGACAGTTTTATTTGAATTTAGAGGGAAAAAATGCTAATTCCACAATAACAAACAGTTCAAGGTTGAAGTTCCATATTAACGCTTGCATAGTTTTGCTCCATACACAGTAACCTACACACGCACAAGGTTAACCGCTACAGTACCTCTACACAAGGCTACATGCTCCCTCTGTAAACTTCCATGCTAACTCAACATGCGTAATACACAGGATTTCATGCTAACTCCAGACTTTTGGTAGTTGGCTAATCAGCTAACAAATTTCCTTTTATATTTTCAATGAAACATCATGTGGCTAGATCAACGACTCACAGAAACATGTGGACAAAACCTTTTAAAAATGTATTTATTTACTAGTCTCTTGAATATAATGACTGAAAATGTAAAATAAATCAAGTGCAAATCACTTTTACAATTGGATGCCTAAATATTTCTCCAAAATTTAAGCAGCATTAAACTACCTGGACAAAAAAATATTGTGCACTCTAGTGAGGGGTCGTTCATGACAGATTTGTTCTTTTTGAACGAGTCTTTAACGTGACTCAGAAGAACGAGTGAGTGATTTGTTAATTTTCTACTGGACGCGCATGCGCAAAGCATCGCAAAACCTCCATAGGATATGTACAGGAAACAGAAATGTGTCGTTACCTTTTATTATTTTCGGTCCGAATCGTTCCTTTTTTTCTCACGTGACTCCCATAGACGCTATGCACTGCAATAGATTCAAAAGAACGAACGACTCGGACCAGAAGATATACGAGATGAGCTACTCATTCTGTTTATCATAATATGTCCTTAGCTGCATGGTAAAATTTTCATTACTGGAACTATAGCCAAAATTTGTGTATTTTTTTTTTTAACACATTTGTGTAACATTTTATTTTATTTTAGTTCTGATCAAAAGAACGAAATGAACTAAATGACTCAAAAAAAGATTCGTTCATTTTGGTGAACGAGATTCAAAGAATCGAGTCACTAAAAAGATTCTTCCCATCACTAGTACACTCTAAGATTTCATTTGATCACCTTTAGCTTTGATTACCCACACAATGTGGTGGCCAGTTCATGTGTGAAAAAGATTCCTCGTGCTTCCAGAACCACTCTTTCACTTTTCCTGGAATATGGCCGTACCATCATGGAAGAAAAAGTCCATAGATGTGATAACCTGGTCATTCTGTACATTCATGACTTCATTTTATAGCCACATAACGTTGCTGAGTCTCGACCTGAGCAACTGATCAACCCCAGATCATAACACTGTCTCCAGAGGCTTGTACAGTGGACACTATGCATGATGGGAGCATCGCTTCATGCGCTTTCCTTTTTACCCTGACACGCCCATCACTCTGGAATAGGATCAATCTGGACTCATCAGGTGTGCATTGGACTCAAAGTCCAATCTTTAAGCTCCCTAGCAAACTTTTTCTGATGAAGTGGTTCTCTTATGGACACATAGCTGTTTAGTTTCAATCCTTTGACCTCTCATCACATTGTGTGTGTGTGTGTGTGTGTGTGTATGGAAATGTTCTTATTTTCACTATTAATCATCAGTAGCTCTGGTTTTTTTACTGTTGATTTTTTTTACCATGCAGCTCCTCCAAAGTCTTCATTCATGATTTGTTTTCCCGACCACATTTCTTCCACAGAGTTGACAGTTCAGCGTTATCTTTCACCCTATTGATAATGTGTCGACGGGTTTTCAACCAGGTTCCAGTTATTTCAATTCTCCTTAGTTGTTGTCTTTGCTTGATACAACCCATTAATTTGACTCTACTGAAATGGCGACTTTTTTTGCCCAGGCAGACAATAACTTGTCAGCTCAACTACACCCATTGCTCTTTCACTCTTTTCTGTTGGTAGACTATGATGTCACCAGGTAGTCGAAAGCCCAACCCTTCATCTATGTGCCTTACTGTAATAAGTCATTATATACAGTAAATTCTACTATAGTAGGCATAAGTACGTATATCTGTACCCCCAATGTATAGGGGTTGGGCCCAAATGTGTTAACACTAATGGAACAAGATTTAGTGCTAAACCCAAAAGAATCAACTCGAACAAAAGAACACAAGTCTATGGTAACTCCAGTAGAATCCGTACTGACACCAAGAGATTCAGCACCAGCTCTACAAGGCTCTAAACATTACTTTCCCTGTTCCAATCCTGGTCTTTACACGTGCTTGTCGACTTTTATAACTCTAACAGTTCAAGTGAAGTTTGCTTGCTAGATGATCCTTCCGAGTGATTTGGGCTCGAGTAAACATGATGGTGGACATCTGGAGCCGAACCCGTCAACAAATCATTGTTATCTGAGGCCGTTTGATTCCCAGCGCAGGAAAAGAAATCTGTTTGAGTGTAAATAATAATTCTATATGAAATGGTTTACTTTTTACTGCACTTCCCTGCTCAAATCATTAAACTCATTAGTTTCTGTTTTCATCTGTGTGCATTTATAATTACACACTCTCCAAACTGTTATATTTAACTTTCACTTACTCGTTTACACGTTCTTTTTTTTATTATTTCTTTCTCTCTTTAAATTGTGAAGTTGTGTGCACTGTATCTCTGGAAAAAAAAAAAAACACGTATGCATGTAGCTTACAGCGACACAGTATCTGTTATCTTCTCTAAAATGCAACATGGCATGCGTGTGCTGGCCGGAGTGGTGGTGGAGTGGAGTCTGTAAGAGTATACCGGAGTCAGGAAGTGCACTCAGAATGCAGCACCATGAATTAGTGATCGCTGCGTCCTCTCTAGTTACCACTCCAGGTTACAAACCCATCAGCAATCATTTCAGTATTCTGCCATTTCTCACACTGTATGCTCTCTCTCTCTCTCTCTCTCTCTCTCTATATATATATATATATATATATATATATGTATCTCTTTTTTCTGTAAATGTATTACTTATATTACTCATAATGTTTTTTTCCTGTCCTTTGTCTGACACTTTTCTTCAGTCCTCTCTCTGTCTTCGTCTCTCTGTCTTCGTCTCTCTCTCTCTCTCTCTCTCTCTTTGATGATGATGGGATAATTTAGATAAGTGAAGTGTGCTAGGGTAGCTGGTAATGACATGTCCTCCACCTCTGATGAGTCGATAAACACTTGGAACTTGTACTTTTGGCTTTTAAGAATAGATGATGATTAGAAACCGATAGCAGTTTGATGTCTAACAGGTTAAAAGGATAAAAAAAATAAAAATAGGTAATTGAATTATCTGAAGTGTTTTGGAAATGATGACTGATCAGTAAGTCCCAGCTTCAAGCCCCAGCACCAGTTGAGCCCTTGAGCAAGGCCCTTAACCCTCTCCTGCTCATAGGTGTAATGAGATCCAGAGCTATTTTTTTTAATAAGAGCATCTGCTGAATGCCATAAATGTAAATGTAATAAAAAAGAAGCAACACCAGAGTACTAACTGTATAAGGGACGTTCAAGTCAAACCAGGACATTTGATTGTCCAAAATTAGAAAGGTAAAAAAAACTACCTTTATTTCTCTATACAGCAAGTCACCGATTTACGAACATTCGAGTTATGGATTTTCTCGCAGATACGAACGGACCGCGGTTATACGAACATTCGGTGATGCGAAAAAATCGTGGAAGTAGCTCACGTGTATTGTACAAAAAAATAGACACTGCAGTGCACCATACCAATATTTACAATTATATACAATATTTTCAGTGTGTAAGTGAATGTATAAAATGTCTAAAGTCCAGTATATTGTTTGTGTGCATGTGTGTGGGGGTGCGAGAGAAATGAGTCTGCCTCACCGGTTTCAATGAATTAGTCCTGGTACACAATGATGTAAATGAAAATGGCTGTTCTGTAGAGCTATCCTGATGGTGAATAATCCTAATCCTAGTTTACAATCTCGAAACAGCTCTGATACAAAATGGCCGGGATTCCCCCTAAGTTTTAAAAGCGTAGTTTCTTGTAATGCAGAACCAAAAGACAGTACTGTTACATTTAACATGTGAAGCATGTTTAAACAGTTTTACAAATGAGTAAGTTTGGCCAAATGATGGCAGTGTGGGGAAAGGGGACAGATGCACTGCTCAGAAAGGTGTATAAGGTGTCAAAGGTGTATAAGACTCACTTTGTCGGACTTAAGAACAAATCCGACTTATGAACGTGCTCCTGGAATGGAACTTCATAAGTTGGGGACTTATTGTACTATATCCTGATCGTCTCGAACAATTACTGAATTTTCACGGGAGTGACTACAGTGGACTCTGAGCCACCTCGGTTGGGGGATAATGATTGACGGGTGTACGGTAAGCCTTCTTTAAAACATTTGCAAGTGAGAAAGTTCATCACAAGTCCCGGTGTGACTTAAACATCCCTTGTATTCTAGATCAGGGTCATCAACTAGTATTAAACTATTAAATTACTCGATTTAACCAAAGGTTTTTGTACACCTAACCATCACACCCATATATGTGACCTTCTATAAAGACCTTCACCGGAACTAAGAGGCCCAAACCTGCCCATCCCCCCCCCCCATGACAATACCCCTGTGCACAATGCATGAGCATAATGATATAACAATATTTCACAATCAACTGACTGTCTTGGGAAGTATTGCAGATTTCAAAAGGAATTAAAGCTCCACATGATTGATCCGGATATTACTGCAGTCCCTGTAGTGGTGATAATTATAGTTTGTTCTTATTTCATGTATAAAAAAGCTGCGTGCATCTCTGCAGTAGGGCCAAAACTAGAAAAGAAGCATGCAGTCAAGAGCATGTGAACCAATTTATTCCACAGCTATAGTCTTCCCAAGGTAGCCAGATGGTATTGGGACAGAAAGGGGCAAGACATCAGAGAAGAGGACAAGGTTGTCAGAAGGAGCAAAAAACAAGGACAGCTGGGAGAAGAAGAAGGAGAGGGATTATTTTATTTAGGCTTTATTACCAAAGATCAGCGGTTTAACAAGGTTTGTGGAGTTTTTATGATGTGCGCACAAACCAATATGACTTTCCTTTTTTTTTTTTTTTTCAGTTTTTAATATCGTCCAATAACAAGTTAAATAACATGCTTTTCATTGTTTATGAGAAAGTATTGCTGTTAAGGGAATGATTCATTCTCTCTATCATTGTACATGCAGAGTCAGGCAAAAAAAATGTATGCACACTTCAGGAAAAGAAAAATAGTATGATGTATATAATTTAATCTAATATTCATAATATTATACAGTGTATATATATATATATATATGATAATATTATGAATATTATATTAAATAATATACATCATACTGTATATACAGTATAAACAGTATTTTATTTTATATTATTTTATATTATTAGTTTTTTATGAAAAACTTAATTTTTAATATTTTTTAATTTTTATCTTATTATTAGTTTATATTATTAAAATATTTATACAAGTTTTTTCTTTTCCTGAAGTCTGTATAAATTTTGGCCGACTGTGTGTATATACAGTGTGTATGTATACTGTATACAAAAATAAGAAAGTATAGCCAAAACAATGACAATGTTTGACTTGGAAAGAAGTTACAACATCCAAGCAGTGGAAACATGGAAATGTGGCATAACTAGGATTTTTATTGTTAAACTTTCCATTTTCCAGTTGACCATAAACCCCTGAAGCAGCACAACTTCATGTTAATAAAAAACTGTTAGCTTTTAGTAAGCTGAACAGTTAGCTGTTCAGTAACTTGGTAAGATGGAGGTTTGCTCATTTTCCATGTCACAAACTTGCAGACGAATGAGGTGTAGATTAAGAAGATCACTCCCACCCCATGCACACTAAGCCTTTAGCTTTGATTACAGAGGCCAGTTGCTGTATGAAAATGATTCCTCATGATTCCTTAAAGCACTCTTTCACACTCTGAGTCCTGGGAATATGGCCGTGCCATCAGGGACAGTCAAGTCTTCAGCTGACTTCATTTTATCACCACGTAACGTTACTGAGTCTCGACCTGAGCACCTGATCAACCCCAGATCATAACACTGTCTCCAGAGGCTTGTACAGTGGACACTATGCATGACACTTCATGTGCTTCCCTTCTTACCCTGACGAACCCATCGCTCTGGAATAGACTCAGTCTGGACTCATCAGACCACATGACTTTTTCCCATCGCTCCAAAGTCCAAACTTTTTTTTTTTCTGATGAGTCTCACTAACAAGTGGTTTTCTCATGGACACACAGCTGTTTAGTCCCAATCCTGTGTGTTCTCATCACTGTGTGTATGGAAATGCTTGAAATGCTGGAAATTATCGATTTTCTTAATAATGCAACTTCACCTAAGGTTTTCCAATCACATCTCTTCCATGAAGTCGATAGCTTAGCACTGGTCTTCTAGGTTTTGCTAATGTGTTCTGTTTATTTCTTAACCCAGTTCCAGTCATTTCAGTAATCTCCTTAGTTGTTTTCTTTGCTCGATGCAGGTTAATACTTCGACCCTTCTGAAACGACGACTTGATTGATATACTGAATAACTCTACACTAAACAGTGTTCTCATGTGCAATACTGCGTCAGCATTTAGAAAAGAAAAAAAAACAAACCTGAATAAGCTTGTAAGTATCCAGTTACTTTTTTCAGATTCCTGTGGATCAGAGTGGATGTTCCAGTGAACAGGAAGATCACGGTGTCGACCATTTGTCCATGTTGACCATGATGATCATTTCACCCTTTTTACGCCACTTGTTAGATGTAAACCGTTCGATTAAGTTTCAATAGTTTATTATAATAACCTTGGAGAACATTATAACGTCACAATTCAGTGTTCATGTACATACAGTGTGTGTGAAATCTGTCCCTGGGACGCCGCGCTCAACACTCTGCCTCTGCTACTGTATCGTCTTCACCTCATTATCACCGCTATCAGGAATTGTGTAAACGCCCGAGACTCTGAGACACACACCGTGAAGCCTTGCAGCTCGCGTGTGATCGCGCTACACACCTTATATTACTCTGTGTTGCTAGTTAAGTTTAACCATTCTAGGATTTCTTGAGTCAGAGCTTCAACCTTGACTCTTGTTATCACTGCTTACGCAAACCTAAGCTGATGTTTATGGCCGGGAAAATAACACTCATATTTTTACATTATTGTTACTACTCTAGTTCATCTGTCACACTTCGATTTTCTTTATTTTATACGGTGTAATATACAGTATAGTATAGTTGTACATCTCAAATAACTTTTTTGATATAATGTACATAGTATACTGTATATATCGCCTTCCACCTCCAGGGTCCGGGTTCGATTCCCGGCAAGGGTTCTATTCTCGCCTCTGTGTGCTCATATATACATATACATATATGTATTCCTGTATTCAGGGTCACAGGGGGGCCTCAAGGTGGGGTACACCCTGAATAGGATGCCAATCCATCGCGGAGCACACACACATACACACACTTTCACACTCATTCACACACTACGGGAAATTTGGGAACGACAATTAACCTAATCTGTAATGTTTTGGGAGGAAACCGGAGTACCTGGAGGAAACCCACCGAGCACGGGGAGAAACATGCAAACTCCATGCACACACAGACCCCGAGGCGGGAATCGAACCCTCAACCTTGGAGGTGCAAGGCGGCGGTCACTAGTTTATTGGTATATCATTGATAATGAATGTTTTTTAGTTTAACCGCGTGAGGTTAATGTTATGGCTGATTGTTTTATAGTATAATTATACAGTTTTATATGCTACATTGTAGTATAGTTCTCAAAAAAATTCTATAATACAGTTACCATGTAGAGTTTTTAACATATTATGGTGTAGATTTATCATTTTAATTTAATGTAATATAATATAGAACAGGCGGCATGCTGGCGTAGTGGTTAGCACTCGTGCCTTTCATCTCCAGGGTTGAGGGATCGATTCCCACCTCGGGTCTACTGTATGTGCATGCTCTCCCCGTGCTTGAGTGGTTTCCTTCAGGTTTCCTCCCACAGTCCAAAGACATGCAGATTGGTTACCTGGTGTTCCCACATTGCCCGTAGAGTGAGTGTGTGTGTATGTGTATGTGTGTGTACCCCGCCTTGTCCCGCCCTAAGTCTCCTGGAATAGACTCCATGCTCCAGCGGCCCTGTATACAGAATAAAACAGTATAGACGATGAATGAATGAATGAATGAATAACATAGAACAAGTATTTTACATAATATACTGTATGTATCACTATGACACTATGCACTATGACATCAGCCCTTTGCTGTGATGGTGTGTGAGGGCCTTCTTGTTCTTCTAAAGATATTTTCTTTCCAGCATCCAGCTTCATAACCTGCTCAAAAAGTCATGAAAATCATCAGACAGGTTTGAATCTGCTGCTATTAGGATGCCTGAGAGTTTTGGTCCCGGGCGTGGCACGGTGGCCCTCAGAAGGGATTTTGCTGCATAGCTCATACACACATTTATTATATTGTTATCGTTATCATAGTGTTTCCTATGATATAGTAAAATTACCATTAGTTTTTTACCATTAGCACTATTTCTTGTCTCACACAGGAGCGCTTCGAGTCACTGTTTCGGATCTACGACGAGCAAACGTCCTTCCAGATGTTCAAGAGTTTCCGGAGAGTGCGGATCAGCTTCAGTACGCCGGAGGCCGCTGCACGCGCTCGCATCGAGCTACACGAGTCTGAATTCAACGGCTCCAAACTCAAACTCTATTTCGCGCAGGTGCTTCTTTACTTTTGAACTACGTTTTTTTTTGCATTTTATTTTTCCGTATCTGTCTGTTTTATTGGATTTCACTATTTTTATTAATAAAAGTCAGAGCTCAACAGCAACTCTGACAAGCAGGTTAAAGACAGAACAGTAGACGTAAACTTGTGTTTTCCTGCTGTTGTTCAGGTTCAGAACTCGGGGGAGGATGTGGACAAGGCGTATCTGGCTCCGCCCCAACCTGTGAAGCAGTTCCTCATCTCTCCTCCCTCTTCCCCACCTGTGGGGTGGAGCCAAAGCGAAGATTCCACCCCCGTCATCAATTATGACCTCCTGTGTGCCGTGGCCAAACTCGGCCCAGGTACACACTCGCACCGAACACACACTCACACACACCACGGTGCTGTCAGTAATCTAGTTAATCACAGCCATAGACGAATAATGGTCATCGCGAATAATCACTAGTTTAAAATACTCATATTATAAACATGCAATGTTGGAATAAAGAAATGTGTGAGAAACTGGTTAGAGGAAGCAGATCACGCGGTTTTATAACATCTCAAACATTAACGTTTAACAAATGTTAAATTAAAATCTCTCGAATGGGACCGGCACTGCATGCAGAGGCTGGGTAGCATAGGGGTGGGTGGAGCTCGAACCCCGATCCCCAGATCTACAGCCTGAGCCGCCGCTCCCACTTCTTACATTTAACATATTCTTAATTTTTTTTTTTTTATTGTTCCGCTTGAAGATAGCTCGAGCACACAACTTTGGTTTTATTCAAAAATTCATCTAGAAGCTTTTTATGATGAAACTTGACATTCAGCACCTGGTGACGTTTCCTCAGTCGACTTATTGTCCGCGTTAAACGTACCGTGCGATTATGGGAAGCCATTAGGGTCAAACTTAGTCATATGTTTAATGTGCATTACCAAAAATAGTAGTGTGTTAAAATGTCTAGATTAATCACATGCATTATATACGTTACAGCTGAGTGTGTGTGTGTGTATGTGTATATATATATATATATGTATATATATATATATATATATATATATTGATCGATTGATTGATCTGATAAAATTATGATAATAATATGATAATATTATTAAGATTATATTAATATAATATACATCATACTATTTTTCTTTTCCTGAAGTGTGTATACATTTTTTTGGCTGACTTTGTTACACACACATAGACAGAAAAACCACAATAACAAACAACAACAGGTGGATCTATATACAGTATAAGTGATATGAAATGCTTATTTAATGTTTAGTGTGTGTGTGTGTGAATGTGAGAATTTTGTCAATATAATGGAGGTAAAAAAAATATAAGAATGTCTGACTGTGTGTGTGTGTGTGTGTGTGTGTGTGTGTGTGTGTGTGAATGTGGAAGCATCTGTGTGTATTTGAGACGAGTAAAGTGGGGAATTTGTGAGCCTATTTGTATTGAGGTAATGTGCAGCTTTTTGTAAAAACAAGAAAGAATTTTTCAAGAAAGAATCAGTGGCAGCATCGAAACTATGATCTAAAAACAACTAACTGTACACGACCTATATTAGTGCACACAGCTCCCTCTGGTGGACAGAGGTGAACATGCATGATAACTGTGTGCACAGATCTCATCAGCATTCAGTTACCCTGTCTGGTCTCTCTGGCAACCTTCATCTAGTAGATCGTTGTCTGTATGTCTGCATTTTTTTCTCCCTCTCCCAGAGCCGACGCCTTTAATTTGACAGTAACACAGTACGTGAAAAATATAGTGGTATCAGATTGTAGATTTCCTGCCAGTCGCACCAAGGCCTATCTAATGCTTTACTTAATTCCGGCTACCAGTTATTGCACTCGTCTGAATCTCTGCTATGGAACAAAGGTAGCATTAATATCTTTTTTTTTTTTTTTTTTTTTATCTGATAAGTATCCGATAGCGAAAAAATAGTTTTTCCGGATATTAAATTACAGACCTTTACATTTGAGGCTGTATCCGGTTATTATACTGTATATATTATATATGTCCTTACAGTAAAAACAGCACAGTCATCAGCGAGCTCTCCATCAGTCAGAACGAAAGTAAAGGGTGTGGTGTACTGACTCATCATGCTGTGAGAGCCGAGCCGGTGTGTATTACTGTTCCACAGCGCTCCTGTTTCCATACACAGTCCTCTAGTTCACTTCTTTATAATCTGCTAACAGTGCCAGCCTCGAACCCTGCTTTCACACTAAAGACTAGAGATTACTGTGATTTAATAAACGCGGGAAGTGTGTGTGTGTGTGTGTGTGTGTGTGTGTGTTGTAATATTCACTCGGGTCGTGTCCCAGAATAATGAACACTTAAACACTGAGTAACACTGAACACTGAAGTTAGAAGTTAAGGTGCGGCGTCTTCCAGGGTAAATTATTATTATTGTGTAAGATATAATTTGTATGTTACTTCATAATGCTGTTACAAGTTAACGTGCAATGACGTGTAATAACATCATAAAATATCATTTTGGTCAAATTTCTGCAAAAGAAAAATGTCAAGGAGATCTGACTTTACTCTGAGTCTCTTCTTAATGCTGCACTTTCTTTTCTTTTTTTTTGTATCACCTTTTTTGCGGTTGTTTCTCTCTCTCTCTCTCTCACTTTTGATTTTGTTTGTCTATTTCTCACTCTGTTTATTATTGCATTTTTCTTTCTTTTTTGCTTGCTTGTTTTCTTTGTATGTTTTTTCTTTTCTCTCTCTCGCTCTCCTCTCTTTCTCTCTGCATTTGACTCTTTCATTCTTTTCTATCTTTCTTCCTTTCTTTCTTTCTTTCTTTCTTTCTGTCTTTCTTACCTTTTTCTCTCTCTCTGTCTGCCTCTCCCTCTGCTGTCTCTATTTCTAAGCCTCACTTTTTCTTTCTTTCTTTCTTTCTTTCTGCTTGTCTATTGGTCTCTCTTGCTCTTTCCTGCTCTCTGTCTTTGTCTCGCTCTCTCACCCACTCTGTCTTTTTCTTACTTTATCGCTCTTATTTTCCTCTCTTTTTCTCCTTTTCTGTCTCTTTCTGTTTGCCATCTGTCTCTCTCTCTCTTATCCTGTCTCTCTTAATCTGCCCTGGCCCCATCTCCTGCCTCTCTTTCTCTCTGTGTCTTTGTCCATGTCTCACTCTTGATTTTGTTTGTCTGTCCCTCACTCTTTGTCTATTGCTGCATTTCTTTCTTTCTTGCTTTCTTTCTTTCTTGCTTTCTTTGTATTTCTTTTTTTTGTTCTCTCCCTCTCTCTCCTCTCTTTCTCTCTGTGCGTCTGACTCTTTCACGCTTTTCTTTCTTCCTCTCTTTCTCTCTCTCTCATTCCCTCTCTTTTTCTTACCTCTCTTCTATTCCTCTTTCCATGACTCTCCTTTTCTGTCTCTTTGCCATCTGTCTCTCTCTCTCTCTCTCTCTCTTAATCTGCCCTAGCCCTATCTCTTGTTTTCTCTCTCTCTGTTTCACTGTATCTGTCCCTGTTCCTCCCTGTCTCTCTCTCTCTCTCTCTCTCTCTCTCTGTCCATCACTGTCTCACTCATTCACTTTGTATCTCTCTCTCTTTCTCTCCCTCTCCAGGTGAGAAATACGAGCTGCACGCAGGTACCGAATCGACTCCCAGCGTGGTCGTGCACGTGTGCGAGAGCGAGACGGAGGAGGACGACGAGGCCCGGCCCAAAATGAAAATCGTCCAGACGCGACGTCCCGACAGTCCCCCGAAAGTCTACAACTAAACCCGCCTCTCTGCACGCGTCCTCTGTCTAAATCTGTCTCTCTATCTCATATGGAGGCAAAGACACCCTTCATTTCAGCTCTAATTAAATAAAAAAAAAAAAATGAAAAAACTTATAAAATCGAAAAGAAATTTAGAGGAGAGAGCGCTTCTCGCTCGCGGTGGGAAACGACAGACCGAGTTAGTCTTTGACTGGAAGAACTGACACACAGATACGTCACTGTCTCACAGAAAAGCAAAGGTAGCATGGGAAAGGTGGGGGTCACGAGACCCCCTGCAATCCGAGCGCTCACGCAGTCATTCACTCATTCACTCACTCACTCACTCGTGTAGTCTCCAAGTAGTGTAGCATCAGCGGATCGGTAGAAAAAAAAAAACCTCAATGTATTTAAATGTAGTTGTAGAAGCTGAAGTTTCATATCAGACCTGATTTCTAGCAGTAACTGATCATGGAGGAGCAACACAGAGGGGGAGGTTTTGACTCGTCACATATCGGGTCGATGTTTTGGGATTATAGTGAGTTCACCTGATCCGGATGCATGTGTGTGTGTGTGTGTGTGAGTGTGTGTGTGTGTTAGTGATGCAGAAAAGAGGAAGTCAGAACCTAAGTTACTTGTACACACTCCACATGCGGTTGCTGTCTTTTGAAAGAGACGGATTTTCATTTGTTTGTTTTTTACTTATTCTAAACTCTGAAATGTTTGTTTACTTAACTATACGTGTGATGTCGTGATTAATATTGTTCTTACCATGTATTTGATACCACAAGCGTTCTTTGCATGTTAGCTGCTGTAGCTAAGCACGGAGTGTTTTATACCGAGCGAACGATCCTGAAGTTAGCCTTCGATGCGTCTGCCGTAGCCGCTGCGGCTCTGGAGACTAGACGGCTGGAAAGGGGCGATCGATAGTCACGATCGGACCGATGATCTGTATATATCTTCTTTATTCAATTGTTGTTGTTTTTTTAAAGCGCTAACAGCGTCTTCATGTGAAATCCAGAGGAGGAAACACATACACGCTTCGATTTTTTCGTTTCAGTCTTTTCTCGGCATCGTGCTCGCTTGGTGTTTTGTGAAATCAGACGTTTCGATATTTGTTTGGAATTTTCGTTGATTTAAAAAAAAAAACTACAACAACATGTAACGTAAACGTGTAAAATAAGGGGTGATAAACACTATGTGATGGAGGGAAAAGCGACAGAGAATCAGTTCGGAATAGGAAATGTCTTACTGACTGTACGACACGGTGGCTTATACAGTATAAATCCTGTAAAATAATCCTACAAAGGGGTTCCGTGTTCTTGAGGCACATACATTTTACACTTTCCAGCCAGTCGCACCAGCAGGATGTAAGCTCTTTCATATAAATGTACAGTACTTGTAAATAAATAAATAAATAAAAAATAAACCTTGCATTAGGTCTTAATGAAGATACACAATCCACCGTAAAACAATTAATGTCGAAAAGCACTTAAACCTGTTTATTAATTCGCATTTGGTGTGGTGGCACGATGGCATAGCGGTTTTCACACCTTGAAGGTTCGATTCTCTCTCCAGTCTCGGGTCTGTGTGCATGGAGTTTGCATGTTCTCCCCGTGCTTGATGGGTTTCCTCCGGTTTTATGTAGATTCGCCGTTTCCAAATACCCCACAGTGTGTGTGCGCTTGTGTGCCCTGCGATGGATCGGAACCCGGTCCAGGGTGTACCGCGCCCGGGATAGGCTCCGGGCTGCACCTGACACTGATCACAGTGAGGGGACACGGATCAGTCATAACATTCATTAAATAATCAGCTGAATAACACTGATTATTAATTATATACCCGCAAACTGCTGACCCCATCATGGATACCCAAAGCTCATGTTAGGAGTGACGGTCAGTCTGTCTGGTCCAATCCCATAGAAAAAAAAAAGCCCATGCAGCACAATTTGGCCGTGATGGAAAGGTATCATTCGTTTGTTGAGGAAAATGCCATCAGACTGAGAGATCACAAGGTTAATACAGTGTGGACACCATGACAAAAACAAAAAATTAAGGTAATCGTGAAACTAATGTGAATCTGAAATGCACATTCATATGCAGATTGTGAGACTAGGGTTAGTTTGAAGAAGGCGGGCGAGTAGTCGTAAGCGTACGCTGAAATCCTACGCCCTGCTAGTTTCTACTCTCAGCATTCAGTAACAATATGGTTTACGATGACTTACATTCTGCTGGTCCAGCTGTTGAGGACTGAGCCAAGGAATTTTACAGTAACTTCAGTTCAACCAGAAACAAAGTGAGAACCTGAGTACAGAACAGAGTACAGCCTGGAGTACTGTGCAAAAATCTTAGGCACCGTATGTTTGTTTGTTTGGGGTAAACTTTGTTATACATGTTTATTTTATGACATCATCATTAAGTCATGAATATTTTTGATTTCCAAACATTAGTGTCCCATATTTTAAAGTTATATCTATATAATTGTTAGGGCTTTATATATATATATATATATTTATACAGGGTGGGTAAGAGTTAACTAGGTGATATTTAATGGCTGTAGTATGTAACTTGTAGTATCACTAGAGCGCCACCCCATGGTGCACCACCCCAGTTTGCTCCGTGGTTAGACCAGCATGTTCCAGGACGCTCACTGGGACGACTCGGACCTCATGAATGGCCTCCAACGTGTCCAGATCTCTTCACTCCATGTGATATTTGACCTATTGGTGGAGGCGTACAGGACAAAGCCTCGCACACTGGAGGACTCGGAGGCACAGATTCAGGAGGTTCTTAGCTACATCCCAAACGACGTCCTTCAGGAAGACTGTTCATTCCATCTCCGGCTGTTTGAGGAAACTGGTTGATGCCACCGGTGCCGACGTTAAAATTTAAAGATTTGGTTTCATTTTCCTGTGTAATAAAGTTCAAGTACAATTTGTATAAAATTTTTTATTAGAAATATGGCCTTTTATTACCAATTTTTAATGCCTAGTTACCTTCACCCACCCATATATATATATATATATATACAGCACAAATTGTACCCATCAATATATTTTAAGCCGAATGGTGGCAAACCAATTATTGACTTTGTTTCATTAATTACTTTTAATTGTTTTAAATATATATATATTTTTTATTGTAGAAACCGTTTTGAAGACGTCCTTGCTCTGAAGTTACTTGCACGTGCCTAAGACTTTTGCACAGTACTATATATTCTTTAAATGATTTGAGGTTTGATTCCTGGCAGGAATATGTTGATGGCGTTGTACTTCCAGTGCTGTCATTTGTTGACGCTTGGACAGCGTTGGTCGTTTTATATAATTCTTCCTGTCATGCCTGTCATTTTCCTCGTCATCTATTGTGTCCTTTGCCTCGTCATTTACTGCGTCGCTCTTGCTGTCATTTTTGAATGACACCATGCCTATTTGCACTATTCTCTGCTTGTGCCGTTCTTTCTGTCGTCTCATCTGCTGTCAGATTTACAAGCGAGTATAAACTTGGCCTGACTGGTGTGATGGATTCTCACTGATGTCCCTATAAACCGATCAAAGTATTTTTGATGTGTCGTTTCAGGGTAGTTTTTTTTTTTTATGGATGAGGGAAATGAATGCACTGATTTTACTTTGTCCAGACGACTTATTTATGTCTACTGTTTATACCTTCCATTATGATTTGGTCTGCAAAGTGGACTAGAGGATAAAAAAAATAACAAAGACTTAAATAAAGATGGTTTGTTGGTTAGCTTCGACGTCTCGAGCTCTAGGGTCAGGGGTTCGAATGCAGCCTCTGCTCTGTGGCTGTGAAGTACTTGGTGGGTTTCCTCCAGGTGCTCTGGTTTCCTCCCACAGTCCAAAGACAGTAGGTTGATTGGTGTTTCTAAATTGCCCATGCTTGTGCATGTGACTCCAGGCCTCCTGAATCAATAAACAGGATAAGCTGTATTTAAAACACAAGGATTAATGGATTAATTTAAACAGAAAGTTGAAAGGACACATCACACCAACAGGGATTATAAAACATCAATATGACAATGACAAGCAATGTCCTGGCTATTAGTTTTGCATTTGTGGTTGCCAAAGGGAAAAAAAATCATTAAAGTTTTTTATTATTTCTTAAACAAGTTAACAAGATCTCAAACCTTCCTTTATTTCACTCCTCCTGCAAATTCTCTGTTTCAGTGTCTATGTAAATAAGCTACTCTTGAGCCAAGTCCCACCAGAGAACTGCAGAGCTGAGAAACAAGACAGTAGAGGAGTGTCATCTTTTATGATGTCACAAAAGTCTAATTGGGTTCTTTAAGCCTAAGCCAATACACGCATGGAAAAAAGACAAAAAAGCACGGATGGTTTTTATTTTGTACATGTTCACTGGAGGAGACCCATCTGGATATTTAAAATGACTCAAGTGTTAATTGTTGTGGCATTTTTCTTTTTTTATCCAGGGAAAATAAAACATGCAATTGAAAGGGCAAGTACACCAGAGCATCCACTTGCCCTGTGGCTATTGTACAGTGCGGGCAACATGGTTTTGGTACGAATCCGACCTCAGACATTTCCCTTAAAAAAAAAAGATGACGAGTCCATGCATGAATTGTTCTTTGTGAAAGACGACCTTAAAATGATTACAACAAAATTGCATCATCATTGTAACCACATGGTCTGTGGGAAGCTTATGGCCACATGCGATTTCAAATATCTTCTAATGTAAAAAGGATTTTTTTATTTTTATTTTTTGCATGTCAGTTGACTTTTTACGAGAAATCAAACAAAATCTCATCTCATGCATGTCGGCAGAAACCTGCAATTCGTCACCTGAATCAGACGTCTGTGCTTGGGCTGAACGCTTCATGTTGTCGTTTTTTCCCTCCGTGTCGAACCAATGAAAAACGGGCCTTTTCTGAGAAGCCAAAATTTAAACAAAAAAAAGAAAAGAAAGAAAAATTCATGTTTAAATGAATCGGCTACTTCTGAGGTCTCGTGTCATGAAAGCACTTTATTATTGCTAAAGTCGTATCTTTTGAGCTGCCAGCATTGAACTGTACATCATTTTCATTTTGTTTCTTCTCCGGTTGTTGGTTGTTTTTTTTCGAGTAGCCTCATCACCAGCAGAACACTGATCCGAGTGAATCCCACCACTCTGTATCGCACCACTCTGTCTCGCTGTTTCACCTGCGTGTGTTTGTTTAGGCAGCATGAGGACTTTGAGCATGAGGAACAATGCATAAGTGTAAATGTACACCTTAAAGAGAAAAAAAAGAAAAAAAACGAGAGGAGGAGGAACTAGAAGAACTAAAGTAACACAGCGTCTGACTTTTCCTAAAGTATTTGATGCTCTGAAGGTGACAGTGCTGATGACAATGATTCTGTTTTATAGTTTGTTGTTTATGTTTGTTTGTTTGTTTGTTTTCTTTTCTTGTACAGCTTTATCTTTCTGTCATTTGAAAACGATACATGTAGGACTTTGTAACGTGAGGAACTCCGCATCCTAATGATTTTATTTTCTGGAATTGCACAAAAAAAGTCAATTCTGTCACTGTTGGAAATATTAATATTGTCTTGTACCGTAGCTAGTACCTAAAAAAAAGAAAACAAACGTAGCATTGAAGCAATAACTTCCCCGTTGTTTATCTGCGTCTCTTCTCCTTTAGGTGTTTCTTTGATGAACTGACCCCCTGACTGTCTAATTGCTTATGTTTGTGTAGGTATTACTGTCGATTGTTTCACACAGATATATATATATAAACAATAATTCCTTAAACGTCTTGTTGTTTTGTTCTCTTTTTATGTTTTTAACATCTTGTTCATAAACCTATAAAAAAATAAATAATAAAAATAAAAATAAAAATCACATACAGTACTATTGTAACAATAGGTCAACCAGAGCGCTGTAGAATTCTCTATTCTGATTGGTCAGAAATATTGTGTAGATAATTTTTCTAAAACAGCAGCTTTAAAGTGTATGTTTATATGACTATATCTACAGTATGAAAGTATATTAATACGCTTATTTGTATATTGCATTATACTTTCCATAGCAGTAACATTCACAGTACTTGATTCCTTGATGAAGTTTTTTTTTTTTTTTTTTTATGATGACATTTCTTTAACATTTATGGAAGGAGTTTCAGCATCAGTAAATTGTAGTCTGAAGATTTTACAGTCTATTATTTCTTTGCAATTTTTTTTGTTTGTTTTATTTTCGTCAAGGATGTTAAAAAGAAATACTGATGAAGAAGCAACACTTTTTATAGCTGTTATAACATTAAAGCGGTATTAAAGGTATTAAAGCAACCGAGCGGCGGCTTGCGCCAAAGTTTCACATGCACATTAGTTGCGCTTACATCCTGGAGCCGTTCAGAGCTTGTTTGCATCCATAGAAAGCCAATTGAAGCCAGTTTACGATTTTTTTTTTTTTGCAATTTGTGCAAAAACAAGGACAGTTTGAAGAAAAAAAACAGACACTTTCAGTTTGGTTTTTAAAGCAGCTGGTGCCAAGAGGAATCATAAATTAAGGTTAAGTGACGATTAATGTCTCTTTATTTCATATTTTACTTCATTTACAATATATTTTTCGAAATATTTAAATTGTTTTTATATGCAAAAATATGATTATAATGTTGGAAATTGGCAATATTTGTAATATTTTTGAGGGGCTAGAACGGATTATCTGCATTTACAGTATTTCCTATGGGAAAATGCGTTTCGCAATACAAAATTTAACTTTAAAAACTTGCATGCGGAACGGATTAAATTAAAATGCAGATGTACCGTATCGATTTTTTTTATCGATCTCAATTTGATATTAGTTTTTTTTTTCCAGATTTTGTTAGAATTCTAAACAAACTAAGCAAATAATTCCCTCCTACCAAACAGGATGTGTGAAGAGTTTAGAGTGCACAACCTGTAGGATTATAGAGAAACTGCTATATTTTTCCTCATATTTTAAAATAAATCAGTACATGTATCGCTACGTAAAATAATCTATTTATTCCATACCTCTATAACATACTAATCAATATTTTTAAATTCATGCAAAATTATTTTGAGGGCAAATTGCTGTGGTTTAACAGAAATATAATCAGCTACAAGGATTGGAACAGTACATCTCACACTGAGCAACACTCCACCACCCTGTCTCTGATACACAATTAGAAAAGAAGAGGAAAAAAACATACTGTGAACAGGTTTTATTTTGTGAAATTGTGTTTGTGTGTGTGTTTACTGTATATAGTGCCCTCATATAGACTGGTATAACATCCGGTGCATGTTCACGCCCTGTTCCCGGTGTTCCTGACATAAGCTCCAGGTCCAAACCAAACCTGACTTGGACAAAGACATAAATAAATAAATAAATAAATAAATAAATGAATGAATGAATGAATGAATGAAAAAAAAGCTGTTTTACAAGGGTGAAAATATTAACCTGCATCAATCAAAGAAAACAACTAAAGAGATTTGAAAGAACTGAAATTAAGCTAAGACTTTATTAAAACTTGAAGGATAGTGCTGAACTGTCAACATCTGTGGGGTAAAAAGCACTTAAATGCTTGAGGAAGTTGCATCATAAAATAAATCAGCAGTAGAAATGCAAGCTATGTTTAATAGTGAAAGTAAAAGCATTTACACACACACACAGTGTGTGATGGGAAGTTACCGGATTGGGACTAAACAACTGAAAACAACCACTACATTAACAAAAAACAAGGTCATGTGACCTGATGAGTCCAGATTGAGTCTATTCCAGAGTGATGGGCGTGTCAGGGTAAGAAGGGAAGCGCATGAAGAGATGCTCCCATCATGCATAGTGTCCACTGTACAAGCCTCTGGAGACAGTGTTATGATCTGGGGTTGATCAGTCGCTCAGGTCTAGACTCAGTAATGTTATGTGGCAATAAAATGAAGTCAGCTGACGACCTGAATGTACTGAATGACATCTATGGAGGGTTCAGAATGTGAAAGAGCGGTCCTGGGAGCACGAGGAATCATTTTCACACATGAACTCGACACCATGTTGTGTGTTTTTGGGGCTGGTGTGTGTGTGTGTGTGTGTGTGTTGAGGTATTGTGGGGAGGTATTCAGTGTATATACAGTACAATGGTCATGCAACTGACGCAAATGTCCATACTTTTAAAGGTCGCACTATGTAAACAGACATTTTTGGCTTGAGTAAGAATGTATAATATTTTGACATTTTGTGACGAAATGTCTCTCTCTAAGGTATTGACATACTGTGTGTGTATATGCATTTCTACGTGCTGTCAGTTTTCACATAAGATGGGACCAGGACGTACATAATTACATAATTACCAGCTTTATGATGACACAGCTGACTTTGTTTGGATTGCCACGCCATAATTGTCAAGAAATGTGTCCCCTATAAAATAAATACTGTAGAAAGTTCCTGTGTAGTTACTGTAGGGTGAACTGTCATCCATAGATATGAATATTAATTATTAAACATTACCATGTTTCTTACATACTTGAGAAACAGTGCAAAAGGTTGCATTTAAGGGGGCTGTTTTAAAGTTACCTTACAGATCAGGTTGTTCACCAAGCAGGTTATTTGTTCCTTGGAACTCCTGCAACACCCTGTGAATCATCAGCTTCAAAGGAAAAAGAAAAATAATACAGCACACAAAGACGGCATGGACACATTGAGGAAGAAACTTTAGAAGCTCAATGGAATATGGAAATGAGAAGCTTCTGGCCTGAATATAGTAGCTAGGTTATTTCAGGTGTGTGTGTGTGTGTGTGTGTGTGTGTGTGTGTAAGAGTGAGTAAGGCACTACTCTGGCATTGCTCTCATTGTACAGGTTTATCTGATTCGTCCTCATACCAGAGGGAGCAAGCTCACAAGGAGGAAAGTCAGGGCTCTGTTTTCAGGAAACAATCAGCCATTTGTTGGTGTAAAAGGAACCTTTTCATCAGTGCTCATACTGACTAGTGTTAGGGACTTTAATATTGTTTAAGAGTTGCATTTCAATTCCTACTTAATAATAATAATAATAATAATTCAAGTGTGTCATAGCAATAACGTACGCACAGCGCCGCGTTACCGTATTAAACGTACATTCACATCAACTACCA
>JAQMYJ010000005.1:3833510-3843942 GCA_030014305.1 Clarias laeviceps
GGCCAAACTTCGCTGAGTGATGATGGTAGAATAATTATAAAGGTCTTGACTAAAACAACATGCATGAGGAATCACAATGGAGTTTTCATTTTCTGCAATGGAAAAGTACTCGAACTAGTTACTTTTATCGGAAAGTAACGCTGTAATGTAACTGATTACTTTTTAATGACCGTAATTTTGTAATGTAATTAGTTACTTTAAAAAGTCCCCTAACACTGATTAGTTCATATTTTCACTGCTGAAATAACAGCGCTGAAGCGGAATAAGTGAATTTTAACACGCTGGAGTCGTTTTAAGACAAAACTTCATCTTTATCTGATCCACTTTTTTGATTTCTCATCTGTGATTCACTTTGATTCATCCAACTCAGGCATCAAATCTACATATTTATTTATCAAATCTATTATTTATATATTTATTTGTTTATTTTAGATGCTTTATTTGGTGTGTACTATACGATTTGGTGCAGCCCTGTAACTTATACTCAGCAACCTGAAAAGAATGAATAATTTTAAATATTTTAATAAATAAAACTTTACATTTTTACATGAAAAAGTCACATTAACATTTAATTTCATATAAGACTTGACATACTGTATAAATCTATCTAACCTAAACCTTTTGGCAGTCAGACATTTTTGTCTTTTATTATTTTGCTAAGTTTAATATATTCGTTCAAATGCATTACGCATATAATCACAATTACACTATTGTGAGTTTGTTAAGATTATTGTAATATTTATACAGTAACTTGTAAATTATACAGTTACAATGTTGCACAAAGTAAAAGGGTTGAACAGATCTATTATTTTGAGGAACAGTTAGATTATGACATAAATGTGACAAATAAATACTTATATTTTATATAGGTACATAATATACAATATACAGTCTTATGCAAAAGTTTAGGCACCCCTTGATAAATAACAGATTTTGGTGATTTTTTAATTGAAAATATGTTAACAGTCTCTCTCGGTAATGGAAAAAAGGCACAATATTTTCAGCAAACATTGATGCATAGTTACTTTTTATGTCATAAATTGAACAAAGCTAAAAATAAAAAACATTATTGTGGCACTGTGCAAAAGTTTGGGCACCCTACATAATCAGTACCCTACATAATCAGTACTTAGTAACACCCCCTCTGGCAGGAATCACAGCTTGCAAATGCTTCCTTGCAAAAGGGTTCTAGTTCTGTAATATATTTGCACGTCTTGCATGCACAGCTCTTTTAAGATCTACCCCAAATTTTCAATGATGTTTCAATCAGGTGACTGTGATGGTCATTCTTCAGCTTGCATCTCTTGAGGTTTTCCATAGTGGATTTCGAGGTATGTTTAGGATCATTGTCCTGTTGTAGAAGCCATCCTCTTTTCAGCTTCAGCTTTTTTACAGATGGTGTGATGTTTGCTTCCAGAATTTGCTGGTATTTAGTGGAATCCATTCTTCCCTCCACTGGCTGCAACACAACCCCAAAGCATGATAGATCCACCCCCATGCTTAATAGTTGGCAAGGTGTTCTTTTCATGAAATGCTGCTCCTTTTTTTCTCCAAACATGCCTTTGCTGATTGTGGCCAAAGAGTTCTATTTTAACTTCATCAGTCCACAGCACTTGTTTCCAAAACGCATCAGGCTTCTGTAGATGTTCTGTTGCATACTTCTGATGTTGGATTTTATGATGAAGACGCAGGTGAGGTTTTCTTCTGCTGACTCTTTCATGAAGGTCTTGTGGAACGGTGCACCACCACTCTGCTAAATCTTCCTGCAAGTTTTCTAGATTTGGATCTAGAATCTAGGTTTAGATTTGTCTTTCTGACCAGCGAGCAGTTCTCTCCAAGAGTTTTCTTGGTCTTCCAGATCTCATCTTGACCTCCACAGGTCCCCTGACCTGCCATCTCTTAAATACATTTCTCACTGTGGAAACTACAAGCTGACCACGCTTTGCTATCTTCTTGTAGCCTTCTCTTGCATTGTGGGCATCAATAACTTTCATTTTCAGAGTCTTACACAGCTGCTTAGAGGAAACCATGGTTGTTGAGTGTCCACAAGTGTGTGCACAAGGTTTGAAGAGTCAAAGTATTTGTAAAGCTTTGAAATTGGCATTTACTAATAACAGCTGTTGCCATGCATTAGATCTAACGATCAGATTAAGGTCTGAAACCCTGTAAAAAGAATCTGAGACCCTGAAACTCTTAGCACAGTGCCATAATGTTTTTATTTTTTATTTTTTTGTTCAATTTATGGCATAAGAAGTAACTATGCATCAATGTTTGCTGAAAATATTGTGCATTTCTTCCATTTTCAAGAGAGACTGTGTTAGCATCTTTTCAATAAAAAATTCACCAAAATCTCTTATTTATCAAGGGGTGCCTAAACTTTTGCATAAGACTGCATGTGTGTATAAAATAAAAATGCAGTTGTTAAATTATTATTATTAATTAATTATAATATATTGATATTATTAATATAATTATTTATTATGGGAATTTATTATTTATTTCCTGTTCAAACGAAGCGTTTTCTCCATTTGTGGATAATTGCTCTCACCGTGGTTCACTGATTCCTTTTCCAGACTGATACATGTCAATTACTTTGTTTTTTATCTGTTTCTTTAGATTCTTCACTTCATCAAACAAGTTCTATTTAAGTGATTTCTTGATTCAACAGGTCTGGCAGTAATAGTTTTTTGTGGGTGGGGGGGGCAATTATTTTTTTTTACATAGGGATAGGTTGGTTTATAATTTTTTCCCTTTATCGCTTAAAAAACCCAAGCATTTCATTTTGTACTGTATGCATTTTTTTTTCCTATATATTTGGGATCAGTAGGAAGTATAAAATCTAAGCGTTGTCTTTGAACACTGTGTTTGAAAACTTGTGCTTCTACTAATTAGTGTATTGCGCTTTTGCTACCATTAGATGATGCTATAAAGTGTCTACCAATGAGGGCAATGGGTCTAAGTTAGGCAGAATGAAGTACAAGGTGCAGCAAATCCAAAAAGTAACGTCTCCATACAGTATGAGGACGCATGGTCCCAGGAGGTTAATAGATGAAATCATCATTTAAAACTGAATTTTGTATTTACTTTACTCGGGTTATCTTTTTGTAATATTAATATGTATTTGATGATTTCAGTCATTTAAGGGTGAAAATATGCAAAATCAGGAAGGGGCAAAAACTTTTTACGGCACTGTAAGTAAGCTAAAATAGCTTAATAATAGCTGTGCCCATTACAGAAGCTTCAGGAAGGCTAGAGAACAGTCTAAGCATACATCTAAGCTACTTGTTAATGCAAATATCTACTCGGACAATCACCTGGCAGCAACTCGATGCAAGTCAAAGATGAAGGAGGTCATTGTGGGTTTCAGACGAGCTGGCAATCACACTCCCATTCACATCATCAGAGCTGTTGTTGAGCGCATATCCAGCTTTAAGTTCCTTGGAGTCCACATCTCTGAGGACCTCACCTTGCTGTACTATTGAGAGCATCCTCACCCCAATCACGGACCATTCATCCTTCTCCCATCAGGTGGCGCTACAGGTGCCTCAGCTTCTGCACAAACAGACTGAAAAATAACTTTTTCCTGTGGCTGTTTCCTCACTGAACTGCTGATCATAGAATGTTAGCAAATACACCACTGCACTGTCACTTTCTGTCTATATTGCCCTGCTTCATCCACTATGCATCTTCGCACCATCTATAATTTATGTTTATTTATTTATTACATTGCGGTGCTGTATATTCCACCCATATTTGTTCTATATATACTGTATCATACAGAACTCATATATGTACATATTTGAGCATGTTATCTTCTTGACATGTCTTATCCACTGCACAATATTTGCACAGTTATACGGTATATTACTATATACATACCGCATCCTTATTACTTACCGCACCTTCTGTACATTAATCACTCTCATCCCTGTACATATGGACCATTAGCCTAATTTTTCCACAATTGTTATTTATGGTAAATAGGCCATTTATGCACTTCTGGTCAGATGCGAACTGCCTATCATTGGCTCTGTACATTTTTTTTACGTCAGATGCCCTTCCTGATGCCTTTATTTTTATCTAGGGTTGAGACCAACACTGCATCCAGTGGCTGGTGTTTGGGCATTGGCTTGAAATCGAACTTGGGACTTCAGAATGGTAGGCGAGAAACCTACCACTGAGCCTCCAAACTAATCCAATCCAATCCATGTAGACATGGTCAAGATGATCTGCGAAAGTCCAAACAGAGCATCAGAATGTGGAAGAAAGGTCATTTAAGTTTGTTTACCTACTGGGATTTTCACTCACAACCATCTCTAGGGTTTAGAGAGAATAATCCAAAAAAGAGAAAATATCTGCTGTGCAGCAGTTCTCTGGCTGAAAACATCTTGCTGATGCCAACGCTCAGAGAAGAACAGCCAGACTGTTTCGAGCTGATAGATACAGTACAAATATCATCTTATTACAACAAAGGTATGCAGAAGGGCATCTCTGAGCTCACAACACATTTAATCTTAAAGTGCTACAGAAGTAGAAGACCACACCAGGTGCTGCTCCTGTCAGCTAAGAACAGAAAACTGAGACTGCAGTTCACATGAGCTCACCAAAATTGGACAAAAGAAGTTCCGTTCTGAAGAGAATTTTGATGCGACATTCGGATGGCCGGGTCAGAATTTGGCGTAAACTACCTGAAAGCAAGGATCCATCCTACTTTGTATCAGTGGTTCAGCCTGATGGTGGTGGTTTAATGGTGTGAGGAAGATTTTCTTGGCACACTTTGGGCCCTTTTGTAATTGAGCATGGTTTAAAAACCACAGTCTACAGGAGGATTGTTACTGACCATGTCCATCCCTTTATGACCACAGCATAACATGCCATGGCAAAAAGCTAAAATCATCTCAAACTGGTTTCTTCTTGGACATGACAATGAGTTATCTGCCCTCACATGGCAGCTGCATGACGCTATCATGTCAATATGGATTTAATAAAATCTCTAAGGAAAAAAAATTGAGGGAACATCAAGCAGAAGAAATAAAGGAAAGGGTATGACACAAGTTTTGTTCTATTTACTTTGAAAGTGCTAACAGGATTTAGGTGACTTACATATTTTTCTTTCATATTTTCTTTCCTTTCACCATATAGCCTCCAGGGACAGGGGAGGATGAAGATCTGAGCGTTCAGGTTTGTTTAACTGTGACATCAGTTGTCACCACTTAAACAAAAAAGAAAAGAAAAATATTCTTTGTTACGTTACAGTTTGCACTTGTTCTATGAGTCAGTGTGCAAATATGTATCATTTTTGCTTCATTTTTTTGTGAACTGCTCACAAAGTTTCTCCTAAATTCAAAATTTAAATATTGTTAGAGGGTATATTTAAAGGAAATGACATAGTCACAACACATCAAAATAACTCAAGATCATTAGTAGTGTTTTCAGAGCTTTAATTACTTAGGTAAAACAAAATGCAAATAATTTGTAAACAAATTGTGTTAATGCTTTGGCTAAATAACATTTGCCAAATTATAGTATATAATATTTGTAATATATAAATAAACAAAATAAATGTCTATAAATATCTACAGTATATACTGTGTGTGTGTGTGTGTGTGTGTGTGTGTGTGTATATATATATTTATAATCATGTGTATTATAAACTTATGGTTTGGTTTGTCATCTCAGCATCCATTGTGAATTACATTAAGCTTTAATGTAGTATATGAAGTTTCCTCAGTAAGCTCTATCTCTTTTTTTTGTCTCCCTCTCTGTCTCTGTCTGTTTCAGTTTTTTTTCTCCATTGTCACTGTCGTCTAGACTTGAGACAGTGATCTACCTTATCTTTTTGTCAGACAAGTAGACATTCTGATTTTTATCTATTTTCTTCTCTTCCCCAACACGTTAGAAACTGTATTTAAATGCGTTGTCTTATATTTTAAATCAAAGTTTATGCCAAGTAAGAGCCTGTAAAGTCTAAGTATTTAAATGACATGATTCCGCAGAGCGATTGTGCAGTTTGGGCAGAAAACCTCCCACACAGGCAGAGAATTATGTGAAAGGGTAATGTACAGCGTGGACTTCATGTATCAGGGACCCTTTGATCCTTGTCTTCCTGTTCAAGGCTTTTTATCATCTCTCCACCTCCACACATGAAAGAGAGACGGCTTCTCTTCTCTCGTTTCCTCAAAAGCATGTCTTTCTACTGTATACTGCTCACCTGGATCTCTGTGTATATATGCGTGTGTGTATGTGTGTGTGTGTGTGTGTGTATATATTTTTTCGTAGAAGACTCATTTTTACATCTAGTTAAATGTCCTAACAACACTTTCTTAAATGTTAAATGTTCGAAAGCATAGAATTCAAGCGTTAAGAGTCTCTGTGTGGGCATTCCTATAATGGATTGCAAGACGACTGTGTTCAACATACTAGGCTCAGGTGGAGCACCATTTTGTACCAACTGCTAATTATCTAGTTACCAACAGATTGTGTATTCCCATAATGCACTGCAAGCATCATTTTACTTTTGATTGTGCAGAACAACAGAACACAGTTCTAAAAGTAAAAACTCCCTTTATTTCTCTATATAATCCCCTGCTACACTAATGCACTTTTCCCAGTGTTTCACTAGTGCTTGGACACCATCAAAGTTTTCTCAGTATGCCAGAGCCATGATCTCTTCTGAAACGCTGGCCTCCCAGGAACCTCTTTAATGGCCCAAAAAGGTGGATATGGCTTGGAGCGAGGTCGGGACTGTACAGGAGATAGCAATAACTAATTCATTCACCAGAAATTTCAATCCCGGTTTGAATTGAACACCGCTCATAATTTGCACAAATCATTTATTGTCACATTAGGTTTTGTTTTATGTATGATTCAATATGCCTATTCCACCATGTCAGTTTCCCCCCAACTTAATATTTTCTCATTTCTCATTCTTGAAAAGCTGTTCATCAGTGATAATTATATAATTTAAATGATCACGTGAACAATATATGATATTTTTTTGGTTTGTAAGATTACAGCTCTGTACTTTCGGTTAGGCTCAGCTACAGTGAAAGAGTGACTAAATAGACAAATAGTACAAACATATTGGATCAGTTCACTTTTCTGTGGATTTTTGTTTGTGATACAGTATCTGTAATCACCCCTGTAATACCCTTTTCTGCAATAAAGGGCTAATAATTGACCATTGTGACTCTGCAAACAGTTCTAATCTATTAATCTATTAATAGATGTGTACATGAGCAAAGGTCACTCTATATTAATCAATTCATGAAAGAAGAGAAAGAGAGAGAGAGAATTTTCTTCCTTGATACAATTAGTTTTCTTAACATAAGTGAGCAAAAATTTATATAAAATATCTATTATATATATATTTAATTGAGTATGCAAGTAAACCTTCCTAAGTTGCATTTTAAATCCTGTTTAAATTAATCCAAGTTTGAAAAAAATGATATTATAGCGGCAATATTTAACATTGTATTACACTCTACTGGAAAAGTTAAAGCTATTATATAACCCTGATTGACAGTAAATTGATTATTCAGATCAAACATCAACTCCTGTCTTTTATTACTCACAGGATTTGTTCAAAGTGGAAGGAAAGAAGATTGAGCCACATTTGTCAGCACCACACCATCTCGTCTGAAATCTGAGCCTGAGGATCGAGAGAAACCAGGATTATGTGACAGCAGACACCATTATTAACAACGTCATCGCTCTTTACTTTTGTATCCAGTCACAGAAGATTATAGTTGTAAGGAAAGAAGTGTTTAAATAGGGTCAGTGGAGAGACAAAGAGATAGAGAAGTGTGGACATGGACACACTCTTTACTCATATACTGTACAAGTACAGATACTTATTGAAATAAATCCTCTCTTTAAAGCTTTAAAGCTCTTTTCATAAAGGAAAAACATACAAGCTAATACAATACATGTAAATGTAAACGTCATTAAAACTATTTTTATTAAATATAAAAGTACAATTATTACAATCATAAGCTGTATGAACACAAAGGCTGAGGGTTTGGTTAGTAGATATGTTGCTGTACAGGGAATTTCCCTGTTTATAGTGAATGAGTTGAGGTCAGTAATATATTTTATAATGCTTTCATGAATTTGATTAAAGGTATAAGGGGACACAAGGATGATTAAGGAACATTACACTGTCTTTCCATAACATTTTGAGGATTTCCTCATAACATGAGGAAGAGAAGGTTTGCACAATCAAAGGAAAATGTCAGAAAATTCTAACATTTTCTGACATATTCCTTTGATTGTGCAAACTTTTTCTTCCTCATGTCCTCTCTTCCTCTTTTCTCCTTCTCCCCCCTGTCTGTGGGTCTCCATATGACTTCCTCTCTTTGTTCACCCAGAAACATGTTAACGACTTTCGTTCTTTTGATGTAAGGGACGTTCGTGACAAACGGCACCTGGCCAAAGGCATAAATATGCTCTATTTACTGTTCATCATCACGCGTGCTGTGTGCGTGCTGTGTGCGTGCTGTGGGTTGGTGTTTGATAGTTCTCGGCGAAGTAGCCAGGAGGCAACATCAAGCAATATTTCTTCTATTTATTCATTTTAAACTTGACAAACATCTCTTTATTTTGTATCGCAGCCATTTAATATGAAATACTTCCTAAGGTGTAACAGTGGAAAACAGTACAACATTACAAAATGTATAGGGTTGGCTCAAATGTCTGGATCAATAGACAAAAATGTATTTGGAAGTATAAATTACCACAAATGCTCATAAAGTAAAAGCATAAACTAATGTTTAGAGTCATTTAAAACTCTTTTGTTCAATATAAATGTACAATTACAATGACTGTACTAGAAATCATATGGTGTATGAACACAAAGGGTGAGGGTTTGGTTGGTAGACGTGTTGCTGTACAGGGAATTTCCCTGTGTACAGTGGATGAGTTTTGATTTTCCAGGTCAGTAATATATTTTATAATACTTTCATGAATTTGATATGCGTTTACTGAAAACAAGAGCGAGGGACAATCTGATCATTTTGTTTTTATGCATATTTATTCATACATTTCATACTCAGTTCCCTAATTTCTTCTTGATTATGTAAAGCTGCTTTGCAATTTATATAGCACTTGTTGAAAGTGCTATAAAAATAAAATTTAATGATGTTACATACTGTACAGAGATAATTTATTACTTTAAGTGCAATGATTATTCTGGACCAATTCCCATAGACTATTCTGGTTCTGTTTCATCTTTTATTGTTAGTTTTGAAGCAATCTTGGGTCTGAAAAATAGAAAATTAATAATAAAATAAATAATAATAATAATAATAATAATAATAATAAAATGAAAACAATAAAATTAATAATAATAATAATAATAGCGCCTATCTTTCCATTCTTATTGAAAATAACAAAAATAATCCTAGATTTTTATTTAATACCGTAGCCAAATTAACTAGAAACAAGACCACTGCAGAAATCTCCACAACAACAAACATAAGTAGTGAGGACCTTTTTCAATAACAAAATCACAAATATTAGGCAAACAATTCAGGATTTGAAACCAGACAATTTTATACAGATGATAAACTAACCACACCACAACAGAACCGAGAATATTCTTCTCCCCTTGAAGAGAGTGAACTAATTTCACTCATCTCTTCTTCAAAATTGTCAACCTGTGTATTAAATCCTATACCGATACATTTTCTCAAGCAGATAGTACCAGCAATAACAGAACCCCTGTTGAAAATAATTAAATCTTCACTCAGCAGTGGGTATGTTCCCAAATCCTTTAAATTAGCAGTTATTAAACCGCTAATTAAAAAACCTGACCTTGACCCCTGTCAGCTGTCCAGTTACAGGCCGATATCAAACCTCCCCTTTATCTCTAAGATTAAAAAAAAAAAAGTAGCTCAGCAACTACAGTATGTTCATATCTACATAGGAATGGCATAAACGAACTATCAGTATCAGTCAGGATTTAGGCCTCATCACCACACAGAGACAGCACTTTTTAAATAGTAAATGACCTCTTATTGACCTCTGATCAGAGTTGCGTCACTATACTTGTGTTACTCGACTTCAGTGCAGCTTTTGACAGTATTGATCATAGTATTCTTCTTCACAGATTAGAAATTGTAGTAGGAATTAAGGGAACGGACCTCTCATGGCTCAGATCCTATGTGACCGATCGTTATCAGTATGTAGATTTAAATGGTGACCATTCTGCATGTTCTCTAGTGGAGTTTGGTGTTCCACAGGGTTCAGTTTTAGGCTCACTGCTTTTTTCTCTTTACATGCTTTTTCTGGGCAACATAATTCTTAAGCATGGTATTAGTTTTCATTGTTATGCTAATGACACACAGTTATATGTGTCAGCAAAACCAGATGAGAAAAAACAGCTTACTAAAGTTGAGCAATGTGTGCAGGACATAAGAGACTGGATGTTAAT
>JAQMYJ010000005.1:3849227-3887043 GCA_030014305.1 Clarias laeviceps
GTAGAATGTAGAAAATAAATCACTAAACAAAAACAAAGAAATTTGCAAGTGACCCCAAACTTTTGAACAGTAGTGTATATATATATATATATATATATATATATATATACGAACATTTTGTTATTTACTATCTCTCTTTCTCCTATTCTCTTTAATTCTTTGTGCTCTCAGCCAAAAGAGAATGAATGATTAATAAAAGCTATACTTGGAATTGTTCCATATCGATTCACAACATTTTTCTATCTGTATGTTGGGTTGCTGTGGTCAATGCAGGACAGTAACATTATTTTTACCTTTTATGCTATATTATAATCTATAATTAAATAAACTATAATAAATGACTATTATACATAGACTTATAAACTATAGTTCTTTCACCTGACCTGGTAGTTTTCTCTCAAAAAACTTTTGTAGGTCCCTCTATCTAGGGTTTCAATCATTCAAGTCACTGTCCATACAGTAGATCTACTGTAAATATATCATAAATCAAAAGCCATATTCTGTCAGAATAAGAACCTGATTGATATCACGTACTGAGCGTAATTGCATCCCCGTCCTGTCCCTCTGACACTGAGTGAAATGTTTTTTTGACATGTTCGGCCCTTATGACACCACTGGCCATGTCTCAAAAAATGATGCATTATTATTTTCATTGTCTTTAGGTGTACTAAGATTTAATTTAGAGTTAAAAAAAAAAAGGTCTAAAATCACCTTCTTCATATATTGTCTATTTATTGGAATCAAGTCTATCACAGAGGAGAAAGATAGACTTTTTTGTTGTTCATTTCTGAGCTTTCACACCTTTTTTTATGAAAACTATCATTCGATCAGCTGACTTCCTCATCAATTTGATAAGGAGATCAATGAAGTCTGTGCCCAGTCAAATGTAGAAAATCTGGTTTTAACAAGTATGAGAATGTACTGAAATTTTTTAACGGAAGTTGGTAGATAATTCTGCTCAGAGATGATCATCGGATCTGCATCCGTAACATGAGAAACGGAATCCTGAACAGAAGTTGCTGCATATTGAATGTCAATTGAAAGTTAAAAATAAAAGAAAAAGTGCAGTACATTTACAAGTATCTCAGGCGTGTTAGTAGCTCCGTAAATCCTTTTATCATTGTGCTACATTGACTGTTTGTACTGTAGTTTTCCTCCTCAAGGTTTCTCCCCAATTTCCAGCTCTCAGGATTTTTTTTCCTTTCCCCATCATTATACAGTAGCTTAATCATTAGGGATTAATCTAAATTTGTAGATCCATAGATTTAAGACTGCTTTTTCTTCCCTGCATGCTCAAACAAGTGCAAGTGCTTTAACATCAGACGGCTTCAATGAGTTGATCGAGATCCCTAACGAATCTGAACTTCACCAAAAGTGACAGCAAGAATGAAATCCATCATTATAATCTACCTTTTGCTGTGTACACTTTGTATTCGCCAAGACAGATTGTGATGTGACAGATAGCTATTTGCATTTAGATAGTTGGTGTCATCATAGTTATTATCGTGGTAATTAACATTTGAGAAATTATTAAGAAAAAAAAATGTGCTTAGTTGTCCTTAGTTAATGTGAACGAGGCGTTAAATTACCATCAGTAACTGACTGGTTGTTTGATTTGAGCTGGACTTCTTTTTCTTTTTCTTTTTGACTTTTTCTTCTGATTTTATCTTTATACTATAAGTAGATTTAAGACTTTATGCTTTTCTATATCGAAAGATTTCTATACTTGTGAACTCAAACTCTGCTTAGATTAGTTTATAATAAAATAAAAAAAAGTGTTGAATTGCTGCAGCAACAGCATCCAAGTGGTTGTTAATGCTTGGAATCTGCTATTTTGAAATGAAAAGCTAAGATTTCTACTTGTTGCTTCCTCAAGGTTTAATGAACATCGTGTGACTTAGTGATCAGAACAGACCTACCTACGCCTATTAATACATCATTGGTAAAGCTACAAGTCATACATCTGCATTTGCTGCAGTTCATTTCCAATCAATTTATTTTAACGGGAAAAAAATGCTTTACATAATGCTGTAATTTCCAACAAATATACATTTAAATATGACAGATTTTACAGTTTTTTTGCATGTTTTCTTTTGCTTCACCCGCTCTGTGATTTTTTTCCATTACCTACCTGATGGGCGTGACGAAACCGACCTGTTATCACTGATTACTATTGGTCACATTCTTGTCATTTTTCTGCTGTAGCTAATCAGTGCACATCACGACAGACCAGCAAACAATTTACAGAATAGTTTACAGTTTTACTTTGTTATGGAGGCACATTAACATCACACACACATCTATGTGCATTGAGATGATTCTTCCTGTCAATAATGTTTCCATGATAAGAATTTATTTATTTATTTATTTATTTATTTATTTATTTATTTATTATTATTATTATTATTATTATGGCATTTTTCATAAAATTCTAAATTTTTCATAAAAACGTCAGAGATTGAAATAATACAAATTTAGTTGATATTTCACTGTTTCGCTTAAGTCGGCTAAAAAAAAATGTTGCAATGTCTTTCACATCATCAAATCCTTTAGATGAGGGATCACGGCAGCGCAGCGATAACATGAGCGAAGACTCGGCTTCTTGTAAACACCCATCTAATCTTTATTGTTTCATGGTATTTTGATTCGAGGCTTAATCCCTTAACGCAGCATGGCACAATATGCATGAAATATTAATTGTTTGATTATCATTCTTAATGCTAATATTAGCACCACTCATACAGTAATTATAATGTGATAGGAGAAATGTGTCAATATGACCATAATACAGCCGTTAGGATTCGTTTTCTATTATCAAACCATTGTGTAATAATAATAATAATAATAATAATAATAATAATAATAAAACTATTAGACATGCTACAAAATGTTAGCGTAGGGTTTAAGTAATCAGCTTTTATCACTTTAAGGTGGTTTGTTAACAGATGAAATCTCACCTGACGAAAATCTCTGCTAATTTAATCTCTTTGGAACTGAAGTCTGAAAGAGAGACCACATGCTGGACATGTCTAATGAATCGGACCATTGTCTGATGGTGGGTGACTGAAGGTCGAGAGACAAATTAATGGTTGCTACTGAAACCTAATTCAATGTGATGACAACACAGTGGCTGAAAACACTCTGCACCTGTTCTGTGGTGAATTTCCCAGCTTGAGACGTACTAGTTAAATATTGACCGGTGGGAACTTTATTCACATTGTATGTGTGTGTATGTGTGTGTGTGTGTGTGTGTGTGTGTGTGTTACAAAAAGGAACTCAACTTCTGTTTGCGCAAGAGAAAAAGGAGTAAAAGTCAGATGGATAAATACACACATGATTGTGAAATCTGACATCAAGTTTATAGACTATATAATTACCAGGCAGTTTCCCACAGCCAGAATGATTATAATCTCAGAATAATTTATATGCTTACAGGGAGACTTTACAGGAGATTATTTTGTGTAAATGAACTGTAAGGAATAACCCTCAGACTAGCAAAATCAGATTAGATAGCAGAGATGGAAAGATTGAAGATGAAATGAACCCCTCAACCCAGTGAGCATGTGTTTAGGGTATAAAATGACTAGAAAAGCATGAGTGCAATCAAATTGTTTAACTTAAAGGCCTTATTTATCAGGTATAGACCTGATATTGTATATTTATGTACCTATTATCAGGGTACTGATAATACAAATGTAACCCCCAAATATATAATAGTAGTTCATGTGGATTACCTTTGAACATTACATTTCTAAAGGTACAATAGCCTATATATATTGTTATGTACATGAGTCGTACCCTTAAGGGTGACCCTGTCGAAGAGGTACTTAGCTTAATTTGGGGCTTAACATTCAGGAACCAGACGAATTCCTCATAAGGTCAAGGCGTTTAAAAAAGTTCTCTGCATTTTGTCACTGTTGGTATGTATATGAAGCAGACGCAGATGCGAATGCAGAATGTCTTTAGTAAGGACAGTGCAGACGAACAATACAGGAGAAACAAGGAACAGGTGGGGCAGTGGTGGCTCAGCCGATTGAGACTTTGGGTTGCTGATCAGAGGGTCAGGGGTTTGAGCCCCACCACTGCCGGGTCGTCCCTGCCGGGTCTTCTGGCAAGACCCTTAACCCTTATGCACCAGACAACCCAAGCTGGGTCCCAAGCCCAGGGAAGGGTAGTGACAGGGAGGGCATCTGGTGTAAAACCAGTGCCGGATTTTGCAAATCAAATGATACAATGTGGTGACCCCTAGCATAAAATGGAAAAAAAGCCATGGATAACAAAAAACAAACAAAAAAAAGGAATAGGAATTAAAAATTGTGGCAACAAGGCAAGAACAATAGACGACATATGCATAATGCACAACTTAAACAGACCAATACAGTAAGTGAAAATGATCATGTACAGTTGACTAGCAGTGGCTGATGGGAAATGTAGTTCACTACATCCACTATGATACACTATATTATGTACAAGGCTTATGTTTAAGGGTGACCCTGTCTAAGAGGTAATTAGCTAAATTGTGGCTTAACATTCAGGAACCAGACTCACAAGGTCAAAACGTTCAGAGGTTCTACCCCGGTGCAGAGATGGAAAAGATATGCGTGTGTGTGTGTGTGTGCGTGAAAGAGAGAGTGACTTTATTGCATGACACAATACTAGAGTTGCAGTTGCCAGATCTTTCCGTGATCAGCGCTTGCATATCGCCTTCCTCTCTCCAAATTCCAAGTGGGTGTGTTCAAATTCACCTATTAAAATATAATTAATCTTTATCTTAGGTGACTCATTTGTTCAGGGCTGTTTCCTTTTACGCACAGTGGTTATGTTAATTATATTGGATGTAACACAAAACAAAAAGACACAATATGAGTTGCTATGGCAGCACAACGGAAATCACCTGACTGGTAAAATAAACTAACCTGAGAAATTCATTGGGGTGTTAATATTCTGTCCTTTACACATATTCTGTAAATACTGCATACAAGTGGAAATTATGATGCAAGAATTATGATGCATCTGTTTAATAATATACTTTGCATTAATATTCTACATTACATGTTCTGTAGGTATGTTCATGTACAACCGAATAGGCTTAAATAAAATTAATTTACATTAACCATAATGCTTTAAAATATTACACACATTCGTAATCTGTTTTATAGTAATGGCTTAACTCAGCGTGGCACAATATGCATGAAATATGCATTTTTTTTTTGTGCATATGCATATATCATTATTTGTTTGATTATCATTCTAAAAGCTAGTATTAACATCACTGATAATTATAATGTGATAGGAGAAATGTGTCAATATGACCATAATACAGCTGTTTATGGCCTTTATGTAATAATAACGATGAAAAAAACATTGTCACAAAACGTTAGTCATCTAAAATTAATGAATGCAAAAAATTGTATTCATTTACGCATTTTATGCTATAGATTAGAGAAATGACCTTATGATCTTATGGGAATATCACACACAACATCCTCTGTAGTTTAAAGAAAAAAACATCTGTTCTGTTAATAAGAGCAATGGTTTGATGTGATTTGAAGCCTACAGTAACATACTGTAAATACTCACTCGTTACAAATGCACTAAGCAGAAGAGCATCTCAGAACACAGCACATGCTTGTAAGCATGTATCTTATTTACAGTTACATGTTTAGGCATTTGGCAGACGCCCTTATCCAGAGTGACTTATAATTTTATCTCATTATACATCTGAGCAGTCGAGGGTTAAGGGCCTTGCTTAAGGGCCCAACAGGGACAACTTGGTGGTCATGGGATTTGAACCTGGGACCTTTTGAACCATAGTCCATAGTGAATCTCAGGCTCCTGTGGACACCAACACCGGGCAGCTGAAGACATTACCATCTTTGTTGTTGTTGTTGTTGTTGTTAACATTAAAATTTTTTGTTCTTAATTTTCAGCTGTCCAGTTGAAATTCTTGTCTGGTGACCACAGTTGTAAAGCGTGGTTAGTTGAGTAGTTACTGTACTGTACTTTCCTATAAGTTTTCACCAACGTAGTTATTCTTTGAGTTTTCTCATCAACCTCATCTCATTAAAGTTGTAAATTCTAGAGACTCTTTTGCATGAAAATCCCAGGAGATCATCCATTTCCCAAATACTTCAACCAGTTCATCTCATTAGGAACCTTTATGCAGTTATCCAATCAAATGGACAGGACAGAGAGAGAACTAACCCTAACCCTAACCATTGGCGCCAAAGCTTTGTTATTTTCACCAATGCTACAGCAACAGTACAGGATTAAAAATTCAGGCAGTAAAGGTGTGCTTGTGATGCTGTCTGTCAGCTCTGCTGATAACTAAAGCCATAAAGGTTTATGGCCTCATCAGACTCAGAGAGAGAGTGAAGGCTAGATCTACAGTTTGACTTACTTTCACAGGACATGCAAGTTGTCTTTTATGACTGTTTGATGTTCTGCCTCTGTTCCGCTGCTTGTAGCTAATCCCAAAACAAACAGAACAGATTAGGAGCGCTGTAAAGGTGAATGTAGACCTTGAAACCAAGCACACAGTAAGAGGGGGAATTATCTTATTAGGCTAATACTAAGATACATTCTGTTACTGTTTGATCATTATTCTTGTTCAGGTTTGCGCTTTGTTTTTAGTCGGCGGGAGAGAAAATATAGACTGGATTTATTTATTTTTTTTCGTTAGTATCAATGCTTATTTTTTTATTATTGATATAACCCACACAGACACAGCACTGTTCAAATATCTTCAAAATGAATTAACTAACATTTAACCTTTAAAATATATTTTGCATTATTTAATCCAAATAACGAGTATACTGAATTTTAAGCAGTTTCTCACTACAGTTTTTCTGGAAATCCCAGACAATGTTTATGACTAAATTACAAATATGTTGTGCATATGTAAAATTCTTGGAATATATAATTTCTTTTTTTTCCAACTCACTAATGCAGCAGTCAGAATATAAGAGTCTAAGATTTGGTGTTCAGCCGTGTATTAATAAAGTGATCAAGTGTGTAGTGGACAGATAATCAGATATGTTTTGGATATATGATGAGGTGATAAGGTGTGTGATGGCCATGTGTGTACTGGACATACGGTGGTGGCCAGAAGTATTGAGACAAAAATGAAATTCAATGTTTTAACGACATTCTCGATTTTTTATAAATAATGACAATATGATATACCAAACCCAGGCCAAAACATTGAACAAAACATTGAAGCTGCAAAATTGTGATTTTTGATATCTTAAACAGTTTAGCCATGGTGATGCCTTTAGGCGAATATATATATTATAGAGATTAGAGTTTGCCAGCAAAGTTCCTTTTGACATTTTTGTATTTCCCCTTTAAATTCATGTGTCCACTGTGCAACAATCTGTCTGGTGCGCCCAGGCTATGATGGCGCAGGTGCTTGGGCCCAATCATCATTGCTTGCAACTATATTTATAATTATTTGCTATTTTTTGCAATGAGATTGCTATACAACAATCAATATTTAGTATGAAGTCCTCTATCATTTAAAACCTGCTGGATCTGACTGTGCATAGAGTCAAAAAAAAGATGTCTGCAGAAATCCCTAGTTCTATCCCTTTTTGTGCAGAGGTGGAACACATCGTTGTTCCGACAAATTCCATTTCATGTGAGGCCTGTGCCTGCTGTTGTTCCTGACCAATTTAACCAATTTCCTCTCAGCTGAAGGTGATAGTTTGGGTCTCCTTCCAGACTTTGGCAAAGTGGCTCCACCTGTTATACCTTGTACTTATGTCAAACTGTTTGAACTTGAATCTTGGAATTTGCAGTTGTTTAGTAATAGCTTAAAGAGACATGTGGATCTGGACTGAGCTCCTTGGACGTTCCCATTGTACTATGTGCTGGTCAATCCAATAAGGGATAGCAAATCATTTTTATGTCAGCACAGAGAAGATACAATCTATAGTCCTTCATGAAGTGTGGCTGAATTAATAATAAGTGAGCGTATATGATCTTTAATTTGACCTTGTGTTGATATTGGAAAAAAACAAATGACCAAAAACCCAAAAGTCCAATATTGACATGACGTTCATGTTCAGAAGGAGTGTACACTATGTAAACTTCTCACTGCAACTATATGTGATGTTTAAGTGTGTAATTTATGACGTCCATGTGCGTAATTCACAGGTGATCTGTTGATCGTGTGTGTGTGATAATTTCACTCTCTGAGGCTCCTCCCCCTACAGCCCACGCAGCATCTGATATTTATCGCACATTCTGTGCATAAGCAGACTGTGCATAACTTTTTTCACACCATTTTGTAATAAAAAGAGAAAAGCCAGTCAAACGTTTTTGTTAAACTTTATTTTTATTTTTCTCATTTAGTACCAAACAGTATAAAGTAGGGACAAAAATAAAAGTGATCCTGGGATAAAAAGTTGAGCCCATAGATTTATGGAATAGAACATTTCTTTACACGTAGAACCATCTAGAGGGAACTTTGTTTAATTTTCTCACACAGAGGACAGGGGTAGCTTAGTGGTTTAAGGTGTTTCTATTCTATTTATCAGAAGATTTCTCAAAAGCGCATGAGTGTTTAGTGTATGTGTGGGTGTGGTCGTACTAAGCTCTTCCTTCCATGTGAACTAACATGACCTTAATGAAACAGGGATGCATAAAGACACTGTGTTGTCTCTTAAAGAAATAAAAGCCTAGGGTGTATCCTCATTTTATATGTATTATATTATACAAAACCATAATACTTTATTTAATGATTCTAATTTGTAAACCAACCTGGGTATATGCAGAAAATATAGCATGGTGCCTCAGAAATTAGGATGCTCAAAATACAGTAAAATAGACTATACAAAAATATTGATTTAACAAAGAAACAAAATATGTTGCTTTTTTTTCTAAACCTAAAGTACCAAGTAATGACAGCTTTCCATTAAAAAAAAAGAAGAAGAGAAAAAAAAATATATATATATATTATGTTAAAGTAAAATAATTGCAAAAATCTTGACCTCTAGTTGATCTGATCCATTGAAAGGATAAGACAAGATAATAAGTTGGCCTCAGGAAATGTACATCGATAATTATTTAAAATAGGTCTCTTTTGGCTAATGATGTTTATTCTAATGCATGACAGGGAGAATCATATACAAATTAATTACATTTAAAAAGAGAGTTACATTTTTTAAAATAGTTTTACTTAGAAAGATTTAAGGAGTATCTTTTCCTTAAATTAAGTAGTTGGAGGTTAAAGGTGCTTTAAAAAACATTAACTAAACCAATCTGGCATTTAAATTCACAAACTTCCGTCAACCACATGAGAGATCATGTCATGTATCATATGGATCAGTGGCAGAGGTGGTAGAAGTACCAAAATTATTTCTTAAGCAACTGTGCAGTGATACATCTTTCTCCTGATATCTAGCATGAGAATACACCCGACCATACACACTATCTGAGCACTGAAAGCAAGTTGCCACAACACAAAGTGCCTTGATAAATACAAAGTAGCATTTTCACTGTGACATCTGTTAAAGTTAAGAATTTAGATGTTGCTAAAAAAGTCACTTTGTGCTTTGTGAATACGTACTGTATATAGATATTTAGTAGTGGGTAAATAAAAAGAGTAGATATTTAGTTTGACAATTAGGTAAGTTAAAAGTATAAAGCAAAGAAAAACAAGTATGAAGGTTGTCATTGACTACATTTGGATGATTTGATTATGTTTCCCATAATTCACCCACTATTGCCCATATGTGTCAAGACTGCGGTTGACATCACCACTTGGCCTTGATTCTGTTTTCTAGGCTGTTGCCATTTTATTCATTCAACCTCATCAGTATATTGGTGTCTACAAAACCATCAATGTTGAAGAAGTGCTTCATTTAATAATGTTCAATTCAATTATTTGTACAGCGCTTTTAACGACGGTCACAAAGCAGCTTTGAAGAATATACATATATATAAATGCATCCAAACAATATACATATACACATAAGTATATTACATATAAAAAAAATTCCACATATATATATATATAGATATATAAATATATTTATATATATTAGTTTAAAAAGTGTGAGTAAATATGTATATGATCATATTGTCACTGATGAGCAAGCCGAGGGTAATGGTGGCAAGGAAAAACTCCCAGAGATGGCAATAGTAAGTTCCTTAAGAGGAACCAGACTCACCAAGGAACCCATCTTCATCTGGGAGATATTAGGCAGCAGGGTCTTTTCTGCAGTCATAGCATAATCAAAAGTGAGAGCCAGAAGGAAACACAGACATGAGGGCTCCTTGTGAAGGAAGCCAACCAGGCACTTCACCATCAACAAACCTGATTGATCAATGAGAGTGATGGAGAGAGCATCCAAATATCATAATACTCTACGTCCATGAGTCCCCCAGATCTGCTCCTTTACCTAAGACAAATCTATTTACAAGAACGCTTGGCGAAATAAATAGGTTTTCAGCTTAGACTTAAACACTGAGACAGTGTCTGAGTCCTGAACATTAATTGGAAGACAATTCCCTAACTTTGAGGCACGGTAAGAAAAAAGCGCTGCCCCCTGCTGCAGTTGCATAATACGAGGTACTGACAATCAGCCTGCATCCTTTGATCGAAATAGACGTGGCAGATCATAAAACACTAGCAGTTCACTCTGGTACTGAGTGTTCCCAGAAGAGTGTTCCACAGATCCAGGTGTAAATTACTATATTGGTCTGTTCAATAAATCTAACCTGAGGTACTGTGCTTGACATTGCGTCTGCTATTTGCTTTTAATGGGTTCAGTTTTTGTGTTTTAATCCCCTGAATATTCACTGCAGAAAAAAGGTCAATGTTTTTATATTGTAAACAAATGCAAATCCTCGGGTTGGTAAAATAAAATGATCATCTTCCCTCTAGTATCTAGTAGACACAATTAATCTGCCAGCTTGTCAGCCTTTTGTGTGTCTCTTCCACATCTAAACACTTCTTGGTTTATTTTAAATTGTATTCATTAACTAATCACATATATTTATTCAGATTAATATTAAAATTACAGCAAGGATGGGGATCATAACTTAATTACTATAATAGTTTCAATGTCAAACATCTGATCACATGACCCCAAGCACTCTATTCGTAACCAGATGTGTTACGTTCTCTTGCGCCGCTAGAGACTCGGACTTGAACTTTACCTACTTCCACTTTACGGCACTCCTGTATGGAGCTCTGACCATCAGAAAGAAGCAGATTTAAGTTACTATGTGATTTTCTGTTCCTGTTTACAGAATTACTCATCTAATACATGATTGACACATTTTTCCACAGCTTTTGAGTGTATTCATTTTAAAGTTTGCATAATTATCGATTTCTATTATGCCATTCTGTGAGTCACTATTTCACACTAACTTCGTGGTCAATACACGTTATTGAAGGAAGTGGGAAGAGCATGCTGGTTCGATCTCTAGGCTGTGTCTTGGGACACGATTGCAAATTCCAAATCCTAAATTCCAATTCAGAAAATTGTATTTAATCACTACTTCATTAGTTAGAGGGGTAAAAAGTATTATCCTTCTTTTACAGCAGGGATGCGTACTCTAGTTTGTGACTCAAGTCTGAGTTATGCTTAAAGTACAAAAATAGACTACAGTGTCGATTTGTAACTTGGGCATTGGTGGCTCAGTGGTAGGTTTCTCGCCTACCATGCAGAAGGCCTTTCTTGGTTTGATTCCCGTCCAACGCCCAAACCCCAGCCACTGGATGCAGTGCCTGTCCCAAGTCTGAATAAAATGGGAGAGTTGCGTCATAATGGCATAAATGTCGTAAATCCTGTGCCAAGTTGTTGTACGGATGGGACGGTCTGCATTGGTGACCCCTCGTCGGAAGCAGCTAAAAGACTAACAGTGTTAATTTGTAACTTGTCCTACATGACTCCTGATTTTGAATGGACTTTCTTTCCACGATTTCCTGAATACATTTGGTGCATGAAAGTTACCGTAAAACAATTTTGGGTTAACTCAAAACAAACGATTACTATCCGCTTTTTTAAAAGCTTCAATTTACAACAGTGGAAAAATGAACCTTCCAAGTAAGCAGCAATGTTGTTGTAAATCACTCATATAAAAATTACATGTACTAAACTACGAATACAAAATATTATTTACTTTACTGTTACATTGTTTGTTTGCGTGTTTGCTTTAATTGTTTTAGTTACCAGGTGTTATGAGTCATATTTATAAACTATTGTTCACGTACAACTGAATCTGTCAGACTCTAATTGTGGAAGCATAAAAAAAAAAAAAAAAGAAAATTGAAAAAAATATTTTTGTAAACATTAGCCTAAAAACAATTGCATTACACACAGGGAAACATGCACACGCACAGTTACAGACACAAACGTTGCAAAACACAGAAGTTGATGGTACTTTGCAAACTTTGCAAAGTTCTAAGTGAACACGTATTCTGTACTGTATGTTCTTTAAATGAAACAGCTTCAATAAAATTACATCATGTCTCATACTATATTAATCTCATGACGTAGCAGCTTTTGGCTACAGAGAGTTTTACAAGAGGATTACAATGTGTAAAGAATGCGGGATGAAAAGACACTGGATCAGCTACCTCAAACTTGAAACATAAAGCGCATAAAAACACACCCAGACAGGTTGGTTTAGCTGACATTAGCGTCAGAGCGATGTGCCTGTTGTTAGCGAGACCTCTCTCGGTTCACTCTGTTCTTTGAGATTAAAGACTTGGATTTGCATTCTGTTACTTGTGAATTCCTCTGCATTACTGCATTTTTAATCCCACAATATTTTATAGGAATTTATTCCAATGAATGTGTACCTGTCGATTTAATTGAAACAGCACAATTTTTTTAAAAAAGAATTTTATTAAAGAACCAGCGTGGAACACATTAACTTCTATTATCATCAGTATGATGTTCAGAAGTAATCTCCTATAAGGCTTGACAGTTGAGATTGCTTGTTTGCAAGGCCTCGCAGTCACCAAACTAACATTAAAACACACATACACAAACTGGCCAGTTTATTAGGAATATCTCCACCATGAGTCTTCTCGTTTAAATATTTCAATTTATGCAAATATCTAATCGGGGTATCATGAGTCAGCAGCTCAGTGAACACATTAATGTAAGTGAAGAGAATACATCAATTCTAAGATCAAATATGAGATTAGGGGACATGTGATCTCAGTGACTTTGACCACAGCTTGATTGTTAATGCTAGAGAGAATTGCTGGATTAAGCATTTTTTAAAAATCTCACTGTTAATGAGAGAATGGACAGGCTTGTTCAATCAGTGAACCAGACATGAAGAGTAAAATACTCAAATAATTACTTTTTTACAACAGTTGTGAACTGAAAAGCACATCTGAACACACAGTGTTACCCAGTTTTAGAATGAAGCTCACAGAAAATTTGGTGAGCGAGTGTATTTAATATCTATTTTAAGATAATTAACAGCAGTCTTTCTTGAAGACTTCTTCAAAGAAAACAAGACAGCAAATCAGTTCATTTATCAGGCACTGTTAAATGAAACTGTTGATGCCTTTTCTTTCTGTGCTGCTGTTTTCAGTTATGCTTGTTTTCCTAGAAGGCCAAATAATCAGTATTCCCACTCGGTGGATATAACGTCATGTGCAGTTAAAAAGCAAGGCTGGAGTTTTCTGGTGTAACATCAGCCTGCAGTAAACGGTTAAAGCTGTGGGTTACTGGGTTACCGATCTGAAGGTTGGGGGTTCAAGCCCCAGCACTACCAAGTTGCACTGTTGAGCCCCTGAGCAAGGCCCTTAACCCTATCTGATCACTGTATCCTGGCTATCCTTCTTAACTGGTATTGTACAGTATATGCGAAAAAAATAATTTCACTGTGCTGTAAAGTACATGTGACAAATAATTGAATATTTTTATTATTAGAGTATAATGCATGCAACTGGGAGAAATACAATAGCTATATGGGCAACAGCACCTTTACAAGCAAGGTTTGGCTATACTTACTTAGCATTCCTGTGATGGTTAATCTATTACATTTAAACCATCCCAGGATAAACTAGACAGCCAAGCAAAGGAAACAATGATTAATAAAATGCTATTATATTATGAACTAGAGTTAGTATGCATCATTGATGGAAAAAGAAATAGTTAAAAGATTAAAGCGAAAAAATAAGCTAATAAGCTTTAATGTAATCACTGATAATATTATTTCAGGTTCAAGCCCACGTACATGTCTGTCTTGTCTTTCGGTACGGCAGAACTCTTTGTCTAACTTATTAATACAAAGAAATAAACATTTTTAAGGTAGAGTATCTTGTTTACACTAAGTTGTACTTCTTTTGTCGCCACTCAAATACACTATCTGTTCGGTAATTGGAGAGAGAATCACAGATGAGAAATCGGATAAAGATGAAGTTTTGTCTTAAAACGACTCCAGTGCGTTAAAATTCACTTAAACCACTTCAGCGCTGTTATTTCAGCTGTAGAAATATTCATATTTATTGCTGCAGGTGTTTGTTTACATTGAGCATGTAGCTTATTTTAAAGTAGATTATTAAATCCACCACATAACTGTTCATCACATCACTTTTACTCAACACTGCAAAAGTACTGCAAAAGTTTCATTACAGTTTGTCCAGCCAGTTTTGTGTGATGCTGTGACAAAATCTGGCTGAACAGACATACATACATAAAGACAGACAGACATTTTTCTGAGACTGGTTCCATGTATAAAACATAGAAATATCATTGAAGCGAGCGAGTTCTGACCAATGTATCGACAAAACCCTTTTTTGTATTTATATAATTATATGCTGTAAATGAAATTAATATTGAGTCTCTTATTGACTCAAAGTTAAGTCTTGAATTGGTTTTAGTAAGAAAATCATGTTTTAAGGCACTCTGTTTGGTTTGTTTTAGGACACTGGTGAAGATGCAAGCCACCACAGATTCTCCTGTGACCAACTCCACCACAGCTGTAACCAAGTCAAGACAACAAATCCTCATCCAGAGTAAGTCTGTGTTTGGAACCTGTTACTTACTGTAGGTGTGTGTATACAATCTTGAAGGACTACTGATATATACAGTAGATGTGTATATTCAGTATTCTGGTGTTTTCAGATATACTGTATGTACTGCATATAGGTACATATTTCAAAATGTTCCTGTGTAATTTTGATTGTGTACGAGTGGGAAAATGGAGACGGCCATAATAAATCAACAATAAATGAAAGAAATATAACACGATAAGGCTTTAATCTTCTTAGCAAGTTGAAAAAGTGAAGGTTAATACATATTCAGGACAAGCAGCAAACCAGATCTAAATAGGACAGAAAACATGTATGTACGGTACTGTGTGAAAGTCTTGAGCCACCTCTCGTTTCTTCATATTTTGCTCCCAAATCTCCAGACTGTCCTGTATTTTTAACATAGTTTTGAGGAACAGTTCTCCAGGCTTCCTGAAGGACTTTTTTTTTTGCCTCTTTTTGTTGGCCAGCTTTTGTCTTTCATTTTTAAGCCCATCCCTGTACCTGAGTAGTTTCAGAGGAATGTTTTTGTTTGTTAAGTCACATATGACCTATGAATCATTTAATCTTAAAAAAAAAAAAAAATGATAATGACAGATGATCAGGCCGGTGATTAGTTTACTGCTGATGCTGAATGATGAGTGGTTGAACCAGACGAGAGTGGAAATGAGGTCGCTGCTGAGGTTGTTACGTAAACAACCAAGCTTTAAATTGGATTTGCGGAATGTTGTAGTAATACATTTTTTCCCATTTCTCTACTTTAATCAACATGTAATTTAATTTAATTTAATTTAATATGACTTTTTATAATAAGACTTTTGTGCAGTAGTGTACATAAAAAAAAAAAAATTATGAGGGATGAAGTTGCATTGCATTTATATAAAAAAATACATGTTGCTTAAAAAAATACCAAAAACCATTTTGAGATATAAGGTATTGTAAACCTGAGATGACATTTATTCAATCAAGACATAAGAATATATGTAGCCTATATTCTATTTTTACTGAAAATATGTAATAGAAATAATATATCGATAATGTTAGGACGGTTTGTTTAGTTATTTGGCCTTGGTTACTATGCAGCTTTGGTTTTATGTCAAAATAAAGGCTTTGTGCAGTATTTATTTTAACTGTGGTCGCACTTGAATATAACCATGTTTGTTTAATTTGGATTGCTCATCACACCACACCCTCACTTCAGACCAGTTTGCAGTCACTCAGATCTGAGTGCTATTAGCTCGCTAAAGACTTTCTCAAGTGCCAGCACTTTGGACATTAAATATTTGAATAAAATGTTTGCTTTCGTTACACACTGTACTGTACTTAAAGCTGTCCATCATACACTCATTTGACCTCATACAGTGGCTACAGTGGAGAAGTTTAAAGCAGGTTATAAAAAAATATCCCAAGTTTCGAATATCTCACCTGAAAATGGAAAGAGTATGGCACAACTGCAAACCTATGAAGATATGGCCGTCCATCTAAACTGACAGGCCAGGCAAAGACAGCATTAATCAGAGAAACAGCCCAGGTGGGAGAATCTATCCACAGGACAACTACCACAAATCTGGCCTTTATGTAAGAGTGTCAAGAAGAAAGCCATTGTTGAAAGAAAGCCATAACAAGTCATGAGGGGGGACACAGCAAACATGTGGAAAAAGTTGCTTTAGTCAGATGAGGTCAAAATTGAACTCTTTGGACTAAATCCAAAACGCTATGCATGGTTGAAAACTAACACATGCATGGTGGTGGCAGCATCATGTTGTGGATATGCTTTTCTTCAGCAGTGACAGGGAAATTGGTCAAGATGGGAAGATGGATGCAGCCAAACACAGGGCAATCTTAGAAGAAAACCTGTTAGAGTCTGCAAAAGACTTGAGACTGGGGCGGAGGTTTACCTTCCAGCAGGAAGGTACAATGGAATGGTTTAGATCAAAGCATACTCATGTGTTAGAATGGCAGAGTCAAAGTCCAGACCTAAATCCTATTGAGAATCTGTGGCAAGACTAGAAAATTGCTGTTTACAGATGCTCGCCATCCAATCTGATTGAGCTTGAGCTATTTTGCAAAGAAGAACAGGCAAAAAATTAACTCTCTAGATCTGCAAAGTTCTGGTAGAGACACACCCCAAAACACTTGCAGCTGTAATTGCAGCAAAAGGTAATTCTACAAAGTATTGATTCAGGAGCGCTGAATACAAACACATGCAAAATTTTTGAGATATTTATTTAGAAAAATATTTTTGAAAAACATTTATAATTTTCCTTCCACTTCACAATTCTGTGCCACTTTGTGTTGATCTATCACATAAAATCCTAATAAAATACATTTATGTTTGTGGTTGTAACGTGTCAAAGTGTGGAAAAGTTCAAGGGGTATGAATACTTATGGAAGGCACTGGATATGTATAATGCATGTGCTGTTTTCTTAAGTTATATTACAATGAGAAATTAAACTGGTGTTTGGAATTTTTGTTTGAATCATTTATGAAAAAAATATCCAATTTATTTACGCTTCACTTTGTTGAAGCAACTTTGGCAGCAATGACAGCATCAACTTGTGAATTATGTTACAAACTTGGTACACCTTACTTTTGGAAGTTTATTCCATTCTTCTTGGCAGAATCATTCTTGCTCAATCAGTTCGGAAGGCCAGCACCAGTGTACGGCCATTTTCAGGTCTCTCCAGAGGTGATCTATTGGGTTCAGGTCTAGGTTCAGGCTGGGCTGCTCGAGGACTTTTATGGAATGTAAACCTTCATCCCAGCCTGAGATCCTGAGCACTTCGGACAAGGAATATCTCCTTATTTTTCTGCATCAATTTCTTTCTCTAATCTGATTTGTCTCCCAGTTGCAGAAAAATATCCCCACAGCATGATGCTGCCACCACCCGTGTGGGATGGTTTGAAGAAGGTGATGCGCAGTGCCTGATTTCTTGATTACAAATAGATTAATCTTTGTGTCATCAGACCAGGGGATTCTGTTTCTCATGGTCTGAGATTCCTGTAGTGGAAACTGCCAGCAGGCTGTCATGTGCCTTTTAGTGGAGAATGCCTTCTGTCTGGCTGCTCTTCCATAGAGGCCTGATTGGTGGAGGACTACGATGATGGTTGTCCTTCTGTAAGGCTCGCCGCCGATCTCCACAAAGGATCCAGGATCTCATTTACAGTGACTCTTGGGTTCTTGGTTACCTATATGACCAAGGCCCTTCATCCCTGATAACTCAGTCCAAATCTCTTCCATTTGAGAATGATGGAGGCTACCATGCTCTTGGGAATTTTTCAATGCTGAAGAAATGTTCTTCTGTGCTTTTCCTTCTGTGTGTTGTGAAACAATCCTGTCTTGCAGGTCTACAGATAATTCTCTTGACCTCATGGCTTTGTTTTCACTCTGACATACTGTACAGTACATCATCTAATGTGAGACCTTATATAGACAGGTGTTCGCCTTACACAATTGTGACCAGTGTATCCTACATATGTGTAGATAAACAAGCTTTCTTAGCAAGAACAAGCAGTAACATTAAAATGCAAAACATTATGCGGTATGCAGTATGGTGTAGGTTCCCCTTACAATGCCGGAGGGCACATCTGGAGGGGTACCTGTAGTGTCTGGGACGTTGGCAGTGGATCCTTTTGGTGCTGTGGGTTGTTGCCTCCATAGATCTGACGTTTTGTCCCGCGAAACCCATTGGTGCTTTATCAGACTGAGATCTGCAGAGTTTGGAAGCTGGATCGGTGGCCTTGGGCTGTTTGGGCCCTGCTGGGGGCTGGGCATGGTGGGCTGTGGTGCACTGGGTGTTCTGGTGCCTTTCTTTTGTGGCCAGCATTGACTTTTTTTTTCAGAGATGTGTTGCACTGGATTTTCTGTGGGAATTGACTAGATGAGCGGGTCTTTGGTCTACGTGGGCATAAATGAGCCTTGGATGCCCATGAGCCTGTCAACAGGATAGACAGATAGATAGATAGATAGATAGATAGATAGATACATACATACACATGCCTTAAAAAAATTTATTTGGAGCCCTGCATTGACATAATAATTTTACATTTGTATTTGTACTTCCATGTAAATGAAGTGCCTATTTTTAGAACCAAAGCACTTTACACAATTGCACACCACTAAAAAAACAAAACTAAACAAAAAGAACCAAAACCTCAGTAATGCAGTTTGTCTGCATTGCATTCTATGTTCTGGCTCATGTTCACGTGGGGTAAAAACAGTACATCAGTGTAATAATTAGATGCACAATATGCAGTATTGTTTGATCATGGTTTAAAAATAAAATGCATTCACCGGAACACGAATTAAATATAGCCTAGTTGCTTTTGTTGTTAGAGTTGTAATTGTGTTATATGACAGTTCGGTCTCGCAATATCTCACTGTGTAGTTTATAATATTAGATGAGGAATTAATTATTTTGTTGGTCTCTATGTAAGTGTTTTTTTTTTCTATAGTACTATGACATTTTAATGATTTTCTCCTTTATTTTATGCACCTGAACCCATTTAAACACACAATAACCAGTATTTATGAACTTCCAGAAGTAGTAAACAGTAATCTGTAACCTATTTTTTTTCCCTCTCCAGGTTCGGGCGCCATGATTGCGGTTATCGTCATCGGCATCATAATCATCCTCAGCCTACTACTCATCATACTGAAGACATATAACAAGTAAATCCACATTCCATATAATACACGGTGACAGGGTTGAATATTGTGGGCTGAATGTTTTATTATAAGCCAGTGTGTTTCCATGGTAAATAATACAATTATACAATTATAAAAGAATGATAAACAATCAATTTGGTAGCTGTTCATGGGAAATCTGAAGGTGCAGTCCAAAGAGGTGTAAATTAAGGAGGTAATCAAAAGGCTTTCCACAAGGTTTAGGAGTGTGTTTATGGGAATTTTTGACCATTCTTTTAGAAGCGCATTGATGATGGACATGAAGACCTGACTCGCAGTCTCCGCTCTAATTCATCCCCAAAGGTGTTTTCTTGGGTTGAAGTCCGGACTCTGTGCAGGCCAGTCAAGTTCCTCCACACCAAACTTGCTCATCCATGTCTTTATGGACCTCGCTTTGTGCACTGGTGTGCAGTCATGTTGGAAGTTGAAACAGGAAGTGGACGTCCCCAAAACTGTTCTCACAAAGCATTGAATTGTCCAGAATGTCTTGGTATGCTAAAACATTAAGAGTTCCAACATGACTGCGCACCAGTGCACAAAGCGAGGTGCATGAAAACATGGATGAGCGAGTTTGGTGCGTGTTGTTTGGATAGAACAGCTTTGGGATGAATTAGAGTGGAGACTGCGAGCCAGGCCTTCTCATCCAACATCAATGTCTGACCTCACACATGTGCTCCTGGAAGAACGGTCAAAAATTCCCATAAACCCACTCCTAAACCTTGTGGAAATCTTTCCCAGAAGACTTGAAGCTGTTATAGCTGCAAAGGGGGCGGGGCCAACCTCAGATTAAACCCTATGGATTAAGAATTGGATGTTACCTAAGTTCAAATACATGTGAAGGCAGGCGAGCGAATACGTTTGGCAATATACTGTAGTGTATGTATAAAACACATTATTAATATTATTATTAATATTATGATTATGATGATTATTATTATTATGACTAGTAGTACTAGTAATACCAGTAAGTAGTAGTAGTAAAAGATGACCAACAGACCTGGAGATGTACATTATAGATCGGTTCAGTGGCAGTTACTTACAGGTACAGTGTCGGGGATTGAACCGGGGACCTCCTGAGTAGTAGTAGTAGTAGTATATGGTAAGTAACTAACTTACTAAAATAAGAACATTGTGTGTTTGTGCTACAGGAAGATGCATGCAAGTAGATTACTCAGTGGGACTGCCAGCAACACGAGGAAAACCACAACCTCAACAACGACTATGGGGGCATTGCAGATGCAGAACATTCGAAGCAGTTCTCACTCGGGAGGCTTGGCACACTTCAACAGCACTTTTCAGAACGGGTTCCATTTACCACGAGCTGAGGTGTCCAGCATACCCGAGCAGGCCAGCATGAACAGTGGCTCCACTGTGGCCACGATACACAGCACACCATCAATGGAAAATACGTAAAAAAATAATAATAATAATAATACATTTAAAAAGTGTCTTACATGGGCTCCATTGTGCTGTTTGATGAGAACATCCCCCACCCCTTGGAATGAACAAACTGACCACAGGATGATGACCAGGATATGGAAAAAAGGAAGACCCGACACTGAACTATTGTCATGCTGAGACAAACATGAGCACCTCTACCAGCCAGAAGTTGTCAGTGGACATTTTGTAGAAAGAAAAAAAAAAGACGTCAGACGGTGGTTAAATGGACCACAGGGAACTCTCAGAGCCGAGCATGGACATACCGTATGGACCACTGGGGACGTTTAGGGTTCATTACGGCTCTGAGAAAACCATTTCAGTGTTCTGTTAACATGTTTGAAGGACCGGTGGTCATTTCACCTTAAAATCCCACTTTGTGATCCCTGGAAAAATGAAACGATCCACATTTTTATTACGGGGACGTCGCAAAATGTCATGACTGAGTAAATAATAGCGTGTGATATCACATAATCAGTTCCCTTTAAGTCTAAGTGGAATGTAATTATAACTAGTGCCAATTAGCACCAACAATAATGATGTTGTTTAAAATAAAGAACAGCAGAAAACTCTTTTAGTCTAAAAACAGGTGTTATTATTTCGATAGCAGCAGCTCATTCCCGTATTAAACGCGTGTTGTTATTTAAATGTATAATTTATTTAACATTTAAAACAAGTCACCAGTGTCGGCACTTTTACATTTAAAAGTTCTGGCAAATTTTTCTGCCAGTCTTCAGGATGAAGGACTTTGTGCTTTGGGTAACGGGAACAGTTGGTATCTTATTTAACTTCGATAGACAGCGAGAGAACGACTCGTTTAACGTTATAATGTGATTACGGGTAAATATGTTGTGTTCAATTGGAATTCCTAATTAAAATTCACAACTATGAAAATCTATTTAAAACATGCTGTCACATAAAACTCTTGCTTAGCACTTTCGCCGTGCACCTCCAGGTTCTGGGTTCGAGTCCTGCCTCAGGTCTGTGTGCATGGAGTTTGCATGTTCTCCCTGCTTAGTGGGTTTCTTCCGGGTACTCCGGTTTCCTCCCACAGTCCAAAGACATGCAGGTTAGGCTAATTGGGGTTTCCAAAATTATCCGTAGGGTGCGAATGAATGTGTGTGTTTGTGCCCTACGATGGATTGGTACCCTGTCCAGGTCTCATGGGACAGGCTCCAGGTCCTCCGTGACCCTCCATACAGGATAAAGCGGTATAGACGATGAGGGAGGGAGTGAGAATTACTAACATCTCCCGGTTATTAGTTATTAGTGTTAATCTCTAAACACTAATAAACGATACAATAGCATTTTGTGTTTAAAAAAAAAAAAAAAAAACACACTACTGAAATAATCCAGATATATTATCGCTGAAAAAGATGAACATTGAGGCATCTACTGTATGTTTGTCCAACTTTGTATCTAGAAACAAAAAATTCATTTCACCAACTTTCCACTTAGGAGGCAAATCAAACCTGTTTTCTGGATGTTCCACAAATGAAGTGTAAATATTTAAAAAGTTTAAAATGTTCATTAATAAATGAAAATGTGAAATATTTGCTGTAACAAGATTTAAACACATGCAGATGTGCTTTTTAGGAAATTAATTACAAAAACGTCACAGGAAACGTCCATCTGCTTCACCACAGTTGACTTTAACAGCATGACCCGTTGCGTTCTGTGGTTTTGTTCGTTATCATAATTTCAAACCTACTACATTCTGAAACTATTATTAATATAGAAAGTCTCACCAAAGCTGTTCTTATAAAGTTGTGTCTGACACCATAGGAACACAGTTAAAAAAAAAATGCTCCTAGACAAATAGTATTGTGTGCAAGCATGAAGAAATGGAGGCAACAGCTCATTAAAATTAGACAGATTTGACTGAAGAATTCACTAAAGCGCTCTACACATTTACTGATGCCCATCCACCGCCCATGTACTTCCATTGTAATTGTCTTTCACATGATAATGTTTTGTTCTTTTCTCATTGCTAAGAAATGGCAAAATTGTGTATAGTGCACATTATGGATTCATAGCACAGTGAAATAATAATAATAGAAAAAATATGTAAATTTTGGTGTTTCCTATAGAATTTTGCACATTCACAAATGCATGAGCTTTTGCGAATAAAGATTTTTATTGTTGCTGGAACACTGAAAAACGATGAAAACGATTTGTTGAATTCTGTCCTCACTGGGGCTCAATGAGAGGCGAAAGGTCAACTTGTGGAATTCTCGACCGGTCAAAATGTGTGGATTAATTTTTCTACAACAGCAGCCCGGACAGATGTTCCAGCTGAAGTACAAATGGAGGATTTATTATTATTAATGCGATCATTCTAATAGTTTATCAGGAATGTAAAGATAAGCTTTGATGTCAGCGGCACTTTGTACGAGTCAGAGATGAAGCAGTTCACAGTAGTTAGTTTTCCATGAACATGACCAAAAAAAAAAAAAAAAAAAAAGGTTCCTTAGGGTTTTTTGGTTATTGGCCTCCTAAATAACCACGAGCTTGTAAATCTATTTGTACTATTTTGGAGTTCTACATAGAACCTTTAAGGTTTTCTTCACAGGGACACGTCAAAGAACCGTGACAAGGACTGTATCCCACCATACCAGACACTTAGGATGCCCAAGCTGGTGTACCATACTGACTCTCATTTAAAATACTGGCTTAGAGCAACAGCACCCCCTAGTGGATAGCAACAAAAAAAAACAATAATAATAAAACACTTTTTAAGAAAAGATTTGCCAGTTTAATTTCAAAGGGGTTTATTCACAAAATAGATGCATAACAAAAAAATACAGCAGCACATGTTCATATAAAAGGTCTCTTTGTATGTGAAAAATAACTTTTTAGAGAACATAGTCAAGCTGCGCTGCATTGCTCTATTCTAGTGCAACATGTTAACCAAAGCCACACAGGCACGAGATCAACACAGACCTCTCAGAAGTCTGCTCGCAATTAGCATAAACAACAAACAAACAAACAAACAAACAAACAAACCATAAGGAAAACATCCAAGTGCAAATCTAATTTTGTACTGACCAAAGGCAACGCTGACGAGTAGTGAAGCTTAAGATTTAGAAAATTCATTGTCATGATTTTTAGTCATTTGTGGCACAAATTTGAAGTTTCTCTCAAATCACTCTTTACACAACTCTAGTGCAAAATGGAGCCATGTCAAGTGGAGGACACTTTTTGTTTTTTCAAAATACAGTTTGAGCCTGATTTTATGAACTCACTGTATGTCGAAGGGCGGATTAAATGAAAAGTTGGATTAAATACTATTTGCTAGGTTCATTATAAGGACAGCAGAGAGACGATTGATGATTGAAGGATCAATCGCACCAGATCAGTGGAAAGGTTTTTGAAGAGGAGAGCATGTTTTTAACATAAGTGTTTTTAAAGTTTCAGTGCTTTTTACAAATTTTTATATATTTTTTTTCTTTTTAAATGCCCCCCATAATGATACTCAGTGATGCTGGGATCAATTACATTATTAATTATTATTATTAGCGATGGGAAATCAATCCAGTTATGTATCGCAATTCTTTTGTGTGGAAATTCATGATTTTTTTCCCCCAAAATAAAAATGTATTTGTATATGTTGTAAAACATTCCCGTTCCTCATTAATCCTGCAGGCAGCACAGCGTCCTGCGCGGTAGGAGCGAATTATTTGCTAAGAATTATAACAAAATCTGGGGGTGGGGATTAATATAGAATCAGGATGTTTATGAAATCGCAATACATATCGAATCAGCACCTGGGTATCGTGATAACGTCACCAGGTGGTCCCATCCCTAATTATTATTATTATTATTATTAGGAGTGTACACAAATATTTAACAAATATTTGGCTGTGGTGAAAGTATTTTGTTCCCCCCCCCCCCCCGAATAAAACACGTTTGTGCTTCCTTAAAAAAAATTAGCTGGTGGGTTTTCAGTAATCAAGAATCAGGTTTGATTGTTTTTTTGGGGGGTGGGAGGTGGGGGGTAACGGAAGTGCACAAAATAAAGAATTACCTGAGGAGAGAAAGATGCCATGACGACAAAATAAAGCGCCACAGTTTCTTTACATAGGAAAAGAAAAAAAGAAAGAAGAAAAAAAAAAAAAAAAACATTTAAACTAAATAAATTAATTCATAAATACAGTTTTGTGGGTAGATCCTGGAATTAATCTAACTACCCTGGGGAACCCAAAAAAATAAATATGCAGGGATTATTCTTGATTTAAAAAAAATCTTACATTGGCTTATAACTAATTTGAGCCTAATCTGGAAGGCCGATGCTACATTCCAATGTTTTTCCCCACACGCCCTGGTCGACTTCACCTTGGCTTTTTTTCCCCTTTATGAAATATGGTTGTTCTAATACTTTATGATGTAACACATGATGAATGGGATAATCGAGTGAAGGGAGGGTACAGAAGGTACCGCAATCTGATAGATTCAATATTGAAGAAATCACATGATGGGTGAAGAAGTTTAAAAACAGAGAGGTGCAATAAAATTCTTTATATCTCAAAATATATATAATGATTTGCTTCGATCAAATTGGGTTTTTATTATATCTGTTAGCTGGTTGGAATGCCGATAGACGGCTAATATGTGCATAGCTTACAGCAAATAGACAGTAGAATTGCTAAGGGACTCACTTTAAGTACATTGTGCTTGCTAAGATAAGTATATTTTGAGAGATATCTATGTGTATATATACACATACATACATACATACACATATACACATATACACGCGCCTCTTCCCCGAGTCAGGAAGGAAGTCAACAAGGGCATGTTGAAAACAAGTGGAATGCAGGACAAATTACTTTTTTTCCCCCTTATTATTTGACATAATACCACTACAAAGTGTATGCATATACATTACCAAGTCAGTGGTTCTTACAATCCCTGGAGCCTCGGCACATCATATTTTCATACTTTTACGCACATGACTCGACCAGCTAAAGAGCTTAAACAGGCATGTCGGAGTGAGAAAAACACAAACCTGTGCAGTGCGGAAAGTCCATAGGGCTTAAACTGGAACCTACTGAACTAAGTGCTATTCACGATTGTACACATCAGCGAGTTTCATCACTTGATTCAGACCAGTGTTCAACACTACTGCTGTAAGCAATTTATATCAAGGAAGAAAAAAAAAAAAAAAAAAAAAAAGACATGATCTGGAAATCATGTTGGTTTTTCGTTTCTGACAGGTAGCCAACAGAAAACGAGCTAATTAGCTAAACTAATTTTATTGTCTTTGATTACAAAGCTTAGCATTCAGCCTCTGAGACCTTGTCATATGCACTATGCATTGTAGCAGGCGGACGAGAGGAAAATAAAAGAAAAGCCAGCTAAATTGAAGTACAAAAGGGAAAAAAAAAAGAAAAAAGAAGCAGCATCGAGAAGGATATAAAATAGAAAAATAAATACCTGTCCGGCAACAGAAGCTTAAAAGGAGCTACATGTAAGATTACTACTGTGAAGTAAAGTCTTCCTAACTGCAATAGATTAACCTAGTAACAAGCGATCTAAAGTGTAAATGTGTCTGTGTTAAAAGCCGGTCTGATTTCGGTTATATTTCAGAACTGGAATGATGCTGTTTAAAGAAAAAAACAAAAAAAACAACACTTCACCGTTTGTATGTAAATAACACTACGTTTGAAGTCTGCAACCGATGCGTGAAAATCCGGACGCGAAGGAAAAATCTTACATGCGGCTCCTCTAAGTGCTGCTTTGTATTTGGATTACACAAAAAAAAAAAAAAAAAAGTTATTTGACACATAACTTCACAAAGTTTTCACGGTGTCGTTTTCATGACGCGAGCACTCCGCGCCGCAAAACCTCCGAGCCGTACCGCTGTGCCACCGGGTCGTGACTCCGGAGCCGCTGGGTGTGGCATCTCTTCTTCTGCTCCGATTGGCTGTGATCAGCCTCGGATGCGAGGTCGCGGATCTCCGTGCCCGTCCTTAGCCGAGTTCTGATTGGAGGGGAGGTGGGGGTGTGGCTCGCATCTAGAGATCGGATGGGATGAGAATGGGTAAAGTCCCTCCCCTCCACTTCCTGCTCTCCTTCCGCTCCTCTGCCATCGCTCCGCTTCGGGATGCGGAAACTGCCCCAGTTCTTGACGTGGGACACCTTCTCCGACGTCGTCTTTCCCTGATGCTGACTCGAATTCATCCTCCTGAGAGAACCGTTGTACACGTTCTGCATCGTGACGGAGGTTTTCATTTCCGCAGCTTTGCTCTCGGGCATCGCTATCGCGTTCTGATCTGTTATTATACTGTTCTGCACGGTCCCGCCCATGACCTTCGACCCTGGAGTGTTTCTTTCCGGTAGCTGCTCCCAAATCCTGCTCCTCCTCCTTTTCCTGCGCTCCCCTCCTACGGGCTGCTCGGTCTCGTTCGCTGATGATTCGTTCCCGCCGCAGACGGGATTCGTGCCGGACAGTTTGCTCAGTAGGGAGGCGTCCATCTTGGAGGACTCGTCCGCTTCGTTCTGGCCTCGTCTGGAGGCTCCGTGACACGGGGCGCTCTTCCTCTGCGAGAGCTCGGTGGCGCTGTTCTGAGCCATGTGACCTCTCAGGGGCTGGGGGAACGTGGATGCCGAGGGCGCGACCCGGAAGTAGAACATGGCTTCCTCTAATTGCCTGGTGGAAGATGCGCCTTAAATGTGAAGGGGAAAAAAAAAAAAAAAAAAAAAACGAATGGTGAGAGTTCACAAATTATTATTATTTTTTAATTCTGAACGTATGACAGACCAAATCGGGATTACAGGTTACAGCAGAGTGATTTTAAACCATCTGTTCTCGACTGAATTATTAATTGAATAAAGTTAAGCTGAGCGACAGGCGACCTTGCGCCAAAATTCCATCAGCCTCCTGCAAATTTGGTTAGATGAAATCTCGCTAGCATGTCTTTTTTTATTATTATTATTATATTTTAAAAATGGGATGGAAAGCTATGACACGAGCTGTGATATGACCTCCGGTGCAGTAGGGGGCTCACCAGAGAGTCGTCCCTGCTCCAGCAGCCGCACGTGGTGATGAAATATCTGCTCCTGCACCCGACACGCAGATCGTTTGATCTTCTCCCGACGGGTCACCATGTACGTCAGGTTCCGCACCTACACACACACACACACACACATTTACATATTTCCCTGAAGTCAGCACTGTACTGTTCAGCTTGAGCAGCATCACGTACCTGCCGGCTAATGCACTACATACACACGTGTTATGCCTGGTCTTGGTGTCGCCACCCTGTCAGTATTAGTGTCGCATTAAAAACTCTCCACAAACCCTAATGTTAAAAAATGCTGCAGGCTCAGTAACTCAGTAAGTTGTGAGTGAAAACACAAGACAGAAATGTCTTATTCCTCACAATATGTAATTACATCATCTATGTAAACATCTCAGGATTACGAGAGCACCAGGACATTTAGTTATTGTCAGTTAAGTTTATTCTGCAGCATACTACTATATAAGTATACTAAATGTGCCTGCATGGAATATAATTCCACACTCATAAGCGAGTATTTAAAAAAATAAATAAAATAAAATAATAATAATAATAATAATAATAATAATAATATGTAAAGCGCCATCTGGTGAATTTTAAGAAGAACTACTCGTATCCAATTCTCACCTGTCACTAGGAGGCTCCTATATCAAGGCTACTACTACCAGTCAGGGAGGGAGGACCAAAGACGACCACGTGTTTCCTCCGAACCACATGACGCCAGTCGACTGCACCGCTGTGGGCGTCGTAACACACTCAGAGGACGGCGCTATCCGCTCCTTCTGCTTGCGTGAGCCGCGAGTCCCTCCCATCCCACCCCGCTGAGAGAGCTCGGCTCTCTCTAGGCCGCCTGCTATAAAATTATATAAGATATAAAATTGCAAAGTAGTAGCACATCTGGTCTTCACGTGTTATTGACTGCCTATATCTTACCTCAACCTCAGCCAAATACACGTGCGAAAACCCCATTAAAATTCGCTTCTGTAGTTTTTTACGTGATGCATGCACAAACAGACAGACCAAAAAAGAAAAAAAAAAAAAAAAAAAAAAACATCTTACTTCCCCCAAAATTATTTTACAAATATCTGTCCAGACAGTTTTATTATACGTATATAGATTAAAGGTCCGTGCTGCTTATCCGTGCACTCGTTCATTCTTCTTTGAATAGTTAACACCCTTTCCTAAATATACTATAGAGATTCATTATTATGGATAAGTGTACGACTATCAGGGTGATGACTGAAATCAGAATCGGGTTGATAAAAAAATAACCAAATAAATAAAAAGTGTTCTGTTTATTGCGTAGTATTGTTTATTTACAATTTATACGGGTAAAAAAATAAACAGAATCATAATCTAAGAAAGTATCAATAATTTCAAACTTATTTATTGTAGTGTTAATTTTGTCAGCTATTTTAAATTTTAGTCTTAGTCCCGGGATAAATGTCCCTGTTAGTTTTTAATCATATTTAGTCAATCTTATCCTATTTTTGTTTAGTAAAGTTTAGTCGAATAAAAAACCTGGGCATTTTAGTCTAGTTTTACTCAGAGGAACCTTTAAGTATTTTAATCTAGTTTTATTCATTGATAACATTTTATTAATAAAAATATTATTAATTAACCCTTATTTATTGGAAGGTGAAATATGCACCATATTCAAGCTTTTTTGAGCACTTCTGCTGTAGGTAGGTGAGTGAGTGAGAGTCGACTTACAAGATTTTTCTGATGCCTTTTCATAGCTGATAACTTTTCTTACTCAGATTATTCACACTGCGCTGTAGTTCCTGCATAATCCTACAGGTGGTGTGCGCTAAACTATTCACGCATTGTCAGGCAGCGCAGCATCCTGTGTAGTAGGAGAGAATTATTTGTGAAGTTGAAAGATAATTGCAATGAAATCTAAAAAAAAAAAAAATTTTATGTGGGATTGGGATATTTATAAAAATTGTGATATTTATAGAATTGCATTGCGAATCAAATCAGCACTGATGACAATGTACCTGGTGATTCCAGTCCCTATTATACAAAAACCTCCAAAAAATGTTACACCTGCTGCATACATATTTTTATTCTTGACTTTTACAGATCTAAATATCAAAAACACACTAAACACACTTCTGCAGAGCTATAGCTTTCGCCTTTGGCAAAGTTTATCATGTGCATGTATAGATAGTCCCTGACTTACGAACACTAGAGTTTCGAATTTCCGCAGATACAAACGAGCCGCGGTTCTACTTCCGGTTCAATCACGGAATTAGCTCATGTGTATTGTATAAAAAAAAAATACAGACAGTTAAGTTAGATACTGGTAGTGTGGGAGAAATGAGTCGGCCTCAAGGGTTTCCAATGAATCAGTCCGGGAAAATGTTCCGATGGTGAATAATCCTAATGTCGTAAAATCCTCAACGTTCACAGTCCAATAATGTGAAAAACAGCTCTGAGGCAAAATAGCGTCCGGGATTCCCCTCGCGATTTAAAGGCACAGAGACAACACTGTTACATTTGACATGTGTGAGATTCATTTCCTCAGGTGCAGTTAAGTTTTTTGGCCACATGAAGGCAGTGTGGGGAAAGGGGACAGAGATACAGTTAAGTGGATTGGTATGCTTTACACATTGTATATTTGTGTCAAAGGCGTACAAGACTCACTTTGTCAGACTTGAGAACAAATCGGACTTACGAATGTGCTCCCGGAATGAAACTCGTTCGTAAGGTGGGGACTACCTGTCCAAAAAAATTTATAATAATAATCCTGCATACAACACAAAGTACTTCCTGTAGCTGGGGTTGAATCATGAGGAAGACGTAAAAGATAGAGATGTAGAAAACAATGGAATCCTGCATATTCAAGACCGGGGAAACTACACAGATCTGATAAGCCGTAACAAATCTGAGCTTCAAAATTGTTAAAAGTAACAAGAAACCAAAATGACGTCTCAGCCTACGCCCACTTAATCTATTAAACTATTCCTGGGTAGAACGTCAGCAAAAAAAAAAAGAAAGAAAAAGGTTTAAGAGACTCACAGATCACCTCCTGAGGGCACATCTAAGCGATACGATCAGGACCTTTTTTTCTTTACATTTGCATAACGCTATGTTTAGATACTGTGAGACGCAAACAAACAGAAAAAATAAAAAATAAATCTCTGGTTCCCATGAGTGCGGCCCTGGAGGAAATGACTTTATCTGTCTAAAACCAGGCTGAAGGTTATCCACAAAAACCGCATTCAGAGCTGTTTACTTACTTCCTTTGAATTAGTGTCTCCTAATCAAAACGTGATTAGGAACTAAAGTGAGGGCTTAGAGACTCGACACCGTCATTGATTTTCTATTAAGCTCCATCCACAGCTTTTAAGCGAGACGCTACAGGTTAGTGAAGTGAGGCGTAACGGTAATGGACTGAACTGGACGGAGCGCTTACGACTTTTAAAGCAGGAATGACCGGGATGGGAGTAGTTTGCAGCCCAAGAGAAAGGTTTTAAATGACTTCAGACAGAGAGAAAGAGATATAGAGAGAGGCTGGCTACGAAGCTGGTCAACGATATTAAATTGTGGATGTTTTAAATGCCTTCATTAGACGAACACTTCCTATATGCAGGAAGTTATCAGCTCTAAACAGTAGACGACTTAATATATTTCACACTTGCTGATTCTCAGAATGCCTCCCCGTTTATTAGAAAAGGTTTTTCTCCGAGGAGAAAAAAAAAAAAGGTTAATTAAACTTGGAGTTTGTCTAACGCCTGCAACTAAAAAAAAATCGCTAGGGACTGACGGCAGAGTGTGTGTGTCCTTATCTTCCTGCATCAGAGTGACCATTCACTCGTACACACCATCAACAAACCAATGTTTCTTCTTCTCCAAATATTCTTGCACCCCTTAATCTTGTTTTTGCTTATTATTAATAGAAACATAACGGTTTCCCATCAGCTATATTTTCATTAGCTCAGTCACACAAGCGCTGGCAACATCACTGATTTAACAACAAAGCATCATGAACTTGAACTTCAGGGTGTATTCCTACCTTGTGCCAAGTTTTATTGGGAATCGACTCCAGCTCCATCATGACCCTGACCAAGATGAAGCGCTTATTTATATACAGGATAAATATGTTTGTTTTTTCCTTAATCTTTGAACTGACATACGTAGCAGGTCTAGAAACCCTTGTAAAATATAACAACATTTATTTTCGCTGTTAAAGTCCTAGTTGGCTCGCATTTGACAAAACGTTCCTGCACCTCGTCAAGTGTAACGACGCAGCATCCAAACTAATGATATACTGCAGCGTTTCCTCACACATTAAGTATACTTTGGTGGGCCGCTCAAATAACTTCACCCACCCTCTTTGAAAATCTCTTCGAGGGAACGCTGAAATCTGCGATCAAGTAACTAAGAGCGGACGGTTCCCTCTCGTGCTCCTGTATCTGTTTATTCTGCTACCGCGAGAGCGGTGAACTGAGAGGCAGTAAGTTCAAAGGAAAATCAGCTTCACACAGTGAACGGAATCTTCTTTAAAAAATAAATAAATAAATAAATAAATAGGAAGATTCAACCTTAAAACTCAAGCGGCACGAATCTCTAGAGCAACACAGCATTGCTCAATTATTAATTAAAAAAGAAAAACAGCAAAACTTATGATTTACACAAGGCTTACCGGTGTGTATCGATGAAAGAGACGACTTCATACATCAAATTGTGTATTTGGGTTTTCTGATACGTCATGTAGAACCAACGTTATCATTACTATTAAAACGTAATGTGAATTAATATGGGAATGATGCCGCAAAAAAAAAAAAAAAAAAAAAAAACACTCATGTAAATGCACATTACTTTCTTACTGTCTCTGTGATGTTATTGGTGTATTCAATGTTTGATTTATATTTTTTTATTGTGTTTGTATTAATGTACTGTATACATTTTGTTTGTTTTATGATTTGATGATTATAATGTGGTGTTATTGTTTGCATTGTTATGGTTAATTGTTATTGTTATGGTTAATTGGACTGCAGATGAAAAATAACCTTTTACCTGATTCTGGTACATTTACAGATATGTGAATTAATGTACGATGTCCCTGTTAAATAAATTAACAAATAAACATATTATTTATTATTATTATTAGGTCATAATAACAACTGAATCCAACCTTAAAAACATGTCATCTTTTGAATCTGTGCCGTTTCTTTGCCTATGTGACCCATTCTTTTTTTTTTTTTTTTTTACTCAGTCAAGTTTGTATAGTTGGTTAAAATAAAAATTAATAAAAAAAAAATCTAATTAACGGACATGTAACTCAATATTGCACAATCCTGACTCCATACATATATTTATTAATCATCAATTATGCAAAAGGCGGCATGTTGGCGTAGTGGTTAGCACTGTCGCCTTGTACCTCTTCAGGGTCTGGGTTCGATTCCCGCCTGTCTGTGTGTGTGGAGTTTGAATGCTTTCTCCCAGTGCTTGGTGGGTTTCCTCCGGGGACTCCGGTTTCCTCCCACAGTCCAAATACATGCAGATTAGGCTAACTGGTGTTCCCAAACACTAAAAGAGTATACTGAAGAGTCCCTAGTTCTTAATTATTTTATTTGGTCTTACACTTTCACATCAGGGAAGGTTAGTAGGTTGGATCTCTAAAATGTGAAACGAATAGAAATATTAAGTAAATCGAAATATTGCGTTAAAGGACATCTGTATTTGTTAATTGCTGCATGTATGTAGTAGAGCACTTTTGTGCGGGAAGGTAATGCCGGCCCGTTCTGCAAGTATAGTGGGAAACATCTGTGGGAAACACAGTGCTGCAATGTGCTGTTTAATTCAAATCTGCGCTGGACAAAGTCTGCTGCTAATCCTTAAATAGAGTAATTGCTTTTATCACCGTGACTTCTCACTGGATCCTGGCCACATTTTTTCCATGCGGTGTCTAATGGATCAGTAAATCCCTCTGCTTCCTGACTATCACATAAGAATGACGGCATGGCCGTGAAGGGAAACAGAACCGAAACCACATACCCTCTCCAGGTCTTGACGCAGGTGTGTGAAGAGACGGAGCCTGCGAAGCAGCACTTCCTGTTCTCGCCGAGCGAGGCTTTCCTCTTCCTCCCGCTTGGGTGTGATGAGCGGCTGGTTAAAGTTTGATTTGCGTTTCAACTTCCAGTATTGAAACAGGAAGTCCACGTTCTCCAGCGGCAGATGCAGGTGCTTGGAGACCTCCTCGATGTTCACGAATCTGTAGAACTCATCTTCCAGCTGCTGCACGCGGAGCTTTCTTTCGCTGAGCCGCGCCCCGTCCGCTCCTTTCGCCCTCCCTTCGTTCCCTTTGTCGTCTATGAAGCCGCTCTGTTCGTGCCAGTCCATACCCGAGTGCGTGGGGCAGTAGGATTTAAACTTGACCTCGTCCTCGTCCGTCAGGATGGTGTTCATTTTCAGGCTGTGTTGCAGGCCGCAGGTGACGTGGAAGGCCACGCGGCAGCTCTTGGCTGAGCACTGGAGCCGAAGTGGAAGGAGGAAAGATAAGAGGGAATGTGGGCACGATGAGAGAAAGGAAGGGAAAAACAAAAACAACAAAACAAACACAAACCCTGCACAAATAAATTTGTCATTATGAAATACTGTATTATACGGAAGTGAACTGCATTCACAAAAGAAAATTTATGACATACTAACTCAATAAATATGAGATAGTAAGTCACAATTATGAGATAGTAAGTTATAATCATGGGATATCAAGTCACAATTATGAGATAGTAGGTCATAATTGTGAGTTAAATCATAATTATGAGATATTAAGTCATAATTGTGAGATAGTAGGTCAGACTTTTGGGTTAGTAAGTCATGATTATGAGATAATAAGTCACAATTATGACATAGTAGGGCATACGTATGGGTTAGTAAGTCACAATTGAGATAAGTCATAATTATGAGATCTTAAGTCACAATTATGAAATAAGTCATAATCATGAGATAGTAAGTTATAATTATGAGATAGTAAGTTATAATCATGGGATATCAAGTCATAATTATGAGATAGTAGGTCATAATTGTGAGTTAAATCATAATTATGAGATATTAAGTCATAATTGTGAGATAGTAGGTCAGACTTTTGGGTTAGTAAGTCATGATTATGAGATAATAAGTCACAATTATGACATAGTAGGGCATACGTATGGGTTAGTAAGTCACAATTGAGATAAGTCATAATTATGAGATCTTAAGTCACAATTATGAAATAAGTCATAATCATGAGATAGTAAGTTATAATTATGGGTTACTAACCCATAATTTGTGTAATTTCTGTGATGTTTTTTTCTTTTGTGAATGCAGTGCGCTTCTGTGGTATTAGTATAATTCCTGTTAAAAAAAGGAAGAAAAAAAAAAGATTGGTATTAAACTTTGGAAAATAAACAATAAGGACAAAATCCTAACACGTTTTTTATATTACACAGTGAATATGTTAAACTGGAGTACTAAACGTCCTGCGTTATTATTAACAGGTGGACAAATCACTAACTCGGGAACCTGGGACAACTTCAGGCTATCAGTTTTCTAGTTGGAGCTGCACACTGGACAAGCAGGTTCTGTAAGCTGCTGATTTATGGACTACCAGTGTTTTTCTCTCCCTTCCAGCAACCAAAGAAATAAGAAGAGACACCATTAACTTAAGCTTGTTAACATTTAAAAGCATGTTTACACATAACACACTCCAGCTGGATAATAGTTTTCATTGTTGTGCTACACAATACAATCAAAGTCTGCCTTCTGCTGAATTACACACACACACACACACACACACACACCAATGTAGGATATGTTCTGGTCACCAGCAAGAACAGATTTTAATAATAATAATAATAATGTTCAATTAGCTTGACAAATCAGAAGTGCGTCTAAAGACTAAATGTTGAAATGGAAATCTGTGATTAGGATCTGAAGATCAAGTTTTATATGTTTTATCTCAGAGGACATCACAGCTCATAGCTACAATGTTACTGTCATGAAAATATAACCAGGGTTCATAAACTTTTTTTGATCAACAAATTTCAACGACTTTTTCATGACCTCAGACTATTTTTTCACAACTCGATTCAATGTTTTCACCCTCCTCTGGACTTGTATTTTACAGATATTTATGTTGGTTTTCTCTCTTGTTTAGAAACACTTGTTTTAGAAAAAAGGTTGCAAGATTTCTTTCTATCTGGTCTAATAACGGTGAAACAGGCAACCTATTAATCAGCCCAGTGACCAGAGAACAGAGAAACTCTCGACATATACACAACATATCCGTCATATCCAGCGCTCTAACAGAACAGACTACACATGAACTACTTGGGTTTGGAGCCCGTTAGTTACCCTAATATTAGGTGGTGAAGCTGAATAGCGGTGGGTTTTTAATTTCCCATTAATCTTCTAGAAGTTACTAAAATTCCATCATTTGTCATGACCGTACAAAATCTGTGTAAACAGAGAATGAGAAAGCGGTGAACACAACACTATGTTCTCTAGAAGAATTTAAGAAACCCACAAATCTGTTTTGAAGGTTCTTATTACTTACTAATTAAGTCTTATTAGTTACTAATTAATTATAATGTTAGGATTAAATTACATTAGCCAGCACTTTTTCAACACCCCTAGTGGACTTGCTAATGAATGTATGATCAGTCCACCCTGATTATGTACTATTTAAGTTTAAAAGAAAAACAAACAAAAGAAAAACAAACAAACAAACTAAAAAAAAAATTTAAAAAAAAACTATCCACATCCTTCATGTGTGTGTTTCACCTGTATACAAGCTCCAGTCTTCTCTTTACACAGGCAGCAGATTAGAGCCCATCGGTTATTAGGGATCTGAGACACGCTTGTAATGGGCTCCATCTTCTCTGGGTTACCTATGCTCACCTAAAGGAATGTGAAAAAAAATGTGTTTAATCAGTATGTATTACTATCTGATGTGTTCGTTGTTTTTATTTATTTATTTATATAATCTTGCATTAAGTGATTCCAGGAAATAAACAAAGGTTTCTATTAATGCACTCATTCAATAGGTTATTGTTTCTATGGTAACAGCTATTTTACAGGGACATTTGCCTCATAATTTAATGCTAAGAACGATGGATTATAAACATTATGTTATTTCACAAAAGAAAAACATATAATCTTTGATGAAGGAGTCCCCAGTGTTAGTTTTTCCAGTTTTATAGTCACAATGTTTTGTATTGCTTTGTTTTTTTTTTTTGTTTTTGTTTTTGTATTACCCTCCTGGGCCCCTGACTTGTGTACCTTGTAACTTTTACAACTATTTTAGTTTAATAGCACCTGAAAACTTAATCAATGTCTTCAAAAGGGAAGATAAAGATCTGACGAGGATATGTACACAGAAAATGTGATGTCCTCATATGAAGACAGTGGGATCTTATGTGGTTAATGCCGTGGTTCTCAAAGTGTGGGTGGCGCCCCACTAGTGGGGAATACAGACATGACAGGTGGGGCGCAATGAAGGGGAGGAAGTTAGTGGAAAATTTTAATTTAATTCATGTTTTTCTTTATTGACAGTGAAGAGCGTACACTCAAAACTAAACAATCACACACAAGGAAATGGATCATTAATACAAGTAAATTAAAATAACATCAGTTGGGGGCCGGGAGAAAAAGTGGAACCATAGTGCAAC
>JAQMYJ010000005.1:3887143-3902819 GCA_030014305.1 Clarias laeviceps
GCAAAAAAACTACAAACGACTGCTGAGCAGCGAATCCCTCCGGGTTCCGTAGACATGGGGTCAATTATGCAAAGATACAGTAAGTGACAATGTAAGCCTTTTATAACAATTGCACGTGTATTTAACCTGTTTTGAACTTGGTGTTATTTGATCTTATATACCCACCCCCTTAAGTGGGGAATGACAGAAAATGTTTGAGAACCACTGGGTTAATGTATAGTGTTAAAGACGCAAGTATTACATTATTTTTTACCCCTTTGGTAGGATACAGTACTGTACAAAAGTCTTCAGCCACCCTCATTTCTTTACACTAAATTAAATTATGTGGATTAAATTAAAGAAACAGGACCCGGTTGGTTATGTCACAACCTCAGCAGCAACCTCATTCCCCCTCTCGTCTGTTCCAACCACTCAGCATTCAGCAGTATACTAATCACCGGCCTGATCATCTGTCTCTCACGGGTTCATGCCTTAAGTTCGATGTTTTTTTTTATGGTTAAATGATTCTTAGGTCACTAGAGATCAAGGGAAAGAAAAAAATCGATTCAGTTATGAATCACAATTCTTTTGAGTGGTGATTCACGTATCGCCACACTGACTCCAAAATCTATAATTTTTTTAATTATATTATAATTTATAATAGAGATGAACCGGTTGATCAGCCAGTGACCAGAATTGGCTGATTTTCAGTTTGCTTGTCCGTGACCGGTGATCTGCCTCAAATATAAACGATTCTGTCCTGAGTGTAGAAGCTCCCGAGTGGCGCAACAGAAATGTCTTCTTAAAGCGTTATCAAAAATCGTGCATGTTATAAGCGTCCAATCTCACTTTTTCTCCAAACTCTGTGAGCGAGTTCATCTCAAACCCACTCATTACACACACACGTACACCAGACTCAAACCACTACGAATGCTAATTACTCAAAAACCTTGTTCGTTAGAAGCCCCACGTACCCACATCTGCTCATCCCACACGCTCACCGTCGAGGTGAGTTTTGACCGTTCGGAGGCATCTGTGGTGGTAAAACATTGCTGTTTCTTTATAATCCTACAAGTTTCGCACTCTGAACTATTCACACATTTTTCGTCCTGTGTTTTAGTGAATTATTTGCTTGTAAGTTTGTTTAGAAATAATAATTATGGTGGACGACAGAGATACACGCTGCTCAGTAACAATGCTTTTTCGCTTAATTTCATTTGAATTTAAATGTTAAACTCTTGTATTTAAAGTTAGTTTGCATAATTTAAATGTTGCGCTTGTTTTTTAAGTGAGAAATCTAATGTTATGAGCAATTGGCTACATTTAATTATTAAACATTTTTTTAATTTTAAAATTGTATTTTAAAAATTGGGGTAAAATATAACATTGAATATGGATTATTTTTTTTTTTTAATCGTAATATTTATAAGAATCGCTATTTTAAGGTATCGTAATAATATCAGTTTCGGGAGGTGACTGTTGATTCCCGTCCCTATAGGTCACTGTGTGGCTTAGCAAAACAACAACAAAAAAAAAACCTACTTTACATTCGTTTCTTTGAAAGCGATATTAAAAACATTTATTAAAATTAGTGGGAGGCGAAAGAACTTTTGAAAAGTAGCACACCTTGCACATGAGGCAAATCTTTGTATTTACACGTTCAGTCTGTATGAAAATGCATTTAACCTGGAGTATTTTAATATGTATTTGAATCAGAATGTGGCTACCTCGGAAAGAAAAATTTAAATCAGGATGACAGATGTGTAAAGGATGGATCCAGACTTGTGGCATTGCATCTTAAGACCCAAACATGAAGGATGAAATGATTTTCAAAAACAGAAAAATATCACAGAAAAATATTTAAGTGGAATCGTTGTTGTCTGGATGTTATATTATAGTGCACCTTGTGTGTGTGTGTGTGTGTGTGTGTGTGTGTATGTATATACACCTCCGGTATCCACAGGGCACAGCTCACGTGGACCCACTTGCTGCCACTGCGGGTGGGTTTCATGGCACCACCTTTCTTCGGGCAGAGCTGGCATTTAGGTGAGATGCCCAGCGCGCATGTCCGACACAGCCAGCTGCCTTCTGGAACCTTCAGGATGCCATAACACGCCTGCAGAGAGAAAGAGAGAGAAAAACAAAAAGAAAAACGTGACTCTATTCATACACACAAGCTTAAACACACACACATACATACATACAGTACAGACACAAACACAATGAGTCACCAAATGTTCCTTAAGCCTGAGCAAGCAAACACACACACACACACACACACACACACACACACACACACATTCATACCGACTAGCATATGGTTGGCATACCCGCTCACGAACACACACACACACACACACAGAACATTGTGTCTCTAAGGCATTCAGTTCCAAAGATTCCCAGTTGAGGAAATGTATGTTTAATCAATAAACTCATAATAAACTTGTTTTGTCACTATAATACGGAATTAAAATAAAGAATGACACATTTTTAACTGTTTGGGAATCCTGTTACAAGCTAGAAAAACTGGTTTTCTTAAAAATATGTATAAAAAATAAAAATAAAATAAAAAATCACTAGAATCCAATTTGCTTTAAAAATAAATAAATAAATGAATGAATAAATAAATAAAAAGTATCCACGTCACATCTGTTCTGTATTAATTATTGAAAAGACATCTGTCGTTTAACCGGAAAGTAACTCCGCAAACACTTTCCCTCGTTAGAGGTCTTTCAAAGTTTCTTTTGCAAGTCTCCTTCTCGGTTTTCCAGACACCCTCATGTACACACACACACACACACACACACACACACACACACACACACACACACACACACACACACACACACACACCTGATGCACACATATGTTGCACTTGTCACAAAACACCATCTCGTTGCCGTCCTCTCCGTCAGGTGACTGGCACACGTCACACACCACGTCCTCGTCGTACTCGATCCCAAGCCCTTCCTCCGTTTCCATTGCATGGCTCATGTTGTCATAGCAACGGCGCTCAAACTCCTCCATGAGTCTCTCCATGGAGTTCTCGTCCAGCAGCTGCATTCCTGAGGACGGGACACGGACACGCCCGGCTTTTAAACACACCTATGGTTTAACACGCATACTTTCACTTTAACATAATACGCGAGCCTAATTTTCCATCATTTTGGTTGATGTGGAAAAAACTAGAACAAACCAAAAAAAGAAAAGAAAGCTGCGTGATTGCATTCTGTATTTAAAGACTGTCGGATAAAGGTCACGCGTGTCCATGTGACCCGAGGGGAACTCAATGAAACGTTAAAGGTGCAGTGCAATATTTTAAATCGATCAAAAGAGACAAAATGGTTTAATAGGGTCATCTGATTGGTCGGGAAGTGTTACGAAACTTTCTGTAAGGAGGAGAGGTCTGTTTAACGGTTTTAGAAGGAGTCTCCAGTGTCAGTTTTATAATGATTAGGAAGACTTCATGACAAAGGTGTTAGTGCTTCGTCGTTTCTCAGCAGCGTGACAAGACTGTTTTGTGAAAAAAAGTGTTTGTCTTATAACTTCCAAAGAGAGAGAGAGAGACTTGTGAGGGAACTGTTTATAGTGTATAACAATAACAGGATGTAACTTGTTTCCCGGGTGTAGCTATAAATGGATAAATGTAGGATGACTTTCTTATGAATAAATATCAGTGCTTGCTGAATTAGTGAATGATTGCTGTGGTAAAAAAAAAAAAGGACATGCTGTTATTAGAAAATAATCTTGAAAAGATGTCACCTCTACTACCTGATACGATATTATCACGATACCTGGGTGCGATTGAATTTATATTTATAAATACCCTGAATATATTATGTTATTATTTATGAAAATGTTGTAACAATTCTTAACAAACTGAGCAAATAATTCGCTCCTACCACATGGGATACTGTGCTACCTGCCAATGTGTGAATATTTAGAGCATGCCACCTGTAGGATTATCGAGGAACTGCAACATTTTACCACCTCAAGTCCAAACTTGTACATATAATAAAACTGTAAAGTTGGCTTGTAAAGCTTGTAAAGTTTTTATATTGAACATATTTGCCAAAAAATTTATTTGTATATAATTTAAAATGTAAATAATTTTTTGTCTGTTTGCTCACATCACGTAAAAACTACTGAACAAATTTTAATGGGGTTTTCAAAGGTGTATTTGGCCGAGCTTGAGGTAACATATAGGTTTTGTTTCACCATAGAAGGAGAAGATATGCTAATTTGAAATTTAAATGTAAAACGCCCTTATATAAATTAAAAAAAAAAAATCATTAGTTCATCTCAAAATTCAACAGATGGCGCTGAACGTTTTTTAATAACTGCAATTGAAAACTCGCTTACGATTGTGCGATTAAATTTCACAGGCACATGTACGTAAAAATAATGTTTAAAAAAGTCAGTGTGGAAATATATTAATTTGCCACACAAAAGAATTGAGATACATCACCAAATTGATTCATCTCTATATCTTACATCACAGATTTGGTTTGTTTCTATACTGCAAGACTTCCATGTACATTTTTAGGACACAAACTTTATTTAAAAAAAAAAAAAAAAAAAAAAAGGCTTCCTCAGTTCTTCCACTTTCCCTTTAAAGGAGTTCACTGAGGTAAAGACTCGCCTGTGTTTGCATTGCGATTTGCCTTTGACGGTGGACAAACCTTAGCACCTTAAACACAACTACCTGTCTCGTTTAAAAAAAAAAAATCTTTGAACACCCATGACTGTATTGTTGGTTTGTCAAAAAGACTAAAACCAGAACCGACCGAATCCGCCTCAACACAGAATAGGACGTAAGATTCGTTAACTTAAAATACGAAACAGGTAAAGTGAGTGAATTAAATGGACCGTGTTAAATATTAACATTTAATTTTTACAGCTGCTTATTCGGTAGATAACACAATCTCTAGGAGATTGTCTCCTGGATAAATACACCAATTCAGAAGAAATACAGTTTTAAACACACACTCACCCATTTGACTGAACTCTCTGTTCGCCACCTCCAACCAGGCGACGTCCTCCTCGTTCAGGTCATACCGACACGTCCCCTCTGCGAGAGTCCCGATACCCACGTACCCCAGCACGGACGCCTCGGGACCCCAGGAGCGGATCAGTTTCTTCGGTCGCGTGAAGAGCAAACCGGATGATTTCTCCGCCACAACGCTGCAAGCAAGAAATTTAAAAATAAATAAATAAAAATAAGAAGTGATATATTTTTTTATATCAGTACTATGTATGTATATTACCTAGACATGTGTAACCTTTTCACAACTTCTCACACCATCCGAAAAGTTTATGAAAAAGTTTTGTTTTGATTAATTAAATTTGGTTTATTTTACTCTTATATTATTAACGGTTATTTGAAAGCTTTTGTCCTCTTATGTAATCAATAGTGTCTACAATCTGAATTTAAGCTGTTTACCTAATCACAACCGTAAATAATAAAAGTCTAGATCAGAGTTTGACATAAACCATGACCCAGGGTGTGTATAAAGGAATGTAGGAGCCAGGTAATTGTCCAGATAATTTCTGCCCCCAGGCGTTCAACACTCCTGTAATGTCATACTATTAGTGGCCACACACTTGTACACCTACACAGAGCCTAAATTACCCCTCTGCAAAATGACTTAACCGGACAAAATTACTCATTCCATGTTTATTACGCGGCTGTAACAATTAACAAAGCATAGCTAAGAGACCAAGTGGAATATTTGTTAATATCCTTCAGTAACTTCGTGAACTAATTGTATCGGTTTACACTTCTGTCAGGTTCTGTCCAAGTCAAGGGTCCACTCATCAAGCGAGTTTTTGTTGTTTTTCTCTTTGTGTAAAGGAGAAGCAGGCAAACCAGTGTACTGTGTAGAAAATTATGTCATGTCGCTGTGTAATATTTACACACACTAAACGAGTGCGGAAGTACAGGGATTTCTGCGCAGCCTCAGTCTGAAGCTTTTATGCAAACAATTCAGGATGTATATCTGCAAATAACACGTGAATAAGATGCACGGCTTAACCTCCGTGTACGCTTAATGTGAAATTAGTAAAACTGAGCAGAGTTTAAATAAAACCATCCACTGCTGAGACAAAAATCAAACCAAATTTAAATAAAACTTAATCATCCATAATAAAAATACAACAAATCACCTCAAACTAAAATAAAACAATAATCTAAAACAAAAAACAATCACCTCAAATAAAAATAAAACAAAAATCTAAAACAAAAATAAAACAATCACCTCAAATAAAATAAAACAATCACCTCACATAAAAATAAAACAACCAACTAAAACAAAAAATAAAACAATCATCTAAAACAAAATAAAATAATCTCAAATAAAAATAAACCAAAATCATCTAAAATACAAATAAAACTAAATTATCTAAAATACAAATAAAACAAAATCATCTAAAATAAAATAAGACGCACCATAAAAATTCAATAATAAAATATATTGTTTTTTGTTGTTTTATTTATATTATATTGTTTCAAAAGATTTCAAAAATGTTTTGAAAGGGGAAAAAAAAAAAAAAAAAAAAAGATTCGGCGAGGTAAAACACACGGTTAGATATTGGAGTATCTTTAAAAGAGTTGTTTCATAGCGGTGCTCCAAGTTAGTGTTTCAGCACTGGCACTGCGAGATGAACGTGCCGAGTGAGATGAAGGCAAAACAAACTCACTCATCCATCCATTTGTCCTTAAACGTTCTGTTTTCATCATCAACTTGCTTAACACTTTATCAGACTCGAGAAGAAATGAAATGAAAACTCAGCTAAAAACTTTTCCTACTTCATTTCTCAAGCCCGTGCCACTCGTCTCTGGACTGCAGTCTTGCACAAGTGATTAGATAAATCGCTGCAGATAATATCTGCTACAGAAGCGGTCCTCAACCACAGCCAAAGACCCAATATATTTTGTCTTTAAACTTTTTTTATGATCATGATGTACAGCTATGGGTAAGACTAGTTCCGAACTGCCTAACTTTAAACTTCTAACTTTAAATAGTTAAATCACTAGATATAATGATATTACTGTTAACAACATCTGGTCAAGAACAGCTGGATGTCATGATTCATTAATAATGCAACTGATCGGATGAAGTAACGCCGTACCGTACTGCAGGTTTGGGGATGGACTCTGGGCTCACGGGGACCTGCACGCCCTTTTCCCATTCCTGCCTCCAGGGGTCCGAGAGCACGTAATAATCCTCAGGATTGAGCTGGTACGAGTCATGAAGCTTCATCGCTGTGATGAAATCGGTCCTGAACACCTGAGAGTGAGAAAGAAAGAGAGAGAGAAAGAAAGTCCAAAAATACAATGCATTAACATAAAAGTGCACTTAACCGTGATTTGAGAACACGATTGGTGAGAAACATTCAGGAATACATCAAAGGGAGAAATTACCTCCGACGGTCTTTTCCCATCTCGTCTCCTGTGATGGGAGTTTGACATCTGAGACCATGATGTGCAATTACCTAGGAGGAAATCAACACAAGAACATGATGTCTAGAGTCATAACGTTATAAAAAAAATAAAAAATAAACACTTACAACCTTAACAGAAATTCGATCCTCACATGCAGCGATTAGAATTTCTCAGTTAGTGACCTTTTGGAACTTTTCGGTATTAACAGACGAAGCAAAGTGTCATTTGAAACCCGTTAAAAACAACCCATGTTAAAAAACATGCCTGAAAACAAAACGCTAAATTTCTTCTTAACACTTTGCCTAATTCAAAATGCAAGGGTCTAAAAACAAACACACAAAGCGCTGAATGCAAATCAGACGACGTTGACCTCAGGCACCTTTGCAAAACATTTCCTACTGGACAAGTCTGACGTCTTGGGGGGAAAGTTTCACACAGGGTCTGAAAGCATTTATAGTAAACCACCTGCTGTTCAGTCAACCGTGTTAGTCATCTTTCTGCCGGAGTCTCTTTTCTTCTCGAGTTCTCATCCAGTAATCTTGTGTTTCGTTAACAGCTTTTGTACTGTAGGTTCGGCTTTTTATTCGGTTTAGGTCTTGCCTTTCCGTTCTCTTTACTGTCCAAACTGAAATTTCTGTTTTTTTTTTGTTTGTTTTTTCATTCTTACAAACTTTAACAGTTACACTGTATGTAACACAAACTTCATCACTGACCAGAGGGTAAACTAATCAATATATATTTATTTTTTAAGCTGAAGCAGGATAAACACTAGTACACTGGAGTTGTACTGGAGCATGCATGTTAAAGTACTGTAGAATTTGAATCGAGTGGATTAGATCAGGGAATTTACATAACTTTATAAAGGTGAAGATCCTACAATAGGAGCAGAGAGACGTTCCTCTAACACACCTCAGAGTGATCGTAATCGCTGTCTGTATGTCCAGATTTACCAAACCTCTAGGCATATACAAAACATATAGTGTGAGCGTTTGTAGAGCGCCTGTTTTAACTGCACCGCTTTGTGATCGCTTCCTTCACACGTCTGCTCACAGCCCTTTGTGAACACATTGGTTTGTAAAGCCTCTAACCTTTCTTCTACTTTTACAATGACAGAGGTATAAACATACTGTCAGTATAAGAAGTTAAAAACCTTTCTCCACTTTTAGACAGGACAGCGGTGCAAATAAAGAAAAGAAAAGAAGGGCAGCGAGTGAGAGAGATAGCAGGGGCATTTCAAACAGAAAAAGAAAATTGAAGATGAAAACAGAAAGTGCTTACTTCCATTATCGGACTCCTCGCTGGTGCTGGGAACACGGCTTCGCTTCATGTTCATCAGCTGCCGCCGTGGTCGTCTCCAAACGACTCACCAAATTAGTTTCGCTGCAATAATTATAAAAACTAAATGAATGCCATCTCAAATATGAGATGTACAGACAGCTTTATAAATAAGCATCTGTCTGCGAGCAAAGTGCTTTAATCATAAACAAGCAGTCAGTAAGTGGTATGAAATGGTCAGTAAGGAGTCTAACTAAGGAGGAACATGAAGCAGGAAAATGGTCATTCCTAAAAATAAAATAAAAAAACATAAAAATGCACCGAAATCTTTCGGTTTTAGGTCATGGACAGTCGTATAAGTTATAAACAATATATAAACAAAAGTTTATAATCTTGTTTACAGCCCATCCTGAGAAATCAAGGATACAACAATATAACATTACGTCCTGCATATAATTAGAGTGTTTCCTCTATAGTTGAAATATTTTAATAAGCGAAAGGTATTTAAAGATACGAGATAAACATGAATACAGAATTTAGCTTTTGTTTTTAATCAACATTAAATTATAAATTTATTATTATTTAATATTTTACTATATTAAATACATACTGAATATACAAAATGATTCAATAAATATCTTGAAAGTAAAGATTTTCAACTCAATTCTGATTCATAGCTTAGGGAATATTATATATTTACAGTATTTATTTTTTGCAAATAAACCTAACACTGACAAAGCCATGCAATTAATTTGTGATCACAAAAAAATTGGGGCAAAAACACTGTTGTTTCTTTTTATGTTGTAGATAAAACAGAATAAACACAACAATAAGTAAACAAAAACAATAACTAACAACAATAATGGTACGTATTATAGACTTACGTGTACCTGTTTGAACAACAACTCAATTTGAAATGTATACATTTGTTTACAGATAAACGCATTCCGTTATAATTTGCCCAAACACAAACAGCGGGAAAGGTTTGACCGGGTCACGTGACAATCCCGCGGCACGTCCATTGGCTAATGCGACCACATGACGTAATAATCTAGAACCATCATCGCTAGGATAACGTAGCGGTCTCGCGCTGATGTTTCTTTTTTATGTTTACATCCAAATCCTCGTTGTGAAAGTGTTTCACATATATATATAAAAAAGGGTTCAAACGGTGCATTAACTAACACAAATAAAATAGTACAAAACTTCAAAGTGAATCATCATTAAGGGTAAAGAAGTTTTGAAAAAGTAAACGTTAAACGTACAGGACGCGCTGCTAAAAACAGACACGGTGAGAGATTCGTAACAGGCCACGCCCCCTGAGGGAAGGCATAGCTGCCCGGTGGGATGCCGGAGCACAAATCAAGAACTATGTTGATTCCTGATTAAAATATATAAATAATAATAAAAAAAAAGATTTGCGTCATTTTTGTACAACTATAAATAAAACCTGGGATACATCGGGTAACTTAGACAAGAACATGGAGAAAAAAAATATGCGTATTCGCCTAACGTTACTCCACACACACACACACACACACACACAGGAGTGTAACTAACGCCAACTCCGATTAATAAAACACACTGTTATGCTTTTTACAGTGCTGTTACGAGGGGAAAAGTTTAAACTCGAACACTAAATGCGTTGTTATGGTGATGTGAGCGTGAGCGCTCTATCGCATCTGAGTTGGCACAAACACACCGAGCAGCCCCGCGTCTGCGTGCGTGCGCGCGCCTGCATGCGCGTGCACCCGCTCTCTCTCTCCCCCCCGCTCTTAGCTGCACTATAACTGCACTAATCATCACCTCGGTCATGGAGCAAAAATCCCTCTAACAGCAGAGTGGAGGTCAGATCGTGCTCGTGCATTTATATATTTACACGACGCCGTTTTACTGCTCCGTGAACTTAATCTTTTGGCGCCATTTTAATGACGTACTACGCTTCCACCACCGGACTCGGAAAAAAGCTCAGAGAGCGAGAGAGAGAGAGAGAAAAAAGCAAGCGAATGTGCATGCTGCATGGTGCGTCCTAAAAATAAATATATGTAACATATTTTGTTATGTTGTTACCTCTTGCACAGAGAGAGAGAGTGGGGGGGACGTCGCCGCTCCTCCTGCGTTGGCGTTTCCGTGTAGCTCAGCGGTGATGGTGCTGCGCTGCTGCTGCTGCTGCTTACAGTTTGAGTTCAGGCGGCACGGTGCTAGCAGCAGATCGTCGCCTTGCCTTGCCTCGCCTCCCCGCCCCGCTCGCTCACTCCCTCTCTCTCTCTCACTCACTCACGCACACGCACACACAAATACGTAAATACGATAAGTTACGAACGCAGTGCTTCTACTCACCGCCGCCACCAGAGGGCGCTGCTCCGCTCCATGTCGAGGTCCGAGAGCATAGATAAATACTTTTGACCGAGAGGGGCAACTCACTGATTTCTTCCGGGTGTTTATTTTCTTTTATGTCATTTTAGGCCTGTTTCAGCGTTCGCACTCTTACTGTTAAAAAAAAATAAAAACAAAAGATTTACTTAAAAAACAGGGAAAAATATATCTATATATTCAGTATTCAAATGTTTATACAAAATCTTCTGGCTGACATTTTTTTGGCTGACTATATATATATATATATATTATAATTTTTAATGTTTATTTTTGTTTTCATTTATTTAACCTTTATTTTTCTCTTCAATGTGCTATTTATACTGGGATAAAATGGGATATCATTTACACATCTTTAAAAAAAAAATTTATATCCCTTTTTCTAATTTTTTATATTTGCATCACTGTCGCCTCGCAACTCCATGGTCTGGGTTCGTTTCCCGGCTTGGGTCTGTGTGCATGTTCTTTCCCTGCTTGGTGGGTTCACTCTGGGTACTCTGGTTTCCTCCCACAGTATGCAGATTAAGCTAATTGGCATTCCCTAATTGACCATAGTGTGTGAGTGTACAGTATGTGTGTGAGTGTGCTACAGGATACAGCGGTATAGATGATGAGTGAGTGTGATGCATGACATGACTACAGACTTCCTGCGACCCTTCTATAGGATAAGCAGTATAGATGAATGAATTATATAATGATAAATTAAAAATAATAAGCAATAATTATACAATTATATATACTAATATAATTTGGACACATCTTCTAACTACATGGTCTTTCCAGATTTAATTTCTTTCTACACTGTAAAACTTTGCTAAAGGCATCCACAATATGCCATAATCTTCTTTAAACAGTTGATATTGAGGTGTATCTGCTACTTCTGCTCTGTAAATACTTCATAACGGCTCTAATCTATGGTGCTGTTTGTTAATTGGTGATTTCTGAGGCTGGTAACTCTAAAACTAAAAAAATGAACTTCTCCACTACAGCAGAGGTCAGTTTTGGTCTTGCTTTCCTTGGAAGGTCTTCATGAGAGACAGTTTCATCCTGGAGCTTGATGGGTTTTGCAAATGCACTCGACACGATACTGTTCTTGCAAGAACTGTTCAAGAACAGCTGACCTTCACGTCTTAAAATAACAACTGACTCTTACTGTTGTTACTTTATTATCTAATGCCATATGTATTATTCAATATTTCTAAAATTGCCAGCATTGTTCTAGAATGTAGAAAATAAATCCAAACCTGTGTACAAACTTTTGACTGGTACTGCATATATGCTGTAAATATAAAGTTTTAACTGTTGCATTCATCTGTAACTTTAACTTCTAAAGCATATTAATATATATTAATAACTTATTTATGCACCTGAGGATAAAAAAAAAGAAAACATCTAGATAATAATCATTAACATTCAGTCATTGAAAAAACTGCAGGTCGAGAGTCCAGTGCTGTGTAAAATATTTTATAGGGACATTTTGTATAGAAAACTATATAGTTATAATTTAATTTATTTTTAAACATGTTACTTATGTCGCTTAACATTGCGCCCTCTGTAATTTTTACAGATCTCCACTAGAGGGCGACTAGATATTCCAGCTGTTTTTTGGCTTCTTATATGAACTTGCTCATTAATCTTTATAATTAATATTTGATGCTCAGTGGCATTTAAGACATTTTTTATTTAATTTTTTATTATAATTTTTTTTACATTCTTTAAATTGAATGTTGTTCCTATATTACCCACAATGCTGTTTGCCTACCTGCTGATAGTGATGCTGTGGGAGCTCATTTCTACCCAAAGAAACTGATGCAGCAGCGCTTTAGTACTTTAGTCTGTCCCGTTCTCTCAGTCCTGGTTGAAGACACAAGTTAAATTATTTCTGCACCATTTAAAGGTTATTAAACTTTGTTCTTTCTTCTACTTTTCTGCTGAATTTATTAACATGACATTCAACCTTAGCACTTTTATTTATTATTTTTTGGTGAAGGCTTGCAGGAAGCCTGAGGCACAAGGCAGGGTGCTCACTGGGTTTTAGACCGATAATATTAATAGTCCGTGACTAACAACTCGAACAACTAACAACTATCAGGATGTATTTACTGACATAAACTCCAATGCACTTCTGTAAGTCACTCTGGATAAAATGCAAAATGCGAAAGCAAGTGTCAACATCACCGGAACATGATGAGTAAGAACAAAAGTGCTCACCCATTTTTTTTTTTCTTCCTTCTTGCTTTTAAGAGCTAACAGAAAAAAATCATGTTCTGATCCTTTATGCTTGATTTTTTCCCCCCTCCTATTAAAGACAGTTGTAAAAGCACCGATACATCAGCATGACAGAGAATCATATAAGAATAAGAAAAAACAAGAGTGAGTAAAAACATAAAAAAAAAAAAAACTGTGAAAGTTTTCTTTCCAAACACCAGTAGAATAGTTAATACACAAAACACAGATGATATGATTAACAGGATTATTTTTCATGGTGTTATTTTAATATGAAATGATCATGATTGTTCATGAGCTACATTTCTCCACGTGGGAAACTAAGTCTAGAAAAGGTGGTTGATATCAAATTCACAGTGTGTGTACGAGCCAGCTGCTTATAAAAAGTAATTCGATATGATCAGACATGCAAAGCAGCCAAAAATGACAGTTCAGACAAACTGTCTGTGGCATTAATTAAAGAAAAATCCTACTAATTATTAAATATTGTTTTTCTACACAAGGGAAACACTTTCATTTAGTTCACACACACACACACACACAGAAACGTACTGTAATACTGCTCTGTAATTATTTCTTAACATGCATCCTTCTTAATATTTTGTAGGGATTAATTGATGGAGATAATATCAAGACATACTGTCTTATAAATACCATTTTCTTTTGTTCACAGTCAGGATCCAAACAGCAGTTACTGTATATGAGGTAATCAGAAAATGAAGGAGAAAATAAACTGAACATCTGGAAAATATGTACAGATATATAAACTTCAGTCACTACAATAATACTAATCATACAATGCCGAGCCTAAAAAAAAAAAAAAGAAAAAAAAAAGAGTCAGTCACACCCCAAGAATTCATTGACCGCCTTTAGCTTTGATTTCGATTTTTTTGGCCAGACAGTGAATTTTGTACGAGATGTTCAGGAAGAACCTTCAGTGTTTAATCTCTTTCTATCTATCTATTGTGTGTGTGCACAAGAGCTGTGAAACATATACAGCCGTCGATTCGATTCAATTCAGATTTTGTCTATTGTGATTTTAGTACTAGGGATTATTTGCTGATTTTGTTGTATATTTTTTTAGAAATGCATAATTTTTATAGCGCGCTGGCATAGTGGTTAGCACTGTCGCCTTGCACCTCCAGGGTCCGGGTTCGATCCCCGCTTGGGGTCTATGTGCATGGAGTTCGCATGTTCTCCCAGTGCTTGGTGGGTTACCCCTGGGTTCTCCGGTTTCCTCCAACAGTCCAAAAACATGCAGATTAGGTTAATTGGTGTTCCCATAGTGTGCGAGTGTGCATAATCGAGTGCGCCCTGTGATTGACTGGCACCCCATCCATGCCTGTATACAGGATAAAACGGAATAAATGAGTAAGAACGTGTGAGTTTTTTAAAATTCTGAATCGAAAACCGTTTAATCAACAAAAATCTCATTTAAATTGCATAATTGATTAAATGCTCTAGTGAGCTCATTTAAAGGATGTTGTTAAATTCCGTCTACACAGTAATTCATATTTCTGCTAAATATTTTCATTTATCAGTCCATCCGTATAAGTCTTTATATCAGCTAAAATAACCCCAAATAAACCAATAGATTGAATCTGTGTTGTATATAATAAGATGTTCCCGCTGTGTTGATGTTTAAAAAATATTAACTACTGCACTTTTAAGCTTATGAAAAAAGCTTGGATACAGAGTGGTGCTTGATACACAATCTCGGAAACTCAATAACCCCCTAAAAACAATCATTCATTTCATTGCATTCCCTGCAGTAGAATCCTGAACTTCAAACAGCAGAGAAAACATGATACTGCACTGATGTGCGGTTATTTGAGAGCGAGGATGACGTCGTAGGATTTGCCCGTCCTGCACACCTGGACGTCGGCGAAGCCAGCCGCCGTGAGCATGTGTGTGTAGTGGGAGGGCGGATGCTCCTTCCCAACCGTCTGAACCAGCATGTTCAGGGAGAAGAGCTGAGCGATTATAGGGCCTCTGCGGTTTTCAAACAGCAAAGCTTCTATGAGCAGAACACCACCTCCTACACACATGCACACACACACACACACACACACACAGAAAGAAAGTTCTGCAACTTATTAGCGCTTATTGAAAGTGAAAGACCCACGAAAACAATACGTTCGTATTCCTGGAAGAGGAAAGTGAGAAAAAGAAAGATGTAAGGATTACACAAAATACAAACCCGATTCCAAAAAAGTTGGGACATTGTAAAAATTGGGAATAAAAAACAGAATGCAATGAAGTGGAAGTTTCAAATTTTAATATTTTATTCAGAATAGAATAGAGATAACATATCAAATGTTGAAAGTGAGACATTTTGAAATGTCATGCCAAATATTGGCTCATTTTGGATTTCATGAG
>JAQMYJ010000005.1:3996388-4017453 GCA_030014305.1 Clarias laeviceps
TGTATTTATTTTTTTGGGCTGTGGAACAAATAATTTGAGTTTCCATTATTTCTTATGGGAAAATTTGATTTGATTTATGAGTGTTTTGGAATATGAGCTTACTTTTAAAATTCTCCTGATTTGCAAAATCATTACTTCGTCTTCTTTTAAGTTGAAGGGCAGTTAGTGCAATACCGCCACCTACTGGACTGGAGCATGGCGTGAAAACTTGTTAGGAAAAAAAACATCATTGCTTTGTTTGAGAGATGACATTTGCACCACTGGGAACACAGGTTACACAGGATTTAAGTGTTTTATAGATACTTTAATACTCCGAAACCTGTAAGAAATATCAAAAATCAGGAATGCACAAAAAAAACTAATCAAATCAACATTTGACCTGTGATTCACGGCTCTATTATCTGCTGTGACTACTGAGAAGAGAGCTTGTACCACACGGACTTAAGCATGCAGCGATTCAAAGGAAGGAGGAAAAAAAAAAAAAAAAAGAAGCAAGAAACAACATCTGAAACCTGAGCTGTGAGTGCATCTTGCATCTTAAAACGATTCTGCTCACTAAGAAAATGCAAAGCTTTGAAAGTAAAATAGTAATAATATTCGCTGAATGTTAAAGTGACTAACAAAGTAAGTTTAATTGTACGTCGTAACGTATGAAATGAATGAACCGAGTGAGTCACGGCAGCAGCATGCACGGTCTCGCTCAAAACTCGACAGTGACGCAATACACATGGAGCACCTTTTGAGAGTGATTTCCCCCCCACATAAGCAGCTTTCTATCGACAAATCAGACACATCAGAAATGCTGCCTTGACTAATTATTTAACCAGATGGTAATATTGCTCGGTTGAGTGTACATACACACACAACGCTCTTGGCATGCTGAATGTTGTGAATTAAAAAGCTTTATGTTTTTGTTTAGTAACATTCACAGATCTCCAGCAGGAAAATGTAGCCAAGAAGTTCAGCTGAAGTAATAAACATTCCTTATCATCCATATCCATAATGTTCCTTATCAAATTGTGTGTGTGTGTGAGTGAGAGTGAGAGAGTGAGAGTGAGAGAGAGAGAGAGAGAAGAACAGGAGCAGGTTGCTTTTTTTAAAGCTCAAAACACATGTAAAAGTACAGAGCATGATTGACCCAAAAATATCGACCTGACCAAACCCTCTTTCGCTATAAAAACCCTAGAACACAATCTTTTGAAATAAATATGCGTCTCGTGCAGCACACGTCAGCTCTGGGGTTAACATCCTAAAGCTTTACTTCATTCAGCCACGACGCCACCGAGTTAGATTTAAACTCCAGAGTTGCAGTTGTCAGCACTCCACGTGTTCCAGTGAGGCAATTTGATCAGACGGTGCTGGACTGGGGGAGGGGACGAGGGCTCATACAGGGACAGGGACGGGTATAGGGGACAGGGGACGGGGAAGGGTCAGAGCCTCTAATTCTGCCCTGATCAGCAAATCTGCTCCTCATGTCAGTGCTTCAGTGCTCCATGAAAGTGCGACTGTACTGGAGCTCATTCCTGCTTCTTTAACACGACATGCAGCGTGTTTAATGTTTTTAACACACCCTTGTGAAAACGTGCGCTACAGGACGGATCCCAGCATAAGGGGACTTTTATTAAATAGAAAAGTGACTTTTTTTTTTTGGGTGGTATGAGGAACTTATAGTGAGGGATCGTCTCAAAGCACCACAATGACTTTGTAATTTTATTTCTTAACAAATGTATGGATAAGGTTAAAAAAATAAATAAATGGACCAACAAAGTATATAAATAGATGTTGGATTAAATTTGGATTTTTATTTATTTATTTTTTTACGTGAAATTATCATTAATTCTATTACAAATTATTTGCCTTCAATAATAATAATAATAAAAACATTTGGAATGCAACACCATATGTTTGCTAATTCAAATTGCAACCTAATGAGGATATAAAATAATAAAATCATCATCATTATCATCATCATCATGATAATAATGAGCACATTTTGTACAAAACTAAAAAAGTAAGGTTTACTTTAAAGTGGTTATTTTTGTACTGTTGCTTGTTTGTAACCTAAAAAAAACAAAAAAACTTAAGGAATGTGATTTTAAAAATAAAATATTAACTTCTTTAAATAAATATTTATTTATGTAATTTGTAAGTTTAACATTTTATATATAAATAAAATATTAAAATAAAACAGAAGGTTCAAATTTCAGTCTAATGTAAAAAAAAATTATAATAAAAAGCACATTTTTTTGTTTTTGTGTTTGTTTTGAACATAAAAAATAAAAACTTCCTAAAGAAAATATACTTTTAAAATAATTAGTATTATTAACTTTATTTATGTTTATTATAAACATTTACTTATTTAGTTAGTTAGTTATAAATACACTTTGTATAAAATATTGAACTAAAACAGCATGCTGCTCAGAAAACACACTTTATCTCCGATTGACTAAGTTGGCTACTGGATGTGTTACAAACGGCTCTCCGAGAATCACCAAGTAAACTACGCAGTGCGCATGCGCCAGTCCGTCACACCCTACGTAGTGCTCAGATGTAGTAAACAAGCCTGTATTTGGACTCCGGCCTCGCTTAGTAACTTCCCAGGCCATTGCTAATAATAATAATAGCATGAAGGCTAAGTATGCGAGCTTTACAAAAGCGAGAAAAGCAAAGTGAAGTGAAACTAAACACTGATATGATTAACAAGTGTTCAAAGGAAGCCGTGAGAACGTGTTATAAAAGTGAGAACGTACCCGTGTCCTGTGTGGTGTTTGTCGAGTTGTTGGGAGGACACGCCGTGTTGTTCTTCGTCCAGGGGTTGACTTTAGGCGGAGGAGCCTCGGGCAGGTTCTTCTTGCTGGCTTCGGTGTTGTTGCTCGAGACACTTTGGTCGCTCTGCTTGTTGTTTTTGTCCACTCCGTCCCCTTGTTTCGGAGGTTTTGACTCGACTTTCGGGCTGCTCGGTGTCTCAGACGTCCCCGCGGCGGTGTTCGCGGTGGTTTGCTCGCCCTCTCCTAACCGACACTCGCTCACCACTTCAGCCGACATGCTGCAGAACAACACCCCGACTCGGGTTTATCTGCCCGTGTCCCTGAGAGAGACAGCCCAGTCCCTCCGTGAACGCTGTGCGTAGTTTGCACGAGTTGACAGCGCCTCGAACGACTTGCTTGCTTGCGCTTGCTTTCAAGCACGCTGTCCAAAATAATCAGTCAAAATAACTTTACTCCTAAAAAGCCATCCCGGAAATATATAGCATGGAGAAAAAAAAGAATTTCCACGAGCAAAAAAAAAAAAAAAAAGAAGAAGAAGAAGCAACTTTAAGAAGCTTCTAACGCGTTTCCGATTAACTTGACGTTTGGGCCGATCTGCAGTGAACCTAAAAGGAAATAACTACGAATAGCCACGAGTCATTGATTCGCTGAGAAAAATGAGCTCAGCACAGCCGTCTAGCGGTCGGACGGTGGTACTGCAGCACAGCGGCGCCGTTTACTCAGTAAGGACAAACTGACGTGGCCTACGTATCAGCTGAACACACACACAGGCTGAACTTGCTCAACACACTCGCCATGCTCATTGTACAGGCATGGACGCACACACACACCAACTGAACTTGCTCAACACACTTGCCATGCTCACTGCACAGGCACACACACATACTTGTACACACACACTTAAACATAACTTAAACTTGCACCACACTCTTGCCATACTTACTGTACAGGCACACACACACACACACACACACACACATCAACTGAACGTGCACAACAGACTCGCCATGCTCACTGCACACTCTCTCTCTCTCTCTCACACACACACACACACATGCACATAATAGTTGATCTTTCTACTATATCCAAATACACACAAAACCGAACTTGCACAACATGCTAAATTAATAATAATATTAGGTCATATTATTTATTTTATAAGGATAGGCCTATATAAATATGAAATTCATGCAATTATAAGCTTAAATATAAGCTTTATGAGAAAAAAAAAGTTTTGTGAGGTAAAGGGAAGTTGAAGAGAACAAGGCTGTGGAGGTGTTGGTGGCAGGGGTGAGGGGTCATGCATGAGGGTACATCCCCACACCCCCACTTTCAACATCTATTGTCAGGTTTTTCTCATCTTCCTCTTGACAATAGCCTGTAGATTCTCTATAGGTTTCGGGTCAGGTGAGTCATTAGCCAATCAAGCACAGTAATATCAGCAAACCAGTTAGTGGTAGTTTTGGCACCGTGAGCAGGTGCTGAGCCCTGCTGGAAAAGAAAAATCGCATCTCCATAAAGCTTGTCAGCAGATAAAAGCATGAAGCAAGTCCTCTAAAATCTCCTGGTATGTTTCTGTCTTGACTTTGGACTTGATAAAACACAGTGGACCAACACCAGCAGATGACATAGCACCCCAAATCATCACGGACTGTAGAAACGTCACACTGGACTTTAATTTCCAAATGAACTGCTAATTCAATTCAATTTTATTCGTATAGCGCAAAGCAGCTTTATACAATCAAAAGAATTATTTAAGTTTGTATGAGATGTAAACGTGTATGAATCAAAATGATAAGACTGTCCCTGATGTGCAAGCCGAGGACGACGGCGACAGTGGCACGGAAAAACTCCCTGAGATGGGAATAAGATGATAAGGTGATAAGATGGATTCTCATGTCTGATGTCTCTGGGTCAGGAGTGGCTTGATACTAGGTGTGCATCCCATTTCCTGAAGATATCTGTGCGCGTTGGCTCTTGATGCACTGACTCCAACCTCCTGAAGCTCTCCTAAGTTCTTAAAGCAACTTTGCTTGAAATTCTTTTTAAGCCTGCGGTCATCCCTGTTGCTTGTCTACCTTTTCTGTCAACTTTCCATAAATATGCTTTAATTCAGCACTCTGTGAATGGCCAGCCATTTCTGCGGCTTACACGGTTCTTATTCTAAAAAACGTCAAGTCAGCAACCTTCCTTATGTCTGTACAACACTAGCACAAGAGATAAACAGTATTTATAGTCTATGAATAATAATTTAATGAAACTTTAAATAAAATATTCTTATATTTCAAGAAGATGGATTTTTTTTCATGAGCCGTAAACATCCAAATTAAAACAAACAAACAAAAAGGCTTGAAACATTTCAATTTATTGTAATTAATCTAGAGTATATCTGTTTCACTTTCTGAAATATATTCTAAAAAAACCTTTTACATCTTTTTTTAGATGTACTTGTATGTGGTAATGGCCTGTAGTGTCAGCCAGCGTGAATGACATCTGTTACAATACTTTCACACCTTGGAAGAATTGTCAGTAAAATCATAATCTCATACTGTATGTGTATCTTTTTCTGTGTGGGCTAAAGGCACTGAAAGATCATCTTAAGTTCCAGCCATGTGCTTTTTGCTTTAAACTATTCCACCCCAAATTACAAGTACACTTAATTATACTTTTCTTAACTATATGCCAAAGTATACTTATAAACCTTTATGTATACTTGTCAGTTTAAGCCAAGTACATTTATGTATGTTTATATATTTTGTTAAGTATAACTCTGATACGTACATAAAAAGTAAACTGAAAGCATACTTACTTATATTTTAAGTTTAAAACGTATACTATTAGTCCACTTGAATGAACTTTTTTCCGGTAAGGGGTAGTACTACTGATCTGAGCCGCAGTGGCCTTCATCCATGGACAGTGCACTATTTGCACAATTTAGCTCTGAAAAACAGACATGCAAGGCTTGGCACAGGGATTATGAAAATCAGAGTTTCTGTGAAGGGCATCACAGCAAAAAAAAAAGCTTTTTCTTGCTCTTCTACTCAATACTGCAAGATTAAACTTTGTTAAAGGATACGAAAGGGAGCCTGATGAATATTAGGAGCATATACTTTGACCAAACGACACCAAGATCGATTTGTTCAGGTCAGATGGGGTCCAGGATGTTTGGTTTGAAGAATGGACGTAGGAGTGCGATGATATGGCGTCTGCGTGGGTTCAAATGACATTTATACAGTACGGTATATAAAACCACAGAACCCTTTGGATATACCAATATCCAGGCTGACAAGTCTCCAGAAGCTGGGAGTTTTGGAATGCAAAAAACACAAAAAATGACTAGGTTTGCAAAGAAGAACCTTTCGTGGTCCCAACAGGTCCTTAGGGTACAAGGAAGGTCTGCATCAAGACTCTGTCTGTTGTGGCAACTAGATGGTGGAATGAACTTCCTCTAAATGTCGGAGCAGCTGAGTCATTGGCAGTCTTCAAACAATGACTTGGATTTAAAAAAAAAAAAAAAAAAAAAAAAACACTTCCCCAACAGGGTTTTTTTTATACTTCTGGCACGGGTGAACCAGTATGGATGCATTTATTGATAGAGACTTTAAGGTTGTTTGCCAAATGTTGTAAATGTAAATGTAAAATAAGGCTGAAAACTCTTCCGTGCCAAAAAGAAATGTATACACACTTTAGGAAAAGTAAAATAATAAGATGTATGTTATATTAATACAATATTAATAATGTTATATAATATTATATAATGTATAGCATATTTATAAAAAAAAAAATCATGAATCTTTTCATGAAGTATATTAAATTTTTTTGGCTGGCTCTATATATATATATATATATATATATATGTGCACCATTATCAACACATTAAATTAATATTTAACAGTGTCCTTGTTTTTACTTTTTCTCTTTAAAGTTCCACTCTGTCTGTGTCTGCTGGTTGCTGTCAACAACCTCATCAAGTACATACCAAGAATATTTCCCTTGAGGTTTTTGTTTTGGTAAGTGCATGTGTGTATACTCGTGTTTGTGGTGATTTCACTGCCATTACTTTGGAATTTGAAAATAAGTGAAATTCTCCTGGTTATAACCACATGATAATAATAATTTCTCAATCCGTTAGTTAATCAGATAAAATGTTTTTTTTCTATTTTGTTTATTATAGGGGCTGATTTAAGAGAAACCTGTTTAACGAACAACGTTGAGCAAGAAATGTATTTATACACACAAAACTCTAATAATGTAAGTTAACGTAATGACTGGTGTTGTACTATATATGCTGGTATGCTTACTCATATTTCCTTATGCTGTGGCTCTCTGAATGTATCTGTTAGTCAAAGTAGCATCATGTCCTTCTCCTTTTCTGTTTTTTTCTATCATAAATTAAGCAAGTGCATGTCTCTAATGTGTATGTTGTCTGTTGTTGTGAGAAATTGTGAAAAGAAGTGTAGCAGCAGTAATAGAAGTCGTGCAGCAGAGGAGGAAGAAGGAAAAAAGAAGGACGAGGAGACAAATTTGTAGTAAAAAAGAAAGTGGGATTGATATAAGTATTAATGAGGAGGAGGAGGAGGACGAGGATTAATAATAGGTGTAGTAGTAGGAAGAGGAAGAGAATGAAGGAGAGGATTGTTAGGAAAAGGAGGAGGATAATGATAAATAGATCAGTAGTAGTAGTAGGAAGAGTAGGATGATTAATAGTAATATAACAAGGATGATGCTGGTGCTGATGATGATTATTAGTCTTAGGACTAGTAGTAGTAGGATGAGAAGGAGGAGGATGAGAAGTTTTGTAGATGAATAAATAAGTCTCTTGGTCTGTCCGCTGTGCTCCGATAAACTTACTGACGCCAGCAGAGACACAGTCATACACACAAACACATTGTCTGTCAGAAAGGTCTCTATTTATTAACAGCAAAAGACAGAGTATTTATATGATTGGCCAAACAACTGGTGTCATGTAAACTGTTACTACAAAGAACATAAACCATGTTAACATGTCCTAGTGAAATCCTGAAGAACAAAGAAAGGAAGTTGTACAGATGTTCGTCCAGAGATGGAGCAGGAAGTGTTGGCTCGAGGGAGGGTGAGAGAGAGAGTTAGTATGTTAATATCAGGAAGGTTGCAGCATTTAACAAGATTTAACACATTAATATCAGATCCACGAGGAAGAGAGGAAGAGGATGGTTAGTAGTGGAAGTAGTTAATAATAGTTATAAAGGAGGAGGATTAAACGTACAGTAGTATGAAGAAGATAATGATGATGATGAAGATAATTATTACTAGTGGTAGTGGAAGTACTAGTAGTATTAATAGGATGAGGAGGAGGATTAACACTAGTATGAAGAGGATGATTATTATTATATGTAGTAGTTGTAGGATTAGTAGTAGTATTAGGGGGAGAAGGAGGAGGAGGATTAATAGTAGTATGAAGAACATGATGAAGAAGAAGAGGATGATGAAGATTATTATTAGTAGTAGCAGTAGTATGACTAGTAGTAGTATAAAGGGCAGAAGGAGGAGATGGATAATAGTAGTAATATGAGGAGGATTAATAGTAGTATGAAGTTGAAGATGATGATGATTATTATTAGTAGTAGTATGTCTAGTAGTAGTAATATTAGGAGGATTAATAATAGTAAGAAGAGGAAGATGATCATGATTATTATTATTAGTAGTATAACTAGTAGTAAGAGGAGGAGGCGGAGCATTAATAGTAGTATGAAGATGATGATGATGATGATTATTAGTAGTATGTCTAGAAGTAGTAATATGAGGAGGATTAATAGTAGTATGAAGAGGAAGATGATGATGATTATTAGTAGTAGTATAACTAGTAGTAAAAGGAGGAGGCGGAGGATTAATAGTAATATGAAGAGGATGATAATAATGATGATAATTTTCATTGGTAATAGTAGGACTAGTAGCATTAATAGGAGGAGGAGGATTAATAGTAGTATGAAGAACATGATGAAGAAGAAGATGATGATGAAGAGTATTATTAGCATTAGCAGTAGTATGACTAGTAGCAGTATAAAGAGCAGAAGGAGGAGATGGATAATAGTAGTAATATGAGGAGGATTAATAGTAGTATGAAGATGATGATGATGATTAGTATTAGTAGTATGTCTAGTAGTAGTAATATGAGGAGGATTAATAGTAGTATGAAGAGGAAGATGATGATGATTATTAGTAGTAATATAACTAGTAGTAAGAGGAGGAGGAGGAGGATTAATAGTAGTATGAAGAGGATGATAATAATGATGATTATTATCATCATTATTATCATTATTATTATTATTATTATTATTATTATTATTATTATTATTATTAATAGTAGTATGAAGAGGAAGATGATGATGATTATTAGTAGTAGTATAACTAGTAGTAAGAGGAGGAGGAGGATTAATAGTAGTATGAAGAGGATGATAATAATGATGATAATTTTCATTGGTAGTAGTAGGACTAGTAGCAGTAATAGGAGGAGGAGGACTAATAGTAGTATGAAGAGGATGATGATAATGATGAAGATTATTATTATTAGTAGTAGTAGTAGTAGGAGGAGGAGGAGGAGGAGGACTAATAGTAGTATGATGATGATGATGATGAAGATTATTATTATTATTAGTAGTAGTAGTAGTAGGAGGAGGAGGAGGATGACGATGAAGAAGATTATTATTTTTATTAGTAGTAGTAGTAGAAGTAGTAGGAGGAGGAGGAGGACTAATAGTAGTATGAAGAGGATGATGATGATGATGAAGATTATTATGATTATTATTAGTAGTAGTAGTAGGAGGAGGAGGATCAATAGTTGTATGAAGCGGATGACGATGAAGAAGATTATTATTTTTATTAGTAGTAGTAGTAATGAGAGGAGGAGGAGGAGGATGGTTAATAGTAGTAGCAGTAGTAGGAAGAGGACGGGGCGGAGGATTACTATTAGTATGAGGAGGAAGATGATGATGATGATGAAGGTTATTTTTATTATTAGTAGTAGAAGTAGTAGTAGGACTAAAGGTAGTGGAGGATAGGGGAGGAGGAGGAGGAGGAGGAGGATGGTTAATAGTAGTAGGAAGAGGAGGAGATGGAGAAGGATTAGTAGTGTCCTTGCTAAATAGCGTATTTACTTATTAGCACATGGTATAAATGCAAATAAAGCACTCTTTGTTTTTTGTCTTTATTTCCATGTGATTGGGCTTCGCAAGTAGTTAACATTTGCCAGCTAGCTAGCGCTTAAACAGATCAGTCTCTAAATGAGGAAACATGGCCCACTTCAGGTGATCCTCTGTAGTTAAATAATAAACACAGTCACACAGTGTATTTGTGAGTGAAAGGCGTCTTAATAACTTAAAGAGATTGTTATTGAGAAATCAGACGTGTCTCAGGTGTGAGCTGCTCTGCATGAGACTCTCGTTCAAGTTTAATCAACATTATGGTACAAATAGGTCAGGGTTTAAGAATGCTGATAAGCTAAATCCACGTCAGAGAGGGGCGTAGCGTGGCTTAATACAGCAATAAAAACCAGACAGGACATTTATTTATTTGTTTGCTTGTTTGTTTGTTTAGTCACTGCAAAAAAACTTAACCTTTAGTAATTAGATAACTAATACAATTGTATTAATGAGTATAGTTATAAGTTTACACTTTGGCCACAGACACAAGGCTTCAAGTTGGATCAATTTATATACAACACTGCCCTCCCTTGGTAAACATTAGTATTGCAATTAAGTGACGTACTGAATAAAAGTTGCACACAAGCAGCACTTCCATTTAGCACTCAGGATATACAGTGTGTCGTCATGCAAACTCACTGAGGTAAATTATTTATTATTAGACTTAAAAAAAATTTTTTTATTAGATTCACTACAGTCACAATTCATGTCCAATAAATTCATTGGAGAGTTCAGTTTTTTTTTTTTTTTTTAAATACCTGGGTACCAGTAACTCAAGTACTTCAAGTTTCCCTTTATTTCTCTTTATAATCCCCTGCTACACTAATGCACCTGAGATTCACTAGTGCTTGGATACCATCAAGTACCATCAAGAAAATCAAGATTTTCTCAGTACGCCAAAGTCATGATTGGACTGCCTGCTTTATTCGCTTCTGAAACGCTGGCCTCCCAGGAACTCCTTAATGCCCTAAACATGTAGAAATGGCTTGGAGCGAGGTCAGAACTGTACAGAGGATGTGGTAATAACTCTCAACCAAGTTCCTGTAATGTACAAGTGGTGTTGGTAAGGATTGTGTGTACAGTTCACACAGGCATATGCGTCTCTTCCATGATGAACGACTGCAGTGGGCCCCGAGTTTGCCTTGTTTAAATGTTTTACTGTGGCTAAAGATCTCATCACCGTACTGTGCTTGAAGTCTTCTGTAAATGGCTTTAATGCCTTCATTCACGATAAATGTCATCACAAGTCCCGGTTTGACCCGAACGCCCCTTGTGGCATAGTGTCTTCGAGAAAAGTGTTTCAGAATTTTAAAATCATTGTGCATTTATTTATTACAATAATGACATTACAATTTCAAAATAGTATTCACACAATAATATATAGATGTCATCGCTGATGTATTTTCTGAAACAGACTGTTACAACCTCTACACAATTAGGAATGTCTATTAGTTTGTCTGTTCAGTCAGTGATTAGTGTATAGACTAGGTAGTCACTCAGAGCTTGTAAGCAGTAAAAAGAACAGTTAAAAAACTTGCACTGATAAAAAAATAAACCGATAAACAGTGTCTTTTGAATTGCAGCTCAAGCCCATGATAAGGCTTGGAATAAGCTCACAGTAACTAAAGTACAAAGAATACACCACATACAGGGTGTGGCTCGATATTATTGTTTATCTCATCATGGTTAACACGACATTCGTTCTTGAAGGAATCCCAATTTTAATTTAAAGCCTTTACATGTTAGCAATGCCATAAAGTGTTTATAAGTTTTGTAAGATTAGAGTTAAGAGGTTTTCAGTCTTCATAAGCAAGACTTAACCTTCATTGCAATCTGATGTAATGTTATTTTTACAAAAGACAAACTGCACTTTAAGTGGCATACCTTGTAGGCTTTTATGTGTGAGAATAGTGTGTTCACATGGACAAATTCCAGATTTCCAAAAGAATAAGAAATTAATTAAATTCATGAATTTAAACCTTTTAATTAATTATTTGATGTTTTGGACTTTTAGTTTTTTTTTTTAATAGTCAGTTACTCCATCATTACATGTCAGCTGAAGTAAGTTTTTTATTTTATTTAAGAAAGTTGAAAAACAACTGTTTAGCAAGTTTTATGACAGTATTTGATTAAATAATCTTAGTTAATTTACTGTGGAAACCTTTGATCCAACCATGTTAACATAAGATCATTAATGCTTTGATTATCTCATCTCTACTCATTTCATCGAACGACTAAAAATTCCTTTACTCATGCATCAAGTGTCCGCCTGTGTGATGTATGATATACCTCAGGTTTGTATTATATACATACAACGAATAATTGACAAGGGTGTATTAAAACAGGATGAATCATAAGGTATGCATTTAATGTATGCTGTTGTAGATGGTAATGAGGCCTGTAAGGATTAAAAGAGTCCAGATGACTTGCAGATGGTTTGCAGAGGACAGAGCTTTGGGTCTGGTGTATATGTAAGGATGCTCCTATGAAAAAAAAACAGATAAATGTGAACATATTAATACAGCAGAAGTTTTGCTGTGAAGATCCAAAAGCACTCTTACTGTTTGTTACCCTACCTCTGATGGACAGATGAGTTTTACTGATTCTGAGAAGGTCTCGATTAAATCTTTCTTATCTGGAGGTTGAAACTGTGAGAAATAAAGAGTGAAGGTCAAACGCACTTATTTTAGAAAAATAATCAACAATAGGATGGTGCACTGGACAAGACTCAAGGCCCCAATCCAATCCAAGGCTCCATTCTAATTTTGATATTAATTTAAATATACACATTGTACAATTTTTTCATTTATTTACACATTGAACATTTGGGAACATCTTTAAAAAAATGTGTTCCTGTTTTCACTTGCATTATAGCAGCTGTAAACAGTCAGTTCTTCAACAGCCTTTTATTTTTCTCTTTTAACGTTACAGAGAAGCAGGAAAATCGTCTAAGATTTGCAAACTGTTAAAAAGTGTTGGAACTGGAGACTCCTTTCACAAATGCTCAATAAACATTTCATACCAGAGGAGTTACTATAGCAACAACTGGACAATGTTTATTTTCAAACAATAGCACATTTAACAAAAATGAGTTAATTTTCAGGCTTTGATTTTTAACACATCTCTGTGAATGAGCTTGTTACTATAGAAACAAGACCGAACCATTAAGTGCATTAATATTAACCTGCAATTTAAATGAATAACTGAGAGATATTCTCAGAGCGGCTTCTTTACGACATTACTCAATGGCTATTGATCTGTTTCGTGCTGTGGTGTAAAAGTAGTTAATATAGGACTGAAGAACTTTACCATGTTGTTCCAGAGGCCTTTGGCCAGCTCCTCGTGACCCTTTATGGTGAAATGGAAACAGTCTGGAGTGAAATAACTAAAATCAATTTTGCCGTCCTGCAAGAAACAATTGGAAAACACATGGAAAGACTGGTCAGTGATAACATTAAAACTATTAACATCAAAAGCACTTAGGTTGTGGGTTCCCCCTTGTGTCACTAGGGTGACTCATATTTACAGAATCTACTATTTTTTACAATCCTTTTTAAACCACACTTCATTACACACATTTATTAAACACACTATTACCTATGCAACTGAACTTTTGTGGGGGAAAAAAATTCAAAGCAAGCATGCCTTGAATTTGTGTACCTAAAAATACTATTTATTTATTTATTAACCAACTGAGTCACATCTTTACCATCAGTGGCCCACATCCGTGTCTGGGTTGCATGGTGGGCTGTATTGCACTGTTACCATTTGCCATTTGTGCTGCTTTGGCTTTTCTGTGAAATCAGACAGGCCGGGTTGGCTTTGGTCCCCATGGGCATGGATGAGCCTTGGGTTTTCATGATCCTGACACCAGTTCACTGGTATATATTTGTTTATTAATGTTGTTCATTTCACCTTGCGACGGTGTTAATATTATGGCTGATCAGTGTACATCACAGTGCAAATTTTCATAATAATGCTAATAAACCACTAAATTATGATGACACATACTTTAATTAATTTAAGTTAAACTAAAAATATTTTTTGTCGAAGCTGAAATCTATACCATATTAGTAAGAAATTTTCACACACCTTCTAATTTTTTAGTTTTCCTTTACTTTCATTATTCTCTACAATGTAGAACAATGATGGAAGCACCCGAAATATGAAATAACAATATTCTGTCTGTTTCTTGCACTTTTTAAAGCATCTAACAGCTGAGATACCGGGAGTTAATTAATCATTTCTGAGCATGCAAAGTCTAAATGAGCATATGTTCTACAGCAGCTGGAAGTCTCGGTCTTCCTTTCCTGGGATGGTTCAGTTTCATCATGGCATTTGGTAGTTTTTTACAGCCGCACTTGAAGATACTGTGCATTTGAACGTGCATTCAGAAAGTATCGGCATCTTTCCATATACAGTAGACTGACCTTCATGTCTTAAATTGATGATGGAAGGTCATTTCTCTTTATATAGTTGCATATGTATTATTTCATAGTTTTTACATCTTTTATTAAATAAAAATAAGACCACTGAATTAAAAGATGTGTTAAAATGCTTGACTTGTCCTGTTGATGTAAATGTGCAGGCCTTTCAATATACATACTCAATGTTTATTTAAAATTAACTCTATTGTGATAAATGTCTCACATTGATTATGAATATGTAGATTTTTAGGTTTTGTTATTATTTATTAAGTTTTACTCACAGCTAGTCTGGGTGGCTGGGCGTAACCTGCATACGGCTGCAGAACCACAGCAAAATCCTCTTTAAAATAGCGATCGCTGTCGAGCAACTCCTCCAGTCTCCTCTAACAACCACAACACACACAAACCAGCTGTTAAGTCACACGACAGTGTGCTGCACGAAAGGCTCTTCACTCAAACCAGAGGCTTTCAGTGTCCCATTAAAATGCTTTCACTGCTATTTAAAAAACACGCTCTCCCAGTGGCAAGCTCATGATGTCTCACTCCAGAGCCTAGGCTTGTGCTTGCAATAAAGACCTAATGGCTTCAGCGGAAAAACACTTAAGTGTGACTTTTGTGTTGATTTAACATGAGCATGGATGCCATACTCGTTGATGCACACACACACATACACACTTTTATTTGTATAAAGTGCTTTCTTTGCACATAAATCCACTACCGCGCAGAAATTTGGGATCACTTTCTAACTCCATGGTTGTTCCTGATTTTTTTTTCTTTCTACACTGCAAAACAATGCTGAAGCTGTTCATCCAAAATACACAATAATCTCCACTGAACAGTTGATATTGAGATGTATCTGCTACTTCGGCTCTGTAAAGCTTCTTCCTAACGGCTCTAATCTGAGGTGCTGTTTGTTAATTGGTGATTTCTGAGGCTGATGACTCTAAATGAACTTCTCCTCTGCGGCAGAGGTGAATTTTGGTCTTGCTTTCCTGGGAAGGTCTTCATGAGAGACAGTTTCATCATGGAGCTCAATGGGTTTTGCAAATGGACTTGACACGATAGTGTTCTTTAAGGAACTGTTCCAGAAAGGCTGACCTTCATGTCTTAAATTAACAACCGACTCTTACTGTTGTTACATAATTACCTAATTCCATATGCGTTATTTCATAGGTTTGAAATTCCCAGTATTGTTGTAGAATGTAGAAAAGAAATCACAAAACAGAAACAAATAATGAAGTGATCCCAAACTTTTGAACGGAAGTGAATATCATAAATCTAATATAATATCACAATCTAATAATATTTCACGATTACAGTACATCATAATTGCTGGACTGTAAATTTTTTAAAGATTTTTAAGTGTACAGTAAAAAAAAATATTCACATATTAATATACTTAAATTAAGGACAGAAAGTCCAGTCATGGAAAATATATAAGTTGAACAAAAATAATTAAAGGTAAATAATGGCATGTTCAGGTTAAACTGAGTAAAATTAAGTGCATTACAAACTTTTATTGCAGTACAATAGACATTATATCAATATATAAAAGTTGCACAAGGCCAGAGTCCTTTTATTTATTATTATTATTATTATTATTAGTTTGTTTGTATTATTTTGGTATTTTCTGCAAAGCTGTTGGCAGATCATTGTTCTTATTTCATGTGTTATTTCTAGAAAAAAAAATGGTTGGCCTCTAGAGTAAGACTTATTTAAATATGGCATTATTAAATATACCACCAAAAAAATTTCTTAGCCAGTGATAATGTCTTGATATAATATCTAATCACTTTTATGTACAACTAATTCACTTATCCCAGCAGTTCACTAGTCCTTAGATACCATCAAGGTAGAAAGTTTTTTCAGTACACTGGAGCCATGATCGGTCTGCCTGATTCGCACCTGAAACGCAGGCTTCCCAGGATCTCTGTTAATGGTCCAAACATGTGGAAAGAGTTTATAGTGAGGCCAGTAACTACCAGCCAAGGTCCTGTAATGCGCAAGTTGGTGACACATTATCCGTCGATTTCACATTCACAGGAACGACTGCAGCCACCTGAGCCTGAATCGTCATTCATGGACATACTGTATAGCCTTTTTAAAAATGTTTGCACTATTCAAATGCATTATTGCGGCTAATAGTCTCATACTGTGATTGAATCTTCTGTAAATTAGATTGAAACCCTCATTCATGTGAGTTTTTAAAAAAAGTTTACAATAGATCAAATAAAAGATTATTACTTCTATGTCTAGATATATTTCATAACCTGCCAATAGAACAATTATTATAATTACAAAATATATATAATATATATAAATTACAAACATTGTAATTTTCTAATAAGAAATATTAGAAAATATATTGACTAGATCCAAGACAGTGTATATAACTATCTATGTCTATAACATTTTTTACATATTGATATGATGTCTATTTATTTTATTATTGGCTTAAATGTATTAAAATTATTTACCATCATTTATTTTTGTTTAACTTAATATATTAGGGAAAACTCTGCCTTAAATGCAAATATTTTTATGCATGAATCTTATTCTTCAGTGTAACCAGACTTAATGATTTTAGATTTGTTATATAATATATATATATATATATATATATATATATATATATATTTTGTATTCCAGATTTCTTAACTTGCTATATATTTTTGCTTTGTTTTTCATTTGTATAGACACTGTGCCTCAAAATACATTATTTCTCAAACTAAATAAAAAGATTTGCAAAATTTTATCCCATGAAAAAATAAAATAATTTTTAACTCTTCGCAAAAAAGTACAAGAAAGATGTTATTTATAAGTTATTTATTTAAGTTATATGTTATATAATTGTGTGCATGGAATTGATAATTTGATAATTTTATCATGTACAACAAAAGGTTTAATATAATTTTTTATTTGCAGGTTTACCACTCTATCTAATTTCATGGACAGTTACACTACGGATATACTGTACCTGGAATTCCACATTTAGTTCAACCAGTTCTGCGAGTTCAATGGAGTTCTCTTCAGGCCTGACCAAACATGAACAGAAACTCCTATGGAGTGAGACGGAGAGAACAAAATTTAAAGAGAGATAGATAGATTGATAGATAGATAGATAGATAGATAGACCAGGAGAAGGGATAGTGTAAGAAATAAGAGTTAGTAAAAGAAAACAGAAAAAAAGAAAAAAACAAGTGGAAGTAGCAGAAAAGAGAGGACAGAGAGGAAAAGAGTGTCAGATTAAAAATGAGAGGTGAGAAAAGATGGAGAAGTGAAAATTTTAACGTGTTTCTGGGAAGAGAGAGGGGGAATACTTTTGGAGCATGCAGCCAAAAGAAGGCTTCTGAACATCTCTTAAAGGCTTCATTGTAAAAATCTGCACCATGTTCACAATCAGTCGAGGAACCTGGCAAAAAATAATATCATAAAAATATTAATTTTATAAATGTTTTACATTTGTAAATTTTAAACATTAATGTTAAACGTTCTATACACTTCGTCCATCTGTCAACAAGTCTTTTATATTCCTTCATTAAAATGTGTTGCACCGCTGCCTTCAGTTCTTCATCAGAAGTGAATCTTTGTCCCCGTAGTTCTGCTTTCAGGGGATCGAGCAGGTGAAAGTCTAATGGTGCCATATCAGGACTATAGGGAGGATGCTTGCTTTAACACCTCAAAACAAAGTTTTGTGTTTCAACAGTGTGAGCAGAAGTGTGCAAACGTGCATCGTCATGCGAGATCACGACATCCTTTGATATAAGTCCTCTGTGTTTAATCCGAAGTTTAGCTTCAGCTCTTCAATAAGTGTCTCACTATAATGAGCACTGTTGATTGTTGAACCTTTTTCCTGATAATGTACCAATACTGGCACCCCCCAGCCACCGAGTGGCGCAGTGGTAAAGTGCTCGTCCTATCATCCGGAGATCGCGAGTGCGATCCCCGGGTGATGCTGTAACCTCTCGCAGCCGGAGGTCTAGAGAGAGCTCATTGGCTGAGCTCTCTCAGAGGGGAGGGATGAGAGGTACTTCGGGCTCCCACATTAATCACGGCTCTACAGCCAATCAGGGGCGTCTGTGAGCTCACGTAAGCGGAAGGAGCCCCTGATCCACAAATGACTCCAAACCATTAGTAATCCACCTTAACAGTGGCTTAACTTTTCCACCTTGATTTTAGTCTAATTTGCTCACAACACAATATTTTAAATCTAACTTGAATAAAGCTTGATGAAGCTCAGGTCAAGTAATTAAAATTCACAATAAATACAACAGCATGTATAGCAGTAAATGGTAAATGTGGATGTCTAACAGAAAGAAAATACATAAATTATCACCTCATTCTTCATCATGTCCAGGGAGGCTGTGAGGTACTTGATAAAGTTGTCAGCTGAAAACAAATTCTGCAGCAAAAAAAGAACTCAAACTAAGATATATTGCTTCAAAATTAGTTAAATTGATTCACATAATTAATTCAAAGTGACTTGTTTAAATTATTTGTGTACTGTCATATTCACCTATAAATATGTATTTTATGCTGTTACATAATTTGTTGACTTATTATATAGATTAATCTAACATAATTTGCCTTACATGAGAGTTTCCCTACTCTTTGCACCGATAAATATAGTGACTTTGAGTGTATACACAATTTAATTCACCTTTTAGAAATTCTAAACATTCAAAACAGCACAATAATTTTGTTACCACAATTGCTTGATAGTTTAAAAAAAAAATTACCTTGAGCATGCATAATATCTTCGTCCATCAGAAAATATATTAATTATGGTAACAAAAAAATCTCTATATTCCCTATATTTTATTGCATTCAGATCTTCCAGTGTCCCACTTCAAGAAATATTATGGAAAAAGTGGAATGGATGATTTTCCTAATATGGAACAGTTGTAAACGTTTTTCAGTCAGAGAAAATAACTGTCTTTCTGTAGGAGCATGGACTGTGAAGTTATTATTCATAGGGTTTTTATTTTAAAAATCAATATTTTATACATTTAAATTATATTCCCTATTAGCCAAGAACTAAGAGCATCTTTTTATGCTATCTCAAACAACCGAGAGATCCATTCCAGTGGACAAGATGCCTCTACCTGTACTGGTAACTCCATCTCGTCCTCTACTTGATGATGATGATGATGATGATGACGACGGTGATGATCATGCACAAACATTGCGTCTTCTGGAGCAGACCCCTTGTATAATGCAATTTAGCCAGAAATCTCCACTCTGCAATGTTCTTCACCCCATCTTCTTTCGACCACTATCTCAACATTGTAACCCCACCACGTCTGGCAGTGGAGGTTGAAGTGGTGACATTTTAAAGGTCAGGTTTCCTTCAAATTTCTCATTATACTTTCAGGAAGATTACTGAACCAGCCACCAGAGGGCTAAACCTCCTTCTTATAATTTGACCGAAGGAACCATTTTTTAATCAGAGAAAAATAGTAAAAGAACAAGATGAAAGAAGAAAAAAATGTAAGGAGAGGAAAACTAGACAATCAGGGGATCAGGAAGCTTTTGATGTCCGCCAGCATTCATATGGGGACAAATAGGACCCAAAGTCCACAAAAGGAATGGATTTCATGTTCCGTTCCATGAGAGCCGTGTAGAGGATAAAGAAATTATAGGTGATCTATGATGATGATGATGATGATGATGATGATGATAACTCCCCGAGAGAACTGCTTGTTTCCAGACACGAAATTAATTGCTGAAGGTTGTTGTTTTTATGCCTATCCATGACTGGTCCTGTGTGTGTGTGTGTGTGGTTTCTATGGTTGAACTTCACCAATTGTTTAAGTGATCTGGTTTTTCTTATGTTTTTCTGCAACATACTTTCAGGATTTAATAATGCGTTTGAACTTTCCTTACCCATTTCCAGTTATTTTAATTCATTCTTTGCTTGCCATGCTTGATGCTTGATACTCAAGACATTTTTAGACCAGACATTTTAGTTACTGTTGTTTAACCCACTTATTTACATTATGTAATCCTTATCCAGTGTCAGAACTAACCTTATGTGACCAGAAGACGTAGCTTTAGCGGTTAGCCCTTTGTTGAAGGAAACCCAAACGTGGAAGGAACACAAATAGGCAGGATAATCACGCTATTTGGTCTAAGGACTCTCACGAAAGAGGAGCAAGGGAAAGACACAATCTAAGTCGCGTCCTAGAAACACACACTCAATCAGATAGCAAAGCCAAGAAAATCATGGGTGAAGTGATGAAGGGTTTTAGTTGAGAAGTATGGAGCACTGGGTGGATCCAGAGCGCCGCATGCAGCTGGAGCCGGTAGGTCACAGGAATGATCTGTAGATTGATGCGGTATGGACCGATGAACCTTGGTGAAAGTTTCCGGGATTCTGTGTGTAGATGGAGGTTTTTTGTTGAGAGCCATACCTTGTCACCTACTTTATACAAACGTCCCGGAGGGTGTCGACAGCGGTAGTTGTAGTTGGCGTTGGTACGTTGGATGGCACGGTTGGCTTGACTCCATAGCCGTCGACACCTACAGACCAACTGTTGGGCCAATGGTACGTTGGAAACCATAGCATACCTCAAATGGGCTTAGGTTGGTAGCTGAGGAGACGTGGAGGTTGTGAGACAGTTCTGCCCATGTGAGGTAGCGGGCCCAGGAGCGCTGGCGATCAGAAACAAAACATCTCAGGTAGCGCTCCA
>JAQMYJ010000005.1:4017553-4051942 GCA_030014305.1 Clarias laeviceps
GATGTGCTATGGTTTGTTTACTCCTTTTATGCTTCCTGGTTCACGACCGCTTTACTTCCGGGTCCTAGTGCCGGTCGCGGACCGAGTGTGCATGACATCCAGATCCTTATCCAGATCTTTATCCAGAGCAACTTACCTTATTTATCTCACTATACATCTGAGCAGTTGAGGCAGTTGAGGCCTTGGAGGGACTTGCTCAAATCCCCCATTAGGGTACATTAATGGTGCCGCAGTTTGAACCTGTGACCTTCTGATTTGTAGTTCAACAGCCTAACCACTAAACTACACCTGCCCTAATTATCTTTATACAGTACGTATATATTTAGACATCACATGTAGATCATCAAAAATTGTGTATTATCCAATATGTAGAGTCAGTGATCACATGTACTGTATATTCTAAATGCAACTTAAAAAGATCAGATAAGATATTGTTGACTTACTTTGTCCTTGCAATGATCACATATGTCATTCATGCCAATTAAAATGGTCACCAGCTTCCAGTCCTCTTTAAAATTTAACCCCTGAATAAAAGGAAGAAAAAAATGAAGATTAAAATCTGAAATTTTTAAAGTACTATAGATTATAACGCATTTATATTACATATTAGGGTCAAATGGTAGACAGAAATCTTACTGGATAGGTTTGGAAGGTGTCGATCATGTGCCTGACCTGTTCAGAAAAATTCCTACAAAATGTATGCAATTGAATAGTGAGATAAACAAGAAGAAACATCAGAAAGATAAATGTTTCTGTATATAGTTTATATTTTCATGTTCATGACGGAAATTCTGACTTTCCGTAGATTGATTAGATAAACTGAACATCTTTAACATCTTTTTAAAAGTTGTATATGTGAGTTTTCTATGTGTGTATATATGTTTCCAAGGTCACACTAATTATGCAATATCACACAGAAGCCTTTGGGCTCCGCCCTAATGCCTGTGACTGCATCACAGCCATGCTGATATTGATAGCGTGATGTTTCTTAATTAATGTGACCTTGGGTTAAATCACAAATAGCTTTAAATGCAAAGCAAGTGCACTATGTAGGGTGAACGATCCCTTTTTCTATACATCAAATAGTGCCCTTGATCTGGGGTTTGTGAGGGATTTAGGATTCAACCTTGTGTTAGATGCTAGTTAGCTTAATGTTTTTGGATGTTGGGAGCAAGCCCAATGAATAATTGAGCTTTTTCTCTCTGATTATTATGGGATGGGGCTTTGAAGAGGTTCTAATGCTCTGAGAGTGTCCTTTAGTTTTTTTCTTTTTATACCCACATATTTCAGGAATGTAGGTTGATACTGTAGCAATGAGTTTGATGGAGACAAATGGTCCGCTGTGGTGACTCCTAATGGGAACGGCCGATGGTAGAAGAAGAAGGTTGATAGCAATGTCAGTTTAATTGTGGCACAGTGTAGATGTTTTTGTTATTGTTCTAACCAGTCTAAGACCTAAGATTTTCCAGCATGTGATTTTCACTCACAACTGGCTGTCCAAATAAAGTAAAAGAAAATTTGACACATTTGACAATCACACCAGGACAACTTCTTAAACTACTCCATGGTCCAATTCTGATGTTTATGTGCCTATTTTTTTGGTGGAAATTTGTGCTACAGTGCCGCAGTAGCTCTTCTTTGGGGTCAAACCAGACAGACTAGCCTTTGCTTCCTTATGTGCATCAGTGAACCTTGGGTGCCCATGATCTATTGACACTATATGACACTATTGTCCTTCCTTGGCATTCTGGGATCACACCACAAGACCTGCCGTTTTTGTAGATGCTCTGACCCAGTTGGCTAGCCATCACTACTTGAGCCCTATCAAGGCCACTCAGATCCTTGCACTTGCTGCCCAATATATTCAATTTTCAATTTTATTTGTATAGCGTATATATATCCCTTATAAAGATGATAACGTTATCTTTACTTCACCTTTCACTTTTAATAAGGTTAAAGTTGGTCAATTTATTTTAATATTAATAAATCTAATCTTGATATGAGGCAAAAATTTTTTTTTTTACAACAAATGTGACCAATATTGAGTCCTGAACAAATTCTTGATTAAATCCCCATGTATCTGTAATAGTTATAATAATAATAATAATAATAATAATAATAATAATAATAATAATAATAATAATAAATAAATAAATAAATAAAGATTCCTTCTTTATTTATTTTAAATAATTAAAGCAATTATTTCTGTGGAATTGAAAAAGCATGTAGTGTTTGAACATTGTACTTACACCGTGTTGTGACCTGTGACAGCTAAATTAAAGCCAGTCTCGTTAAGCGCTGAAGGGCGATCGTTCCAGGTCATTATAGGCGCTGGAAAAATCACATCCGGGTTAAAAAGCTTCACAATGTCTGAAAGGAAGAGAATGGGGAAAAGAAACCCAAACCTCAAGTGAGAAAGCGTGAGAGAAAAAGAGGAAGAAAGGTATCCTCTGACCCTGAGATAACTTATCTTACTTGCGAGAGTGATAACATCACGGTAAGTTCCATGGCCCCCAATACTGCACACAGCAAGATAAAGTTATAATATAAAGCTAATTTGATCAAGGCATGTGAGTATATCAAAAACACAATCATGTATACAGTTACATCTTATTTTATTAGTATAATTGTTAGGTTATTCAGTCAAACTACACGCTGTAAATTTAGTTAAATGGTTATAGGATCTGTTAATGGCATTGCATTTAGAAGTTGACAGAGAGAGAGAGAGAGAGAGAGGGAGGGCAGGAGGTAAAATTGTGTCACTTGTTTCTTGGCAATTGCTAAAGCCATAACACTTACACTAAATTAAAAAAATATTTTTGTAAAATTCACTCAGTATAAGTCAGATTATATGGAAAAATTATATTTATATGGAAAATATTTATGTCACAAGGATTTTAATGTTGTAAATGAATTATGAAGTATATAATTTACCAAGAAATCAAACAATCAAATTCTATTGTAAAAGAATTGAATGCCGAGACAGGAGTCATTTCTTATTTGCTGATTATATAAAATGGCTATGACATATTTATTTCCCCGAAAATGCTCTGAAGTAGCCCTGTATAATTTAGAATCTGAATTGAATTTAAAAAATCTATTTATGTTTAGACATTTGGTTATTTTATAATTTAACTGTAAGCAGAATTCGGTTTTACTCACAAATGTAAGTTGCCTGATACACAAGTTCAAAATGAAGCATCAAAATAAAGATAGATGCATATGCACAATCCTACACACAAATGTAAAAGTCATGCTTATATTAATTTGGTACCTCCATGACACATGACGATATTCGATTGGCACTCCTAAGACTGTAGACGCATTTGCACCAATGGCTGTCTAAAAACAAAGGCAGAACATTTTTTTTAAAGTCAAGCCATGTAGTTGTGAGCTGTTGGCTCAGTTTCAACAATTTATTCCCATTAAACTGAACCATGCAGTATCATATTTATGTACATTCTTAATACTTTTGGGTACAAACAAGATTAACACAGTGATTTAGATTTGTATCAAGGATGTCTTAAATTAAAATTGAGGTGCATATAAGCACATTACCATAGGTCAGTGGAACAAAACAAGTTCAATTTGTTCTAGATAAGATACCAACTCAATTTAGCTCAATGGAACTGCAGAAGCTTCATACGAGTCTCAGCTGATCTTTGGAATGCTTTTTTGCATGGAACGAGGGAAGCATTGTGGAATTTGGCCCCAATTACTAACATTGTAATCGTGCTTCAGGTGACAAACTTCACGGTCGGTGTGCAGAGCAGGAAAATGTATAATGACCGAGACCTAGTGTAATGTACTTACAGTATATGCACCTCAACTTTGATTTAAGACAGAATTGAAAAACAAAACTATCCCTTTATAGACCTGCTAAGGAACATAAACCTGCTGTCAGAAAGAAAATAACCTGATATAGATTTTTCAAAGAGTGTGAAGAAAAAAAAGATTACAATCTCCTCAAAGAGGAATTTTGACATTTCCTACTACACTCGTTCTGAAAACCGCAGATAATAGTAACTGTGTCTTGTGTCTTCTATGACTACATTTAAATGCTTTGTGACTTTCTGTTTTCCACACAGTCTTTAACAATTCTGCTTTTCTTAATGATGGTATTAAGCTATTGCATTGATTACTAAATTGTTCAAACTGGGCATTCGTGGCTCAGGCAACTCAGGCAAAACGTGGTAGGTTTTTCCAGACTGACATACAAATTAAATTGAATCATTTTAAATTAACTATTGCCCGGTGATGAATTGGCACCCTGTCCAGGGTGTGTCTCGCCTTGTGCACAACGTTTCCCCCCAAAGTCATGGGCTTGTCTTAGTGCTAGAGGAGTAATCAAAGCACCCTTTTCCAAAAATACTCCATATATAACAGCTTGGACTAATCCATGAGACATAATCATTAATCCCATACGTAGTGTTCTTTAAGGGAATAAAAAGCCATTGAGCCATTTATCTTTCAAAGGTCATACTTACAGTCAGAGAATCTCCCAAAGCGGCGATGACTTTAATGTCAGCTGCTTTCACCTTTTCCACTGCAACAGAAACACACAAGTTAGTTTTCAGAAACAATGATTCACTTGATAGGTTGGGAAAGGGCTATTACATATTACATTTAAGGCCAGTGAGATTTAATAAAAAGCTCTGTATAATCCTTACAAACTCTAAAATATTTTACAGATTATAAAATAAGAAGTACAAGACAGAGATCATGGTGTAAAAATATATTGCCATTGGATTTATTATACGTACATGTATAGTGTATTATCTAAATTAAACAGCGAGAGATTAAACAGAAAAGATGGAGAATTAGGTGTGTTATGTTACACCACATTTGGGTTAAATTCTCAAATTTGATTCATCAAAAGGTGATTAATTTCTTATAATTGCAGATAATAGCAAATCACAGGTTCATACAGTACAGTATATCGATTAATTTAAAATTTTTCTTCTTCTTTGTAGCAACTGCTAATTCAACCTACATAATTCAACTTAATACATCTAAATATATCTTATTTATTTATTTAGCTTGGCTTAGCTTAGCTTATTGGTCAGGGGGCCCTAAGTAGACAACTATACAGTATGTGTATATATTGGCAGCATAGAGATCAGAATTGTGTGATTGGGCCAGGGGTAGCTCAGTGGTTAAGGCATTGGACTACGGTTCGGAAGATCCCAGGTTCAAACCCTACACCCATCAAGTTGTCACTGTTGGGCCCTTGAGCAAAGCCCTTAACCCTGAACTGCTCAGATGTATAATGAGATAAAAAAAATATATATATATGTAAGTCGCTCTGGATAAGAGCGTCTGCCAAATGCCTAAATGTAATGTAAATGTTGGTAATAACCAAAGCATTGGATGGTAAGTGTGTCATGATATCTCATCATCTCAGATGAGCCTCAGTATGTAAACAGTGTGTGTTGCCACAGAGATCAGTGTTATCTGAGAAAACAGATAAGCCTGTGGGACTGAGTCATCCCAACAGAGCTGGAATGTACACTATATGGCCAAAGGTTTGTGGACACCTGACCATCACACCCATATGTGGTTCTTTACCAAACTGTTGCCTCAAAGTTGAAAGCACAGAATTACCCAATCTTTGTATACTGAAGGAAAGCATTTCGATCTAGTCAATAGTGAAATCATATCCCTTAATAAGCTTCAGATAAGATATGGAGATTGGTGAAATATCTCATAGATTGAAAAGGACTGTAAGATAGTAGCGATACAGGGTGGAGTCAACCACTATTGCATGAAAATTCTAGGAAGAGAAGTTTATGGTACATACTGTACAATGTACATACATTATTACTGCTATATTTCTAAGTAAAAGCTACTGTACAGCTCCTAAACCATATCTCTCTGCTTGGTTAAGGTGTAAGTCAACCTAAATCTTGCAGCTGTTCTGTTGTTACCTGACGTCGGTACAGTGGAAGAAGGGCTCATGTCTGGGCACTGGAAGGGTGGATGCTGGAAACCCGGCTGCCGAACTTTATCTGGGTACTCCTGCAAGGATGAAATAGTTAAAAACACCCTTAAAACCCCTGAAAAGAGGGTCGTCTGTGTCGCAACAAATTCATCAGTGATTCTCCATTTCGTAAAAAAAAAGATTTTGTTCAAATATTGTAAACAAATATTCGTTTACACCGATATTGTTAGAATATTGTTTACACCGATCAGCTATCAGATATCATTACAATGCAAATCATTATTGTTTAGATTCCCCTTGTGCCACATGGAAAGCTCCGGCCCCCCTCGAAGCTCTGACTCCATAAAACCTCCGGGGGGTGCCATGGTGTCTAGCGCCAGGATGTTGGCAGCAGATCCTTCGGGTGCTGTAACTTACGGGGCAGGGTCTCCGTGGATCAGTTTGTCGGGCGCATCCCATGGGTGCTCGATCGGATTGGGATCTGGGGAGTTTGGAGATCGTGTTGCCAGTCTTATGGCCAGCGAGTTTTGCTGCCTCTGGCTTGTCTGTGGGTTCAGACTAGACAAGCTAGCCTTTGGTCCCTGTAGGCATAAACGAGCTTTTGGTGCCAATGATCCTGTCACATGTTTACTGGTGTATAATTTATCATCAGTGTTAATGTGTTAATGTCATGACTGATGTGTAATATAATGTCCTGGTTATTCGTCTGAGCCATGGAGCTTGTAATTCCTGAACACCGGACACAAATAAGTTATTTTTTTATTGCCATTTGTTTCAAATAGACATTATTTATACACCAACTTGGTTTTGAGTTTGGATTAAACACGCTAAGAATTATAAGACCTCTTTAATAACTTCGATAAAGGTTATTTCCATTACTGTAACAATTCTTTTAAACTCATGAACCCTGTCTGTTTGCTTCAGGAATCCCAGGCATCCCTAGACCTTTTGAACTCCTTGAAGTCTTAAATTATTATTCAGTCGTTTCCAGCTCTTTAAACCTTCTTAGGGGCCTTAATAAGGGGCCTCAGTTTCTTAAAAGAATTAGCTTTAAAACAGATGATTAGGTGTAGGGTTTAGCATGGGACCACTATTTTTATATGGTTTAAAATAGAGATTATTAATTTTTAAGCATCTTATTTAAGAGCTTGTATGATTTATTCAGTAGCTATGGTTAAAAATAACCGTATGATGTTACAAGAGTGGGGAATGTTAAGCTGGAAACTGCCAAGGGGTCCTGTGCTTCAAGTGCCATTATAAAACCCTACAATAGAAAAGCTTCCAGAAAAGCTCCTAAGTAGAACCACTTAGGAAGATTTACCATCTAAAGAACCAGTAATCCTTTTTTGTTAAGGGTGCAAATCAGAGCAAAGCCACAACAGCAAATTCCCAGGATAGACTTTTAAAGAATGTTTGTAATGCTTTTCTAGGTATCGAAGCAGATTTTCTTACTGTAGATGGTGCAAATGTTAATAACTGTCGTCTAGCATGTTAACAAGGATCTCTTACCTGATGGAGGCTTTCCTGACTGATGTGCTTCATGCTCTCTTCATAATCCATCCACCAGTTTCCTTTTAGACAAACAAGACTGTATTGCAATACATGTGTACAAGGAAACAACAGCATTAATGAAAAAAAATGCCACACAGTGGTTTTATCAAGTGCACCTACAGTATTTCATAGGTATACACCTAATAGGGACACAAATATAGGCTGCAGCCCATCTGACCAGATATTATTTAGGTGATTGACCATTATTAGCACAGCAGCTGTGTGTGCTGTACAGCACTGTTACCAATTTTAACCACCTCAATGTCACTGCTTACGCAGGAAACGGACCACCGTGAACAAATCTCCAGTTAACAGCAGGGCTCAGGTGAGAAACTGACACTGATGAAGGCTAGTTGGATGGTTAGTACACACTGTCCATGGAAAGAAAAACATCATGCTCCAATCATAAGGGCCAAATCATCCAAACAGAAAAAATCCATGACAAGAACCAAGATGTCACATAATAGATATCTACAGTATATGCTGTCATTATAGAAAATAATTTTTACTCACCACTTACAATGCTCTGAAGGAAATGTATGGTTACAGCAAAGAAAAAAAGCTTCATGATTTCTGATTATCTACAGTATGACAAATACTTTTCTATAAGGACCCGGCACTGGGTTGTGATTAGAGCGCTCAAGAACTCTCAGGCAAAAGCTGAACTTGTATAAGCCATTATCAGCAACAATTACTTTTTATCTTAAACACCCACCTGACGGCTGGCATTTGTACAGTATGTCGCAAAGTGCAATAACTTGACAATCATTAATTATTACGTGCATTAGTGTCAGGCAGAATGCAAGTCAATATAACCAGCAAGTGTTTTATATTGGGTAATTTAAGTTTCAAACAGGGGTCAAAATTAACCTCAGATATTGCACATGGTCAGTAAAAACAAAACAAAACAAAACAAAAAAAAGCATGGCTGATCAACCTGTGGTGAATGCTACATGCTGAGGAGAAATGCATGACTTAATATGACTAATAAAGTAATCACTGTATTAGTTATAATCTCATTAATAAAAAAAATAGCAATTCTTATTATTGGAATATTGTTAATTATTAATTTGTGTAACATACTTTATAGCAGCTGTTTCATTTTCTTGAAACTTAAAACAAAAAAAGAAATAACCGCTAAAAGTTCTTCAAGTTTACCATATATACCTTTAAATCTATTTTAAATCTATTTTAATTATAATATACAAATTCAGAAACTTGAAACTAGTTCTATTAAAAAAAATCTGCTGATATAGAAAAATAATCAACACCTCCTGATCAATCAGAATCAGGAATTTTGCATTTGTTACGCTGACATGGAAACCTGGCACCCAGGGATGTTTAGGCCTAGGAAATCCTCCAGATCAAATGTACAAAATGTTGTACAGATGTTTATGTGAAATATCAGAAAGTTTCATGTATGCAAAAAAACTTATTGCTGCGCCTTAAGTAGTTTTCAGCATTCATTTTCCATCCTCTCAACAGACAGAAGACGGAGATGGCTATATGGGAGAGATTACATGCCCCAACTTATTACTGATTTATGAGAAAGGCAAAAAGTACTTACCTCTGCTAATGTGTTTCGATAAAATATATAAATAATGCCATGCAGGGGCTTAATGACCAGGGTAGGCCATCAAATCTGACATCCATCAACCATGATTCAAAAATCATGAAACATCCCACAAAAAAACAACGTAAGGGCTCCATTATAACACTCATTTCAAATGCTGCTTCTTCCTGACCGGGTGTGTGAGAGTGAACATGCAGTCAGAGAGAAAATACTTTCAGCATGTTTGAGATGAGGTTCATGGGACAACGGATTACACAGACACCACTAACATTGTTATGTTTGGCGCCAAAATTCATTCATAGCCTTTACGTGTGGCAAGCTGAAAAAGGTCTGGAAAGCTTAGCTAAGTATTAGTCAGGAGGTTAGTATAGGCAACATTTCTGATGTCAGTTTTAATCCATACAGTATACAGTACACATTACATATCTTCTCACTCACTCACTCATCGTCTAAACTGCTTTATCCTGCATTCAGGGTCGTGGGGAGCCTGGAGCCTATCCTAAAGCAGGGTCACCCTGGACAGGGTGCCAATCCATCGCAGAGCACACACTACAGGAAATTTGGGAATGCAAATTAGCCGAATCTGCATGTCTTTGAACTGAGGGAGGAAACCAGAATACCCAGAGAAAACCCACCACAACAGGGAGAACATGCAAACTCCATGCACACAGAGACAGAAATCAAGCCTGGCCAGGAATCGAACCCGGACCCTGGAGTTGCAAGGAGACAGTGCTAACCACTACACTACACACTACTAATGTGTTTGCCTTAAATAAAACACTGAACACAGTGACACTGCTGTGTTTTTTCCTTCCTCTAATCCCCCTGCCCTCCCAAAACAACAACAACAAAAAAAAACTCAATATCACCAAATTCTATGGCATAATGATAAAAATCATGATATAATACAAACTCACCTTGGATTATGAAGAAATGTTTTTTTTTATAATCTCCTTTCAACAGTTAATGTTGAGATGTGTCTGCTACTTATGCTCTGTAAAGCCTTCATAACTTCAAAAACTCTTTTGTGTGGTTGTTAATTGGTGATTTTTGAGGCTGGTAACTCCAAATGAACTTCTTCTCTGCACCCAGATCCTGGGATGGTCTTTATGAGAGCCAGTTTCATCATGGTGCTTGATGGGTTTTGCAAATGCACTTGACATGTATATACAGTGCTAGTCAAAAATTTGGACAGACCTTGTAATTCAATGTTTTTTTATATATTATATATATACTGTATATACAGAGGGGCCCGAAAAAATTAATACATATTAAACATAAATCAGCATGAAAAAAGGGCATAGATAACAACTGTTGTATGTGTATACTTGGTTAGAGTATGTATACTATGTTTAGGCCCGTGGCGTGGAGGTGAATGGTGACCATTGTATTTATTGCCATTTTTATGACTGTGGTAGGACCTCCGGTCAACAGTCACATACGCATTTACAAATTACGGCCAATTTGGAAACGCCAGTTATCCTAATCTGCATATTTGTGGACGGTGGGAGGAAACTCACCAAACACAAGGAGAACATGCAAACTCCATGCACACAGAACCAAGGCAGGAATTGAACATTGAACCCAGAAGGTGCAAGGCAACAGTGCTGGTTTGTAGATTAGAAAAAGGGGGGGTTAACGTATGTAAACTCCTTTTTGGTTAAAAAACAACAACAACAAAAAAAACACCAGGTTGCTTATAAACCAGAAGTCCTCTTTTTCCCCTTTCCACAGCATGGTATAAGTAAAGCTGCGTGTGAGGGTGGGGAAGCCCCCTCTCTGCCCCTGATGTGGGCGTGTCCTAACCTCCGAACGCCAGGGGTGTAACTCTGCGTGCTTTGCTATTGGTCACTGAGGACCCCTTATCTGATTGGACGCGTCACGGCTCGGCCCCGCCCACTCGGAGTCAGGTCTCCCCAGTTTTGCTTTGGAGGCCGGGGGTTGGCTGTGATCACGTGACCCGCTGAATGCGTACGCGCCGGGGCCAGCAGTGAAGATGGCGGACGAGATCGCAGACGGGGATCTGGAGCAGAGTGGCCGAGGCTGGGCGGACGAGGACACGTTTTACGCCATGGAGAGTTTGCAGGCGACGCTGCAGCACTTTGAGGCCGTCCTCAGACAGCAAGACATCTCGGAGGCGTCGTCCAGCGAGTACTGCGACAACTTCTGTCAGGTAAAAAAAACAAACAAACAAACACACACAAAAAAAAACACAGGCAAAACAAACGACGCAGCGAAACGGGGGGGATTGTTTCGCACAGGGGGCTAATGCTAGCTAATGTTAGCTAAACGCTGCTAGCAAGCTAAACTCCACACTCTAGGTATGCATTTTGAATTCCACAGTGTGTGCATGTGTTATTTTTAAGCTATCATTGTTGTGAATCCTCTTTGTATCTCCAAGCGATTTTATTGACTATTTTTATTTATTATTTAGCATTAGTTGTAGTGTTTATGTAGTTTTCAAGACCCTCCTCGTGCACAAGTGCATTTTTAGGAGCCAGTGTACCATGCCCTGGGGCACAGTTTGCACAAACCATTTTTTTATTGCATGCATTTAAAAATGCAATTTCCATTGCATTCTGTAATATCTGTTTAAACCAACCGTGCAGGCTTAAATGCCAGATGCCAAATATCCTGTTTTTTCCCCTCCCTATCTGTGTGTTTATTTCTAATATTGGACTTGAGTTGGTCAGTGTGGGGTGGGGCTGCTGTGTGTTTTTAGTCTGTGCACCCAGGCAAATTGTAGCCATGATCTTGTCTGTTGTAGTTTATTATTATTTTTTTTTTGCACTTTTCCCCCCCTTCCTTCTCATTCTTTTTGCTTGGTGCATGCACAACTTTGTGAAGTAAAGTTCACTAATACAAGTGTGTGTTTGTGAGTGAGATCAGTCACACAGCAAAGCAGTCAAGCTGCAGTATAGATCTTCATGGTCATAGTTGTAAAAGTTGCACAAATGTTTCCTCTTTTTAACTGACAGAAAAGAAAGATATTGCAGATATTTTTTTTTTATTGTGGGCGTGTAATGGTTTTGGGATTCGTGTCAGTGAGGAAAGTGTCGAACTTAACATTTCACAGTTGGAGCAAACCATGGTTGACGAGTACTAATGTAAGGCATAATCAGTTTATAACTTTTTACTGTTGTATTTAATTTCGCTTTAATATCGAAATTTGCTCATCAGGACCTTCTTCCTCTTTTTTTTTTCTTTTTTTTTTTCTTGTGCACCTGACCATGTCCAACATTTGCAGCAGATTTGCATGAGTGAAAGTAAACCAACAACTGTTTTTTAAATTATTTAGCTAGTTTTATAATATTAGCTTATGAGTTGCATAGTCTGATCACATTTCATATGGAGTTCAAACTCCCCCGGCCTCCTACCGGACTTGGGACCTGGACAGCTTGCCTTGAAAGGGGAAAGAAAAAAAAAAACCTCTCTGATATGTGATTTCCTGTCTAAAAGGGTCTTGGCATGCTTCAGGAAAACGTTCCGCATGGCTGAAGTACAGCTGCATGTAAGTGACGGTGCACAGGCGCTAAAATCTAATATTAGTTAAAATAAAGTTTTTATCTTGCTTCATATTGATGTAAAAGCCAATGCTAATAATAATAATAATAATAATAATAAAAAAACTCCCCCTTGGGGAATGTGAACTGTTCCTAAAAATAACATGAAATGTAAATAATTACAGTGCAGACATATTAAAGAAGAGTTTTCGTTTCAAAACACGCGTGACTTGCGACGGAATTGGAAGTATCAGTAAAATTTTTTTTACAATTTATATAAGATGTATGCAAAGTGCGCAAAAATTCTCTGCCTGCCATTTTTCAAACTCCCGTTCTATGTGCGGGTTAATTTAAAAAGTGTTCAGAGTGAGATTATATCTCTTCATTGCAGAATCTGTTACTGTTTGCTTGCATCTCTGCCTCAGCTGTGTTTCTTGCTTAAATATTACAACCGCTCTCAGAAACGCCTGTGAAAATTTTCCTTTCTTTTTTGGGTTTATTTTGAGGGATTTGTCATATTGTACAGATTGTTTTGACTAAATAAAACTAATTAAGGATGCGCCGGGATTGTGAAATTCTGGGCCGATAACGCAGTTTAAAATTCTAATTTGGCCGATAGTAATGGATTGCTTTATTTATTCTTTTCTTTCTTGTGTTACAGCAAGTGTTTAGTTTGTACTGAATACATTCTCATGCGCACTTTGCACAAATCTAAAGCTTAGTGGATATACGGTTACGTTAAATAACACCACATGGTGGCCCTTTTTTTAAATTAATTAAATTTTATTATGGCGCTGGGGTGTTGCTCTAATTAACGTCCATGCTAAATTATTTCCACCGTAACAAACGTTGTAATCCAGTCAGGTTTGACTTTATGGATGTAGTCTCATGGATACTGGACTCACATGGATGATGATTTAATTTGTCAGAATAAAGGTACAGTGTGGAAATCCCTACATGAATAAGTTATCGACTCTATCCTGGTGCTGTTAAATACAGGCTGCCGTACCCTTTGCCATGCTGCGTTAGACCGTTGTGGTAAAGGGGGCTGTTTTTGGTTGGTATTTTGTTGCCAGCCGTGGGATCTTTTCCAAAGCTTCAGCTGGGGAGGTTACAGTTATTTCATTCAGACCACAATTCACCAACACAACACTGATGCCACGCAATAGAAAAAAACATCTGCAACCGCCATCGGTGAATGCCAATGTTGGCAATGAACACGGCGAATATTGTCCCTTAATAAATCGGTACATGCTTAAAATAAATATTTTAATTATTGTTTAAACATCAGCCGTTGGAATTATTCCAAATTTATTGATGTACTTTGGGAAGTTATGAACTGAATGCATCTTGAAATATCATTAAATGTATAAAATTGTGAATACTGTACAAACAGAAATAAAGTCTGACACCTGTAACAGAAGTGATGAATGGTGTTATGTTTTTAGGAAAGGTGAGCGGTTATACTGGATAAAAAATTGTGAGAAATCATTACTTGTAATGAGTAACAGCTTCTTGCTCTGTATAAATAATCAATATTTTGATATGTTTATATGATAAGCAGGAATTTCTTCTTTAGTTAAGTATTGAAAGAGTTATAAATGATGATCAGAAGAGCTTAATGGGATATGAGGATGTGGTGAACATTACTGAGTGTGTGTAAGTAGTTTTAGTGGCGATTGTAAGATTTTTAGAAAACAAGCTCTGATAATCCATGCAGTCATTTGAGGTTAATTCTGATGCCCTGATACACTTTCACCAGATGCCGTGCCCCCTCGCTGCTCCCTGTCTCTCTCTTCACGGGTGTCTCTGTAGGTGAGACCCATTGAGATTTCAACCTGACGCGTCCCACCTGCTGCTTTTCATTGTGCAAATATCACTCGTTTAGATTATCTAATCTGCCTCAGTGAGATTTATGCCCTGTTTTGAAATTTACAATAAGAGGAAGAAAAACCGGCATCGAAACTGTCAATGCATACTTGTGATTTTTTTTCTTCTTCTTTTTATGGTTTGAAATGCATGTATCACCACATACAGTATGTTTGGATTTGAGGCAGTTAAATTTTGCAGTTTCTTTATCATCCTACAGATGTCGCACTCCTAAACTATTAACAATTGTTTGTTTGCTGAGAAAGTTTTATAACAGTGATAACTTAGCTCTTCATGAAAACGGAGATGACCTACGGCTCAATACGACGTTCACAAAAGGAAAATTTGTGCACACTCAACTCTTAAATATGTTATTTAAATGATCTGTTATATTAACTTGTTGGCCGCACTTCTTATCAGCGCTTTCCTCTCAAGCCTACTGTCTCCCCAGTTACTGCTGTGAAGGTGTGAACGTGTTACATTAATTCATTTATAACTGCACTGCGAGCAAAAATCAGTGATCACTTGCATGAAAGAAGAGCAGGGTGCAGTGAGGCATTGTTTTTTTTTTTTTTTTTTTTTTTTTTTTGGTGGTCTGAGGGTGTACCTGGTGTCGTTCTTTATCCGAGACTTTGTTTGCACAGTATGGAGAAAGCGTTTGTACAAAATTTGGACCGCTTTTCTAAAGAATGTGAGAGTTTCTTTAAGAGAATCATTACTGATGAGGAGACACGGATTCATCACTGTGAGCCTGAGAGTAAACGGTAGAGTGCGGAACGGAAACTTGCTCAGAGAAAAAGGTCAAAAGTCAACCATCAGCTGGAAAATTCATCGACGTTTACAATTTTTTTCTTATTGAAGAGCTGAAGCCTAAACTCCGATTAAACACAGAGGACTGATACCCAAACTGTTATGCCCAACCACACACTTCTGCTCACACTGTCGATATTTTGCAAAAACTTCATTTTGAGTTGTTAAATCCACCTCCTTATAGTCCTGATCTCGCTCTCAGACTTTCACCTGTTTGGTCTCCTGAAAGCTCAGCATAAAACATTTTTAATGAGGGAATATCAAGCGCTTGTTGACAGATGGACAAAGTGTATTGAAAAGCAAGGAGATTGTTGAAAAAATATGTATGTCTTTTCCAAAAGTTTAATTAAAATAAATTCTATAGTCAGAGTGAGGATAATTTTTGACACCATCATCTTTGTGTGTGTATATAATGTGTATGTATGTTTTTTTACTCATCAAATTCATAAAAATAGCAGCCAAAAAAAAAGACTCCCTAGGGCTAAGACTGTAAAATGTTAATGAGTGTTGTCAAAGTCATTAAACACATCATGCATCATAGAACCGTCTTCATTATCTTTATAAGTGTTAATTTTTAAGTGTCCTGTATACCATCGTAATGACATTTGTCAGTTCACTTTTCAGTAAATACATTTTATATATATATATATATATATATATATATATTTTTTTTTTTAGAAAACTTAATGGTTGATAAAACGATACCAGTTTTTAATAATGGAGGAAGGGCTTTCACTTTTGGATCACTTTTTCACATTTGGTCTTTTTAAGTACACCATTTTAAAAACAGTTTTCTTCTCCCCCTCCCTTTAATCTGTGCTCAGGTTGTCATGAACTTCTTACAAGTCACCTTGAAGCTTAAGCACAGCACCACCACCTGTTCGCACAAGCAGGTTATGAGTTTGGCAAAGGGATGGCAAAGGGATTCCCTCTGTGTGTGTGTGTCTGTGTGTGTGGGAGAGATGATATTAATGGCCAGGAGGAAACCCCCCCCCCCCCCAGGTACATCCGTTCCGATCCCGAAGGTCCAATCAGCATGGCATGGCGCAGATGGTTAGAGGTGAAAATGGTCGATCGGGGATTTTCTCACATACAGTCTCTTCTGAGTTTGGCAGCTCATTAGCTGCTCAGTGATAAAACATGGTGTCTTGTTGAACTTAACTGATAATGGGTTATTGTTAGGAGTGCTAAATATGGCTCTCCATATAAAATGCCTGTTGTGTTTTTAATGTGTATGGTGAACAAATCATGTGCAGATAATCAGATGGGAGATGTGTATCTGAATGGGGGAGACCTGTTTTAATAGTAGAACTTTAACAAGATGAAGTACAATTTAGTGACAGACAAAAATAATAATAATAAAATAATGTCTTTTTAAAATTTATTTAAAAAAAATTTTATCGGCCAGTGTAATGTATAGATTATTTATGTAATACACACACACACACACACTTCTGCAGCCTGGATGTTGCACCATCTTGTGCTTTATTAAAGTCTGTTCGAGCTGCTTTTGGCAGATGCAGCATTTTTGTGTTTTGCAACTTAACAGTAGAGGAAATGTGGCTTCTTAGTATTCTGCCACACTAAAGTCTGTGTCATGGTTATTTTGACTCCGCCCTGTTTTCTTATCTTGGGGTCTTCTGTTAATTTTATATCCCCTACATCTGTGCAATCAACAGTCCTTTCATTTAATGCCGAAACTATGATTTGTTTACGGTTGATGGCTCACCATTTCAGTTGTACAGAAAGTGAAGATTAATTTTCTATAACATAAGCTCTGATAGTAGTTTTAGCAACAACGTAAAGTTTTTAGTTATTTTTGATCTTTTAACAAGTTGTGTTTATATCACACAAAAATTGAATAAAGCCAGATAAAAATCTAACTGATGGTTCGATTCGAGTCTTCCCTAAAGGGTTTTTGTTTGTATGTTTGTTTTTGGGAAAGTGTGAAATGTCAAAGATGAAGATGCAGAACTTTTTGCCAGAGAACTTTGCTTACCCCCCACACTATCAGGAAAGGCTTTTCTCCCCTTTTTTTCTGTCTTTCTTTGTTTATTTTTACTCTTTAAATCAAAGAGGTTGGCAGTTGTTTGTCAAATGGGTATAAGAAAAATAAACCAGGCTGGGTTGTGCTGGTATTTTAAAATAATCAATGTCAGGGTGGTGAGAGGAACACTTTATCTCACATTAATGCCAGCGCTACTATATTGTTCGAAAGTCTAAGACATTTAAACAAATAAAGACTGGTACTGTATAGGATGAAATATTTTCTGTTGAGTTAAATTGCTCTAAATATTCCTATATAAGCAGAAAAGTGCTGGAATATACAAATAATTAATGCTATTCATCTAAACACTGTGACTCTGAGTAAAACACAAGTTAACACATGAATAGGGAACTCCTTCATTAATACACAATAATCTGTCCAGTGGACTCAACTTGAGAAGAGGTGAAATGCTCACAATTAAGTGCATAATTTACTTTGGCACAAACAAGCCAACATGGACATGATTTCTCACAGTGAATTGAAAAGCCGGTAGGTTTACATTAGCTTGGATCATCTGAGTAATGAACGAATGAATTTCTGTTCTCCGCAGGCTCTCATGCACTACGCCGGGAGTCGGAATTCGGCAGAGCACGGACTGACGCTGCTGGAAGTCTACTGTCTCTCCATCAACTGTTTTGCATCAGCGAGGCCGCACCTGACGGCCAATTTGTCCAGCGTGGCCCTCGTACTGAAGAGACTCGCACTGTAAGCATTGCTTTCAGAGAACTTTCGGTCAATTCATTATCAGAGCTCTGAGCATGGCTCATTTAAGAGGAGACGTGGTGTTAGTTATGTTATGAGGCTGCAGTTAAACCATTACAGCATGATTGTGGAGCTTGTGGATGTAATTTCTTATTTTCTCACTTTCCTGTTTATCTTTCTCATTCAATCACACAGCTATGAAGATTGCGATTCTTTCGTGTAGTGATTCACGCATAGATGCCAAAATGGATAAAAAAAACTATCAATTTTACACTTAATAATAGAGATGAATTGGTTGACAAGCCAGTGAACAGAAATGGCTGGTTTTCAGTTCGTTCACGGTTTTGACCCGTGATGGAGTGATCCACCTCAAATATAAACTGAAAACCAACCAATTCTGTTCACTGGCCGATCGACAGGTTCATCTCTCTTATAAACGGTTAAAAACGGATTTTGGAGTCGATACGCGAAATCATCACACAAAAGCATTGCGATTCCTGACTGAGTCAATCCCTAATTTTTAATGTAAGGGTTAAAAATGTAACAAAATCAAGAAAAAATATAATCAAAATTGTGATCCGTATAGAATTGCAGTTCTAATCGTATCGGGGAATGACTTTTATGGCCGTATTGTCACTCCCTAGTTTGTGCGGTCGGCCGCAGTGGTCTCTGGAATCATTTAAAATGGTCCCGGTCTTGTCTTCACCCCTCCCTCAAACTTCAAGCAGAGTACTAAGGTTAATTTTTTCCACTTTTGATTTACAGTCAGTCCTAACTTTCATATACCAGCACACGTGAACCTTCACCACATCTTACTTTTCTCTATAACTGACTAATTGTTTCTTTCCCCCCCCAGCATTGCTTAAATGCTGCTCTGTTCTGCTTTAACTAGGAGCTGCTTTGAGTTGCTTCTGTCCGTACCTCAGAATGAGATCCCGTTCGAAGCCTGGCTGCAGTTTCATGGCTGTGTTCAGGTGAGATGTGGCTTTTTTTTTTTTTTTTTTTTAAAGAAAGGGGTAAAAAACACTTAAAGCATAAAAATAACAAATCCTGAACTGAAAATGCAGAAGTTAAAAGAGAACGTCTGTGTGTTAAAGAAATGTCTTTTTTTTTTTTTTCCACTTTTTTTTTATAAATGTCTGTTTTCTGTTCTTGTGTTCAGGACAAACATTTCTCAGTATGTTTCTTTTTTTCTTTCTTTTAAATACAAGATGATTAAACCACTTGTTGACTTTCTCTCAAACTTTGACACAAAAGAGAGTATTAATATTATGTATTGCATATAGCTTTTCATATCGAACATTGTGCCAGGGTTCATAAGCTTTAAAAAAAAAATTAAGATGTTGATCATAATGGCAGACCTGCATGCTCTGAGAAGAGTGAGGATTTGGGGGTGGGATACAATCCTTCAATACATTTGCAAGATGTGCCAGAACTTGCCCGTAATGTGTGTGTGTGTGTGTCAATGAGAAGCTGAATAATGTAACCTGAACAGGATTGACCTGAACACTTTTCTGCTGTTCTTAGGATTAGAGATTTCTGCAATCACAAGACACTTCTGATTTATTAGGATTTATAGAGAGATACATTTCTTGTTGTTTTTAATTTAGGTGTCTTAATCTAATTGTGTATGATGAATTATTAATTTTATTGACAATATTTGTCTTTGAGTCGTCTTCTCTTAGATAAAACCTACTACTACAGGTAGTCCCCGACTTAGGAACATCTGAGTTATGAATTTCCGCAGATGCAAACGGACCGTGGTTCTACTTCCGCTTCAATCACAGAAGTAGCTCACATGTATTGTACAAAAAATACACATTGCCGTGAACCAGATACCAATATTTACAATTATATACAATATTTTTAGTGTGTCAGTGATTTGTATAAAATGTCCAAAGTCCAGTATAATACAACAGTATTACATTTGAGCTGTGAGATTAATTTTCTTAGGCACGGTTATGTTTCCTGGCCACATGATGGCAATGTGGGGACAGATTTAGTCAAGTGGATTCGTATGCTTTACATTGTATATTCATGTTAAAGGCGTAAAAGGCTCACTTTGTCGGACTTGAGAACAAATCCGACTTATGAATGTGCTCCCGGAACAGAACTCGTTCATAAGTCAGGGACTACCTGTAAATATCCAAATAACCCACCTTACTACTGGAACAAAGCATTATATGTGTAGTGCTTTACCAACGTTAAATCCCTATTATATTTTTTAAACTAAATGGAACATTTAAGAAAAAAAGTAGGTGTTATAGACTTGTAGTTTTGTATCTGGCAGCATATACAGTATGTATATATATATATACACACACACACACTGCTAAATAAACTCCAGACCTAGTCTGTTTATCACTTCATGGTCAGAGAATGATGCTGTCACTCTGCACTGCTCAGTAATTCTTTTACCCCTTTTGTTGTAGCTTTTGTCTTTTTAGTATTAAAATAATAATATACAGCTAGGCCACGAGAACAGGCCCGAAGTCAATGAAAATTAAGTATGTTTCATGTAGTTTATGTAGCAATATATATTTGATCATATTACTAAACACACAACTGGGTGAACAAATTAATCAGTCATAGCTGTATGATCAGTTTATTTAGCCAGCACAAACAGAAGAAGGTGGCTTCAGGCTTTACAGAGGCTAAACTCTGGTGTCTTTAGCTGAATTAAAATTTAGTGTTTGTCTCTGCAGGCGGCGCATGAAGCCATGCTGGAGTATGGGAGCACAGACTTGCAAGCGCTGGTGCAGATCACTGGAGAGGGCGGGGCATGGAGTAATCCCGCCCTGGTCGCACTCCTCACCGAGCAGCCCACTGAAGCAGATGAATGTCAGCAGCTTTGTATTTCCTTTTTTTTTTTTTTTTTTTAAACACTTGCAGCTGCTGTGTATAGCTTAGTGTTTTTTTCTTTGCTTTACACCTGGTTCACTTCACGAGCCGTTTGTCAAGGTTGAGATAAATTCTCTGGGGAGTTCACCGTCACTGGTTTAAAGGGCTGTATCTTGTTAATGGTTATATTTTAAAATATTAAGCATTTATTTATTTGTACGCTTTTGAAATGCCGTTTTAAATAAATTGATGTTTTTTTTTGTTGTTTTTTTTTGTTCTATCAAATTGTCTACAGTAGGGTTTATTACAATTTTCTTTCTGTAGCCAAGGATAGCTGTCTATTACAACATTACATCATTCTTCCATATGCGAACTCTCTTCATATAAGGAATTGATATTAATCTGTTCATCTAATTAACAGTGAATGCCTACCTGGGTCTGGAAGGAGGGGACTTTCTTGAGATGAGGATCAAGCATCTGGAGAAAGTAGGAGAGGTTGAGAAGGCTCTGATCCTGACTAAAGCCTGCGGCAACTGCAGTCTTTTGCCCAATCAGTCTACCTTTCGCCAAACTTATGTCACACAGCTCTGTCGGCAACTCCCCAGCGAGGACGCCATGCAGGAGGTAATCAATACGTCCCATTGTATACGGGTTTGCCGCTAGACACAATACACTTTTATCCATGTATGTACATGCAAGCAACAACAGTCCTGTAGAGAAGCCTTTACTGTGAAGGGCTACCCCAAAAACAGCTTAACAGTTTAAGATAAAAATAATTATGCTGCTTTCTGCCGTTCCATTGTGGCTGAATCTCAAATGGTGTGCGCGCTATATATAGTGCACTATGCGGGGCACACAACACCATTATGTCACATGGAGTTGAATGTGATTCAAGATTGGGTCTTAGTGTGTGTTGGTGGGCATTAAATATAAGACAAACTTGTTCCCTGATGAGACGCAGGCATACGGTTAAAGTGTTGCGTAACAGCCGTGTTAACGCTATATTTAATTTTTAAGTATTTGATTAGCAAGATTACAGCATGTGTAATCTTGCATTATTGCCTTGGCAGTGTGCCATGTTAATAATTAACATATTTAAAGGAGTATCAAAAATATTTTGAGGTTCTTTGCATCCAGTCAGACATTATTCCTTGTGTTGTATGTCGTCGCAGTAATTAAATTTCACAATACTTTGGTCGTCCTGCGTCGTGCCGTTCTAATAAGAAAAGAGCGTCTGCGAATTTGACAGAGAACAGATGGAGGGCTTGTTGTTGATTGTTGCTCCTGAATAGGTTGGTTAGAAGGAGCGAGGTCCTATTCAGCAGTACATTTTCTAAACGCAGAAATAGCTTTGAGTGGGTGTGAGAGACGTATACTGGACTCATCCAGGACACTGTGGTATGCTGCACATGTTTCCTTCACTTTTATACACTTGTCTCAATCTGGTTAGATTTCCGCATTGGATGGGAAGGACGTTTTGGACATCATTTGCAACATGGAGACGGAAGGTGACGAGAACACGGCCTTCATCCTTTGCACCACTTACTTGATGCAGCAGCTGCAGAAAGGGAACCTTTACTGTTCCTGGTGTGTTTTAATGCTTTATTTTTTATTTATTTATTTTTTTTAGTGCGTAAAACTTACTTTTATGATCTTGTTGTGATGAGTGAGTGAATATTTTTTGTTTATTCAATTTTTATTATTTTTTTTCCCAGGGAGTTGACACTGTTTTGGAGTAAGCTGCACAGGAGGCTTGATGGTTCTCTTGAATCGTTCCTAGAACGCTGCCTTCAGTTTGGGGCCATAGCAAAGACTGTTTATCATCTTCTCTTTCTGATTCGAGTGATTCAGACTGAGGTGAGTGATGAGAGAATTGTTAATTTCATTTACTTTACTCATCAGCTTTATACAAATGATAATTGCCTTTTTCTTCCCCTTTCAGGTAATGCACCTTGGTCTGGCAGTTTCTGTTGAACTTTGCATAAAGGCCCTTCAGCTTCCAAGGCAAGAGTGTCCAGAAACCAAAACCACTGTGTGCAAAACTGTGGCCTGTCTCCTTATGGAAGATTTGGAAATCCTGCGAGCATGCCAGCTCACAGAGTTCTTTTTAAGTCCCTCTCCAGAGGTGTTTTCGGCACTTGAAGATCTTTACAACCTTCCGGATCAGAAGTACGACGAAGAGAGCACCATAATCCCGACTTCGTTACGCTGCGAACTTATGCTTGTGCTCAAGGCCCACTGGCCTTGTGACCCGGAGTTCTGGGACTGGAAGACACTAAAGTGCTACTGTATGAAGTTGCTTGGATTGGAACCTGAGGAAGAAGACAGTTCGGTGTCGGAGCCTGTCCCTAGTGTGCCGAACGAAGAGGAGGAACACGTTGACGAAGATAAGCACGAGGATGCAGAACACAGCAGTTCTGAAGAGAAGAGTGAGCATGACCAGAAAGACGAAGGGCTGTTACAACAAAAAAGCTCAAAATTGCTTCTCTGGACTTCAGAAAGATCTAAAAGGTGGCTTCAGTACAAAGTACGTTGTGAGATATGCCAGAAGGAGGTGATCGAAACACGGTTATCTCATCATGCCAGGAAGCACGTGGAGAATGGCGTGTGGATGTGTCCTGTGTGTTTGCAAAAATATGGTAGCAAAGAGGAGTTTGGGTCACATTCCAAAACACACCTCCAGATGCCTGCGTATCATCTGAAAAGAAAGAAAGTTAAAAATAAGGTGAAATGTGACTTGGAACCTGGTGAGATAAGTTTGGACACATCCTCTGGTCTTTTGGAGCATGTCACGGAACCACCTGCCGCTGTGCCTGATAAGGAAGCAGACGACGATTACATCACGTTTGATTACATAAATACGCACTATAAGTTACAGGATCGTGAGGTTTACGCTTGTCCCGCCACTGACTGTTTGAAAAATTTCAAACTTTTCAAATACTTAGGTGTTCATCTGAAGAACGATCACGATGATACAGACCCGAATGTCAAACATTACATTGAGATGAATAATCGCAGAGAGAAGTGCATGTTCTGTCGGAGAACGTTTATAACGGCCTATCATAACCAGAAGCACCGGCGCGTACATTATGGAGACTGTCCTTACGTGTGCGTAGTTGCTGGTTGCAACGCGCGTTTCGAAACAGTCAACAAACTCATCACGCACAAGCACAGGCATAGTTTTCGGCTGTCCTACCACTGCGAACTGAAAGGTTGTAGCCTCTCCTTCTGCGACATGGGTCAGCTATTCCACCATGAGGCTCAGCACTTCCGAGATGCAGCGTACACGTGCACCAGCCCAGGCTGCAAAAAGTTTTACTATTCTCGTCAGGAATTTCTGAAACACACAGACACCCATGGCATCACCTTCACGGAAAAGGACTTTGAGACCCAGAGGAAAGCGAGAAGGAAACTTTTGCTGCCTGTTCTAGCGGAGGAGGACGGTGCGAAAGGGCAAGGTTTAAATGGTGAAGCAACAAACTCATCATCGTCATCACAGCACTTGGAAGGCAAAGACTCCAAGAGTTTACCGACTTCTGTAGCTGTGTGTTTTGATGGCAAAACATTTACCTGTGGCTTGGAGAAATGTGGCAGGACATTCAGAAAAGCCAGAGATATCCAAAGGCACTTAAAAATTGTACATCCCAGGCAGCTTAAAAAAGAAAACAAAGTATGCAAAACAGCGGAAAACGAAAATCATTTAATGGCGGGCAAAGCTGTGAAAGATCAAGATAAAGGTCCTACAAAAGGATCTAGTCAAGAAGAACAGGTTACAGATTCTGTTCCATGTGATCAAGGAACTTCACCACCCAGTGGTCATGTACATCACACTCAACTGTCCGGCACATTGACCGAAATTGTGCTCGGGCTTAATCAATTAAGTCTTAATTCTACCACTTCCAAAAAAGCACATCATAGTTCACATGCGTCAGCATCTAAAGTGCCACAAGTGGCCTGCCCTAAAACTGTGAACACTATATTGCAAACCAAAGCAACGGTAATTAAAACGGAGTTAGGATCTCATCAAGCGGCTGCTGATTTGCAGAGGCAGCAATTAAATTCTCCGCCACCTCACAAGCCGGAATCGCCCCCGACATCCGTTAAGGATCCCACTTTAAACGGCATCAAACCTTTCACTTGTGAAGTGGAAGGCTGCGTCTACGGGAGTGTGACTAGTAATGCTCTGATGAAGCACTATGTCAGAAAGCATGAGTATTCTGACGAGAAGGTGAAACGAATGGACATTTTTAACCCTAATAAGTTCAGGCCTTTCAAATGCCACCTCTGCTGTAAGGGTTACAAAGAAAAGAAAGAGTTGAAGGCCCATTTTATTCAGAAACATGAGCTGAGCAAGAATACGTCCGAGGAAATTCTGTCCTCTTTTGCGAGGAAGGTGGATGATTCTCAACCTTCTCCTCTAAAGACAAAGGAGGTCAAGACTGAGAAAAAGGATGAGTTTATTGGGGAGAACGTGCTTCTAAGTGGAGAACACCGTGTGTGGAAAGACAACACTGAAAGAAGCAATGGCAAAATTCTGACCGAACACAAGAGTCTGAGGGGTAAGCAGATGTCGTCGTCATCATCACAAAAAGGCATTTCTGAGAATAAAACAGATGTAGGTAGTGATGCAGCCTCAGTAAACAGAAGGGTTAGTCAACGTCTGATGACTAAAGTGAAAGAAGACGAAGACAAACCCTATTGTTGTTTACATAAAGGCTGTGGCGCTTGCTTTGCTAAGAAGTTCAACCTTCTGCGCCACTTACAGGCTGTGCATTACCACCGTTCCAGTGTTTGTTGGAAAAAGGTTTTCACTTGTAAACATGATGGATGTAATAAGCGTTTTAATCATCAATGCAGTCTAAACAGACACTACCGTAAGGTCCATCCAGTATCCGAGGATCCCATTCCGAGGTTCAAGTGTACCTTTCCCAAGTGCAATGCAACCTACCACCTGAAGAGCAGCCTTATCCGCCACAATAATCAAACACACCAGGCTCAGGCTCTGCCGAAGTCCGCGGCTCCATCTTCTGTCTGCGAGTTCAAAGACGTCTACAGACGCTACGTCAACTCAGGTCCCCTTGTGGTGCGTCTACAAAGTACGCACAAGCGAGAAAGTTCCAATAGTGGCTGCCAAAAAAAACTCATCATCACACCTAGTGCTCAGTCTCTGAAAGTCTCCAAAAGGCCGTCTGTAAGATGCTTTCCTAAAGCCGAGCAGAATGTCGAACACAACAAAAAAAACCCAGAGGAGGAGCTGGGTAACAAATGTGTAGATCCAAAGACACAGGTCAATTTTGTTTTCCGTACACCTGAGGAGGCTTTGCAGATGTGCCAAGACCGCTGCTTATCTGAGGCTTATCCGTGCATGGTACAGAGCTGCAATTCTGTGGTAACCTCCAAGCGCAGCCTCTACCGACATTACATACAATGTCACAAAATGCTACACGCCAAAGTGAGGACAAATAGAGACACCCTTTTTTATACTGCTGAACAACTAGAAGAACTGATACAAAAGAAGTCCACTGTATCTGCTTTGCCAGATTCAGACAGGGCTCCCAATGGGGTCCTGAAAGTGGAGTATCAAGCCAAGCCTGAGAACTCTGCAGCACCGTGCCTTCCCATGAGCCTCCATTCTGTCAAATCCGAGCAAATGAATCAAGAGGCATCTCCCTCAAGACGGTCCCTTCCTGAATGCAGCGTAATGATTGGTGCGGATGATATGCTGTATGGGGAGTCTAATGGCCATGCAGAGAAGCTTGTAGATGCAGAGCGCCTAACTGAGGAGGACCAAAGACAAACGGACTCTCCTGCGCCTCCTCTTGTGCCCCCTCCACCTCTTGATCTTTCTCCACCGTCTACTCTTAGAATAAACGTCAACAATGCTTCATTGGATCCTATAAACCGAGACGGCAAGGCTATTAGTGTTCCTGCTACCATCTATATACATACGAATGCTTCTGTGACACGTCAGCCTCTAAGAGGGAAGAATTCAGAACTCCCTGAACCGTTGCCCTCCTCACCTCATCAAGTGGCTCAAAAAGACACCATGGTACCCAGTCTAGGGCAACGGGCATTCGACATGGCGGCTTACAAACCATTGGGTTTTGAGTCCTCTTTTTTAAAGTTTATACAGGAGACTGAAGAGAAATCTCAGTTTGACCCCCTGCGGACGGTCTTGAACCCTTGCTATAAACCCGACGCTTCCCGTCGACGTGGTTCCTTCCGACACAACTACTCCGTCAAGGAGAATAACTTGAGACCGTCCGGCATCAGTCACACTCGGATGTCTCATTTGTCCCCCCTGAAGTCCCTGCTTTCCACAGAAGAATGTAGTTCTATCCAAAACCTGCGTTTTATCTTGGAAAGAGCCTTAATGGGTTGTGGTGACCAGGCAATAAAGCAGCTTCAGTTCCTCAAGCCTGTGGTGGTCCTGGAAAGACCCAAGTCATCCGCTTCCCTGCTTGATCTTCTGCCCTCTGAAACACAAGCATAAACTGCGCAAACTGCTACTTAGAACTGGTGTAGAATTTTCACCTCATGGTTTTCGTTTCCTTTTTGTTTTTGGTGAACCAAAATACTTCCACAGTTTTTTTTTTTTTTTAAATTGTCATTATTGCAACTTGGTTAATGGCCAAACTGCCAAGGTGATGTACCTTGATTGCTTAACAGTCACAGGTTTATATGTGTCAAAAACAGCAAATAAAAATAAAAAAAATCTGGGAATTAAGTTGTTAATGTTTTTTTTTTTTGTTTTTTTTTTCATTATTATTTATGCTCATGCTATGGGTTTCATAAGAATTTGTGTTGCCAATACTTCACATTTATTTGAATGACATGAAATTAGGTTGCCAAAGTAAATAATGCAAAGTGTAAACTAAAAAAATATTACTTGCATTCTTATGCTTATTAAGTAATATTGGTTAACTTGTTTTAAAAATATTTTCCCCCCTTTTATATGCTGTACATTTCATCCAAATGAAAAATGCACACAGAACATTGTTCCTACTCTGATATAATCATAGAACTTCTGTTCCTACACTGACCTTGACTGTGTGTATTTGATGCCCACTTTATCATCTAGACAGTTGTTTCTCACCATGAGCACAGAAAGATGACCTGTCCAAGTTCAGTGTGTATTCTGTTCTGTAATACACACTACAGAGTTTTAATGTAGGTATCACATTATGATTTCATCTATACAGATGTATTTACATTTATAATACATTTGTCATTTGGCAGATACCCTTATCCAGAGCAATGTACATTTTATTTCATTAAACATCTGAGCTGTTGAGGGTTAAGGGCCTTGCTCAAGGGCACAACAGTACATGATTGCTCTTGGGTTTGAAGAACCTGGGATCTTCCGATCAGTAAAGGATCCCTTGAATCATTAAACCTGCCAAATGTACCAAACAAGCACAAAGAATTCTTACAGTAATATTCTCATGGGATTTCCCTCTGGGTTCTTTGGCATTCTGTAACTTTACAAGAATGTCCAAGTTGATTGGTTATGCTTATTTGCTGTGCATGTGAATATGTAGCAACATAATGCTTCATGTCCAATGATCCTGGAACTCTGTTCTCTGCTAGATCTTCGTTAAGGTGGATACAGTCACTGAAGATGAATACATACTTCTGCAGTAAGTTTGCGTTCATATACAGGGTGGGTGAACATTAACTAGGCATTAAAAATTGGCAATTAAATCCATATTTCTAATACAAATTTATTGGAACAATTTGAATAAAAAAAAATGAAAGCAAATCTTTAAATTTCGACGTAAACACCAGTGGCTTCAACCAGTTTCCTCAAATGGCCAGGGAAGGAATGCACAGTCTTCTTGAAGGAAGTTGTTAGGGATATTGATGAGAACTTCCTGAATCCAAGCCTAAAAGTTGTCTAGTGTTCGAGGCTTTGTCTGGTACACCTCCTATTTTACGTAGCCCCATAGGAAAAAAAAATACACGAGATCACACAGAGTAAGATCTGGACTTCTTGGAGGCCATTCATGAGGTCAGCGTCGTCCCAGTCAATTTCCTGGAAAATGCTGGTCTAACTACACGCACGGTAAGATCAAAATGGGGAGAGATTGTTTTTGAAATGAATCCAGTGATACTACAAGTTCTATAGCCAGTAAATATTGCCTAGTTGATCTTTACCCACCCTGTCTCAGCGGTAGGTCTCTCACCTGTCATGCGGAAGGCCCGGGGTCAATTCCCAGCCAATGCCTACACCCCAGCCACTGGATGCAGGGCCTGTTTTTTTTTTTTGTGTTTGCGTCAGGAAGGGCATCCGGCATAAAACCTGTGCCAAGTTGTTGTGCAGATTGAGTGGTCCGCTGTGGTAACCTCTCCATGGGAGCAGCCAAAGGACAAACATTTAGGCTGCATCAAGCAAAGAAAACTATAAAATGATTGAAATCTTGTGCATTATTAAAACCTAGAAGGATAGTGTTAAACTGTTAGCTTGGCAGGAGAAATGCGATGATTGGAAAAAAAATCATTAATTGGAGAAAATAGTGATGGAAGGTCAAGTAAAATGCTTGGAATGTAAAAAAATAACAGTAGAAATCACAACTATGCTCATCAATGAAAGTACGAGCTGTGTATAATGTCTGCAGGCCACCAAACTGGGTTTTCTGGAATGAAAAACTATTAAATTCTATTCCTGAAAAATTAATTTTCTTTACAATTTCCTGACGATCCATTCGGAATTAAAAAAGTAAGAAATGGTTTAAAGAACAGTAAGCCAGAAGACTGTACTTTGATGTAGGGTAATGTATTTCCACTGCATTTGAAACAAGCTGTCTGAACTGTGTTACAACTTCAGTTTCTAAATGGTCATGGAGTTTTAGCCATGATTTGCTCCTCTCACTTTCAATTGCAGGAGTTTGAGTTGAACTGAAGGTCACGTACCATTTGTAGGTGAGAAAGCCTTGGTGGTAGTTGTTGTGTAAATTATCTGTCAAAACCTAGGAAAAACAATGAATTTTCAGATAGGATCATAAAACAGTTTTTTCATAATACTTAATGGTTCTTAATGCTCCCCACCTTAATGCTACAATTTCATGACCTTTTATGTAGTGTCTGTAACTTTTTTTAAAAATTAAAATCTTTCAATGATCTTAATTGTCATACAGGTAAAACTTGGCCAATTTTGATTTCACATGAAAATACATAAACCTGAAAATGTGCATCATTATAAAATGCAAAATTAAGATATTGCAATATGAATTGGACATGGCTACAGACACTAAAGATTTTTCCTTTTTAAGTCTTTAACAGTCATATGCTTCTAGAAGCTTATAGCAACTTTAATATCAATACTCATGAAGAAATATGGATAATTAGCCTTTTTAATTATTGTTTCAATTCTTTAAGAATGTGACATTTTGGGGGCACATATAATATCATCTCTCCAAAACTTGAAATTTTTAGGGAAGCAATATTGGTCACTTCCATGTTGCATAAATTTCAGAAGTGTACAACACAAAAAACAAACAAACAAACAAAAATCAGCACCAATATTGTTTTGGTTGAATACAAGCAATAGTGACTTGCTGCCTCTGTTTTATCCTTTTTTTTGGTCTCTTTTTTTCTGTTTATTTTTACAATTTATTTGCCGTGATTACTGGGTGTCATGGTCTATTATGAGATACCGCATATTTAACATGTTTTAATAGCAATAGTATTTACAGTTCATCCCCTAAGTGGTAGTGTGTTCTTGAATTGAAAAATATGAAGAAATGAGTGGTGGCTCAAGAGCTTTGCCCAGTACTTTCCCTACAGAATTTGGTTTTTAGAAGAGACAAAATGCAAACCTCAAATGCTGGCCTAAGCTTAAGGACTAAAGTGAGATACCTCCCCCAAACACACAGTACTTACACAAAGGTATAAAAACTAGTTTCATATGAGGCTCTGGTCATTTATCCACCTGAATTAATCTTGTGAATTATTCGTAATCACTAAATGTGAAAAGTGAAGGATTATAACATGGAATAATTAATTAGGGTTCCCTGTATTGTACACCTGCTGTTTGTGTAGATGTAAGTTGTCTGTTTTTACTCGTGATCCTGTGCTCCTTCAGCTTTATTCATACTTATCTTCATCACGGACATAACTTTACAATCTTTTAACTGTAAAAGACTTGAAGGAATTTATTAATTTGCCAACAATGTGCAAGCTGTAATCAAAAGTAAACACACAATTTTAATGTATGTGACTTTCTCTCTGTCTTGGATTTTTATTGTCTTGTGTCTGATGGAGTTTCACTTAAACAGATGCAGTTATTATGACCAAGACCTCGTAATCTTAGCAGTGCCTGCTGCTGCTTGTCACAAGAGTTGTGTTTACATTCTTAAACTGATTAAACTCGTTCAAACTTTAAAAACTACTTTCAGTGTCTAAGACCTGAAAATAATAATAACCTGTTTCATAAAGTAAATATTAGGACCTCAATTTTTACCTGTTTAGACAGTTATAGGAGCATAGTAACTGATAAAAGTAAAAAAAAAAATCATAATAATAAAGCAAACTCAAAGTTCTCAAAGGGATCTGATAAAAAGGAAAAAGCCGTATAGAATTGTGCCCACTATGTTCAGTTATATTTGTTTAGTTTTTGTAGTAAAATATAACTGATTTTGCTGCAATATAATATGATATTTGTTTTAATAGCTGATGTCAGCTGTTTTCAGTTTTTGGGTTTGGCATGCTGTTAATCTGACAGTAATTATATAAAGAAGGACTATTTAAAAAAGTATCAAAAATATTCAATTCAATTCACTTCTTTTTTGTATAAAACTTTTTACAATGGTAAATGTTGCAAAGCAGCTTTACAGAATTAAAAGAATAGGAAACAAATGAGACGGCACGGTGGCTTAGTGGTTAGCACGGTCGCCTTAGCACTGTCGCCTTGCATGTTCTCTCTATGCTTGGTGGGTTTCCTCCGGGTACTCTGGTTTCCTTCCACAGTCCAAAGACATGCAGATTAAGATAATTTCTGTACCTAAATTGCCCATAGTGGGTGAATGAGTGTGTATGTGCCCTGCGATCCGGGGTGTACCCCGCCTCATGCCCCAAGTCTCCAAGCCCCCCACGACCCTGTATAAAGCGGTAAAGATGATGAGTGGAAATAAATGGAAACGTTTGTCCTTGGTCTTTGTGAGCATTTTAAGAACAAAGAATCTTGCTAGATGTTTTGTGCAGCAGTGCATCAACCTGTCTTCCATTATAATCAGTTCATAATTGTTTTCTCAATTAATTTTGAACACTTTATTGATTGTATTGTTGTTCTTTTGGCTTCTCCTGTCAGGGGGTCACCACAGCAGACCATTCAAGCTGCACAACAACTTGGCACAGGTTTTTATGCCGGATGCCCTTCCCGACGCAGCCCTCCTATTTTATTCATGATTGGATCCAGTGGCTGTGGTTTAGGCATTTATTGGGAATCAAACCCAGACCTTCCACATGGCAGACAAGAAACCTCCCACTGAGCCACCAATGCCCACCACTTTATTTATTCATTGTTATGCCACCAGTTATTATAGCTACTTGGTTGATCCCTTGATTTGAATGAGTTTAATTCAAACCTCAGAACGTCGGAAACAAACAGACCAATAAACAATGATAGCTTGGACCCAATGTTTTCTCTCAGCGGAAAGTTCAGGAATTGAAAACTCCTCTGTGACTTCAATTAATAGACAAAAAAGTTATACTATACATCTAAATAAATCTCTATGATGTTTTTGTTTCACTGCATGACAAATCATTTATTTGTTTGCACTTATTGCAATTATATGCATTTTTTTATGGTTCATTTTTAAACAGGTCTACACCAGTGGATGAATTTACAGCCTCATTATATAACTGCAAACACTTCACTTTCAAGTGGGTGAGTGTGAGATAATTCTTCTTGAGTGGTGTGCATATGTGAATGTGTGTTTTACACCCAAGAAGGTGTGAGGTTTCAACCTCATAAAATGCCGCCCTCTTGTGGAATGAAAACTACTGTTCTAATGACATACTGGTCTAGTGATGTAAATCTTCTTTGTTATTGGTTTACATCATTCCCCAACATTCATGTAGCATAGTTTTTAAGAAATGCTTGTATGTAATCAGGGAAGGACTCTATGCTCACCCTGAATTTAAAATAAATTTGACTTAATAACTCTTTAGTTATGTGACACTAGATACAGTGAGACAGCAGATCCAAGGGTCAGCTTGCTGCCTGTGTACAGTTTTGGCGCATGTCCTCTCAGTGTCCACAAGGGTTTCCATGCCAGTAGATGGAGTAGCTGCTTTCAATGCTCCCTGTGCGAATTTGTGTCATATTGTGCCTGAAATAAACTGGTGCATCACACACAGTGTTTATGGGACAGGTTCCGGATTCACCGCGTCCCTGACCAGAAAGTAAGTAAATGGCTATAATTTATTTCCCCCCCACAAACTCCAGGCAGGACAAGCAGATAACCCACAAGTTACATTTCATTCATTTCAGCCATCAATACAATGTCTTCATTGCTACTGGATATTTGACACCGTAGCACACACCATCTTAAAGATATATTAATAAACAGTTATTTTGTTGCTGTAACAGTGCATACGATGTACAATAGTTTTCGGTCATTTGTAGCATACAGTATGTGAGTAGACTGTATTTGTTAAATCGCATATACCTTTGGAAATGTGCAAGTATAATACAAATTTAAAGCTGTTATTTGGATCAGACAGACACAAGAGAAAGTTTAAATAAAGCTCCTCCAAATTGTTAAGTTCCTGAATGTTTCATGCTTAAATTGAGCTTGAGATTAAACAAAAACGATAATGAGTTTTGTGCAAATGTTTGCTGATGGGGAAAATTGCGTTATTTTTTCTCCCCCTTTTTCTTTTAAAATTGGGAAAATGTGCTACTTTGCTTAACACACAAGATGCACATGTAGTGGTGAAACATTAGACTGAAAATCTTGTTTTTAACTAAGTGTGTATTAACCTCATCGACTGAGTGTTCCTACAGTACATACAGACAATCTGGGTTGCAAATGCATCTGGCTGGGCATGTGTAATGAGGGTTGGGGTCGTTTTACATTTTTATAATTATACCCTCTGGATTTCTTAATGAGGGGTAAATGTGGAGGTGGTGCTGTTTTTTTCCCCCCTCACGACCTCTGATTGTTCTTATGTAATAATGTACACCGCCTGGCCCAAAAAAAAAGGTAGCTAATTTCTTAAAGTACCATCCAATAGGTATTAAGATCAAGATTCAATTATTTATAACAGGTACCTTACAGCACACGATACAGTGCCCCAGAGGTTAAGGGCCTTCCTCAAGGGTTTGACATTGGTAGCCTGTTGGTGCTGGAGCCTGAATCTGGTCATAAAGTTCTTTTAACAAGATGGAACTCAACCATATTTTTATGCACATGACTCAGGCAGATGATTGATGATGATGCTATATATACTGTATGTATATGTATATACAGTATATACAGTATGTATGTATATATATATATATATATATATATATATATACACATACACATACTGTATGTGTGTGTGT
>JAQMYJ010000005.1:4052042-4064257 GCA_030014305.1 Clarias laeviceps
TCACTGCTGTAAAGTAAAAATAAAACAAATTAACCTGCACTTTACCTTTGAAAAGAATCGCAACAGAGCAGTGTCTCCGTTAGAGTGTGTGTGTGTGTGTGTGTGAGAGAGAAGGCAAGAGGAGGGGGGGTGGGTGTGAAGGCCAGAAGAGGGGGGAAGAGGCACACTGTCCAATGACGCGTGCACACACACGTGTGTTATAATAAATAGTACATGCGCACTGGAATGGAACATACAGGGATGTACACACACGCATACAAGACTTGCTCATTTTTCAAGTCAAAATTAATTAAAAATTTCACAAACCGCGTTACTCGTAATCCGAGGTTCCACTGTATATTAATTTGGTACTGTAAGTTTATATCTGAAGTTGTGTTTGTGAATGGGTTATTTACATCTAATTATTTTTTTTATTTCTAATATATGTTGTACCAAAATAATTTTAAATAGTTATAGTATATAGCTCTATGAATAATTAAATGAGATATTGATAACATACACAATCATTTAACCATAAACTCTTCTTATAGTCCAATCCTGTTCCTGGTATTAAAACTATTTAAAATACATTGTTGTACAAATTAAGAATGGAATGGAAAATTGGAATTTGCTCAGTGTCTCACTCAGGGGTCAGGGGTGCCAAAATGGGGCATTTGTCAGCACCTGCAGAAGGCCTTTTCACAGTCCTCTGTCCTGGTGAATGGCTGTTTTTTCTGTAGTAATTTATGAAGTGGGAATGCGATGTCTTAAAACCCCTGCACAAATCTCCTGGAAAAAGAGGCCAATGCCTTTTAAACCACCTCTGGTTTGTGGCCCACTCTCATATTGCCCACACCTTCCCCTCCGCAGTCCCGAAGCCCTCACTGCCAGTAGCCGCTCATCAAATCTAAAGATGAGAACTCATTCTGCTTCCTATAATTCATGCAAAAGTAACACTCTCACCCTTCCTGTTAGCCAGGGGAAGATGTTATGATGGCTGCCATATTGATTTGGCATCCCCTGTATCAGTGGAGTGCTGCATCAGGGATGTTTTTCCCAGGTTGTCTTTATCACAAGAAAAACAATCATGAAAATGCATCAGTAGCTGCCAAAATTGCTCCTGCTGTTGCTCATTAACATCACAGCCACTCTGTTGACAGACCTTCTGTAATCAGGCCATGCTTCTGTCTATGCTGTTCTGCGTGGCAACACACACACACACACACAAACACACACACACAAAATGATTCAGATTCAGAACTGTTCAGTGGCAGCTAACACAACTCGTACCTCACACTGTTACATTATCATTGTGTATCATGTGCCTTATAAGGTCTGATTGGGCATCAGTTGGACACATCTGTGGTCCGATAAGCTTATAATGTAGTTTAGAAATCCCGGTTGAAGAACCAGGAGTGCCAAGCGCAATGCATTCCCACACACGACTCATGCCTCTTGTACACAACACAGTGACACATTTCACAGACATTGTAGTGGAATCACTCTGCTTAAATTTCTTTTGCAAATATTACTTTAGCAAGCCTAAATATTGAAGTGCATCATTGCAGCAAAATCATCAAAATCAAATGTTCTTTTATCTAAATCTTTTATTGCATAAGTGCGCATATTGTGATAAAAAAAGTAATTTATATTCTTTTTTAAGTGTCGACAAGTCAAAAACAATGTAAGCACAACAAATATTTTAGCAGGCTACTTGTCACTGTATTTTTTTCTACATTGCATTGCTGTTCCACTAGAGGGCAGACTTTCACAATTTTGTACTGGGATTCTAGATTTATCAAACTGTATACATCTTGTGTACATTGTTTTCATCCACTAGATCAAACATTCATCAAACCATGTACATATTGTATACATATTTTATAAATAGTATTGCTGTGCTGTTTTCAATCCACTAGAGGGCAGAATTTCATCAGGTTGTACTGTGATTCTAGATTGGTCGTGATTTCAGAAGAGTATTTTATCCGTTTATTAAAATGAAATTGCTCACGGATCAAATATTTATCAAACTGTAGATATATCGTATACATCGTATTGCTGTGGTGTTTTCAATCCACTAGAGGGCAGAATTTCACCATTTTTTTTACTGTGATTCTAGATTGGTGAAATTCTTCTCTCTAGTATTGCTATGTTGTTTTCATCCACTAGAGGGCAGAATTTCACCATATTGTACTATAATTCTAGATTGGTCGTGATTTCAGAAGAGTATTTTATACATTTATTGAACCGAAACAGCTTATCGATCAAACATTTTTTAAACTGTATACATATTGTATACATTGTATACAAACATTTACCAAACCGTATACATATTGTATACATTGTATTGTTGTGCTGTTTTCAATCCACTAGAGGGCAGAATTTCATTATTTTGTACTGTGATTCTAGATTGGTGAAATTCTACCCTCACCTGATGAGTCTGGTTCCCCTCAAGGTTCCTTCCTACTGCCATCTCAGGGAGTTTTTCCTTGCCACTGTCGCCATTGTCTTTGGCTTGCTCATCAGAGACAGTCTTATCATTTTGATTCATCCACATTCACACTTTATACAAACTTCAATAATTCTTTTGATTGTGTAAAGCTGCTTTGCGACAATGTCAATTGTTAAAAGCGCTATACAAATAAAATTTGATTGAATTCAATTGGATAGCATTGGGTGGTACGGTGGTGTAGTGGTTAGCACTGTCACCTTGCACCTCCAGGGTCCAGGCTCAATTCCCGTCTCTGTGTGCATGAAGTTTGCATGTTTTCCCCGTGCTTGGTGGGTTTCCTACCACAGTCCAAAGATATGCAAGTTAGGCCAATTGGCGTTCCCAAATTGCCCATAGTGTGTGTGTGTGTGTGTGTGTGTGTGTGTGTGTGTGTGTGTGTGTGTACCCTGCCTAGTGCCCTAAGCCTCCTGGGATAGGCTCCAGGTCCCTGCGACCCTGACTACAGGATAAAGAGGTATGGAAGATGAGTGAGTGAGTGAGTGAATAGTATTGCTGTGTTGTTTTCATCCACTAGATGGCAGAAATTTTGTACTGTGATTCTAGATTGGTGAAGTTCTACTCTTTAGTATTGCTGTGCTGTGACAGTACTAACCACAAGCCACCATATTTCCGCTTAGGATGAAAGAAGTAACAAGTTTCAGACATATCAAAGCAAACATGGCCTGCAAAATGGCATCTATCCAGTGTTTAGCATGTTACTGAATACCCCACCACACCACTATTGTATTCTTTGGTCAGAAGGTGTAGATTAATTACAGTGGCAAGAAAAAGTATGTGAACCCCTTGGAAAGAACCGGTTTTCGTCATTAATATATATATATAATTTATCATGCTTTTAAGGAACCCACCCATTAAACATTCATAATGCTAGAGGAAAAAGTGAACCCATGGATTAATTACTTCAACAAATGCTGATTGGAGTTAATAGCTTGCACACATTGAGGTGTGGTTTTGAGCTACTTTGAGTGATAAGACACTCAAACGTTTTAAGTTTGCTGTTCATAAGTGGCATCTGCTGATGGGAACCTTTATGCCTTACAAAAAATGAGATCTATAAAAACATATGATCATGAGCAATTGATCTGCATAAGGCTGAGAAGGTTTAGACGTCCATCATTGGACAGTCAGTCATATTGTCAATAAATGGAGACAGTTTAGTACTGTGGCTACTCTTCCTAGAAACGCTCAGCCAAGATGACACCAAAGGCACAACACAGAATCCTCAATGAGGTAAAGAATAGAAAAGGCTTGAACACGTCACTGGAACTGGTAACTGTCTCTGTTCATTAGTCCATCATATGTACTGTAAGTCACTGAACAAAAGCTGCTCTTCAAAAATCATTGCTACACACATACTGTACAAACAGTTTCCCAAACAACACCTTGGCAAACTGCAACACTACTGAGAAAACAGTTTGTGGACTGAAGAAACAAAAGTCAAATTGTTCGAGACGAATACTCTGCAGGATGTACGGCGAAAAAGGGCAAAGTTTACTGATATTAAAACATAATCCTAACTGTGAACTATGGAGGAGGGAGCATCATGATCAGGCCCTGGATCACTTTCCATCACAGAGAGGAAAATGAATTCCCAGATTGACCAAAATATCCTACAGTGTAGTCTGGTGGCTGTGGCTGTCAGGTCACGGTCACTGTGAATGTTTAATTGGTGTGTTCAATAAAGAAACAACAAATTATAATTGTGCAATTGTATATTATTTGTATAATTGTGCGTTTTCTGCTTAAGCACATTGGGTTTAAGCACATTGTCGCACAATATATCAAAGCGGTCATTATTATACCCTATTGTTTTATACATGGATTCACAGGGATTTGGTTACAAAAGACTTCACAAAATCCATTAAAACCTGTAAGTGAATTGCAAAAACAAACAAAAAACAAAGTAGTAATGTGTAATGATCTTAATTCATTTATGGGGAAATCTTCAGGAAAGAGGTTTGTTTTTCGCAGTGTCTCTGTTACATGACAAGCTGGATTTGTCATCTTATAAACGCCAACACAGAAACAGTAAATCTGGTGAGGCAACACTTGTTATAATACACGTAATAACATGAGCTCTTGGAAATGTTGCAAAACCTTAAATGTAAAATATAAACAGATAAAGAATGATGTCATTTTTACTCACTTGGAAATGATAATGGTGTGGCACAGTGGCCTGCACGGTCACCTCGCAGCTCCAGGGTTGCGGGAGCAAATCTTCTCTCTGGTCTGTGTGTGAGGAGTTTGCATGTTCTCCCCGTGCTTGGTGGGTTTCCTCTGGACACTCTGGTTTTCTCTCATTGTCCAAAAGGAATTTAAGAATAATAAATGGAATGTGAACTGTGAGAGGAAACCGGAATGGTAATGATAATTGTCGGTACAAAAATGTTACTGATAAATTACATAGGCGTGAGGGAGACTCACAAAAATTTAATATATTGGACGTTTTTCATAGTAATTTGTGTTTTATCCCAAAATTAAAACACGCCAAACTCGCATACTCAAAAACGAGTATTAAAGAAGCTGTTAAGTTCCATGAAATTGTTCTTTATATTTTGCTCCCAAAGCTCCAGGTGGCTTAGTGGTTGCAGGTTCTCCCCATGCTTTGTAGGTTTCCTCCAGGTACTTTGGTTTTCTCCCACAGTCCAAAGACATGCAGATTAGGCTGATTTGCATTCTCAAACTGCTCGTAGGCTCCAGGCCCCCACAATATAGACGAGGAGTGAGTGAGGTCCAGACTGTCTACATATTTTAAATGCAATTTAGAAATAGTTCTCCAGGCTTCCCAAAGGACTTTTTGTCTGTGTCTAGTCGCGGTTTCAGAGAAATGTTTTTCTTTCGTTAAGCCACACCAGTGTCCTATGAACTACGCAAGCATAAAAACATGTAACTTAAAGCATGAACCAGTGAGAAACCAGGTGCAGACGATCAGTATTATACTGGTGATGCTAAAGGCTGAATGGTTGGAACAGATGAGAGGGGAAATGAGGTTGCTGCTGCTGAGTTTGTTACACAAACAACCAATTTTTATGTTTAAATCTTTATGCATTTTGCAGACTGTCACAGTAAAACATGTGTTCCCATTTCTTAAATTTAAACTACATTATTTAATTTAATATGAAGAAATAAGGGGGGGCTCAAGACTTTTGTACAGTACTGTAATTCTATAAATCAATCAATTGCCCCAATACACTTCAGTTTTCCAGCAGGGACTCTCTAGCTGTAGTGAAAACTCCAGTCAGTGGTGAGTTCAATCCTTTATTATGTACAAACATAAACTGTACCTAATCATGTTGTGAGTCTAGTAGTACAGTACAGTTTAGCAGCTTAAAAACAACACAAATCTGTAAACCACATGGTGCTTCGCAAGAAAAGAAAAGAAAAGAAAAAGTAGTAACTTTAAATAACAATACATTTCATAAAAGTATTTAAAACAGACTGAAAATATGCTCGAAGGTCGTGTTTGGTCTTTGACGAAGGCAGCTGAAGGGAATTCGAGCAGAGAGCTCAGACTTTCTTAACATAATGTTAATAGAAATTACAGGAAATAAACTGAAATAATTTATTTAAACCTTGTATTAAATAATCGTGATGGATTGAGAAAGTAACATGCGTCTGATACCACACCAAGTTTTTTAAAAAAAAGTTTCAGTTGATATATTCAAGGCTTTGGTCACTCACTTAGGAAAGAAAGGGAAGGAAAAAAAAAAAAAAAAACGAGAAACAGGCAGCGTCCCAAATGCTAGAGTTCTATTAGATAATCAGACACTTTGCTAAAAGTTCTTGACTGCAGGAATTCCTTTAACAAGACAGTTTTCATGATCCGTTGATATGGCAAAGTGACGGCATTCCCAGGACGATGCATTAGTTTTGATACAGAACAAAATATAAATCAGAATGCTAGGTGTTTTTATGCTGCATAAAGCTACAAGATCATGTTTATTCAGTGACCTGGGTCTTTTTTTCCCTTTCACCATGAGCTAGTTCCAGAATAGACATCATAACAAGAACTCTAGCTTTTGTGATGCACGTGTCATACTGTTTGTGGAGGACATGGACTTTGAGGCTAGGGGACACACTGGCTAGTAACACTAAAGCTAACATGCGTGTACACACACACTTACCCACATACAAGTATGCTTCATACAGTCACGTTCATGTTCTACTTGTCAGGCATTTAGCTCACATCGTTATGTAACTTTTGAGTAATTCCTCAACTGGAAGTGCATAGCAGGGCTTAATAGAAACGCTAACGCTGCTCAACAAATCGAAGCGCAAAGGATGTCAGCAACATGTAAAGTAGCATGTTAGCTAACCCCTGATCATCCATGTACATACTGTGTTAAATAATAATAATTAAAAAAAAGGATACATACATGATGATCCTACATTCAGAACATTTCATTGACCTACGGTTTATAACACACACCCAGAGTCCCAGAGTACATTTTACCTCATGAAAAACCAGTACAGTACATTACTGCTCTACACACCACGAGACGTTGATTGATCAGTAAAGCGAGTGTATTGCTGTCCGCATGGGTGTAGTAGCTTCGCTTTAGCGGTAGCTAATGAAATACGAGCGGCGTTCAAGTCAAACCGGGACATTTGATCGTGCAGAATAACAGAACAAAGTTATAAAAGTTAAAAACTCCCTTTATTTCTCTATATAATCCCCTGCGACACTAATGCACTTATCCCAGTGTTTAACTAGTGTTTGGATTCCATCAAGGTAGAAAGTTTTTTCAGTGCGCCAGAGCCATGATCGGACTTCACATTTAATACGCTGGCATCCCAGGAACTCCTTTAATGGCCCAAACATGTGGAGTGAGGTCAGGACCATACTGGGGTTGTGGCAAATACTCCCAACCTGGTTCCTGTAATGTGCAAGTGGTTTTGTTGAATGATTGTGTATTAATCCATTCTGGTTTGGTGACAAGTTATCCATCAATTTTTCAACGATCAGGCGTTCCACTCGCTAAATGTGCACAGTAAAGACTGCTGTGGGCTCAGAGCTACGTTGGCCGGGATCGTCATTCACAGATTTACAGCCTTTTTTTTTTTTTTTAAACGTTTAAATGTTTTACTGCTGCCGGGAGTCTCATCACCGTACAGTGCTTGAAGTCTTCTTTAAAAGTCTATCACTTTTAACCAGAAATGTCATCACAAGTCCCAGTTTTAATTGAACGCCCCTTGTACATAGGTTTGTAATATATATAAGTTTTAATATTTATGTTAAAAATTAAGAAACTTTTAATTGTATTTATTTATTTTTATATGTATAGAGTGTAACTCTGTTATATACTGTATCTGTATAGTGCTAATTTTAAACCATGTGATTACTCATAAATAAATATTACCCCATATATTACTACTTTTATACTTTTAGTGATTTCAGAGGACGTGGAATTAAACACCTCCCAATAACTGACCCAATAGATTCATACATATACTGCATATAGATACATTAATGATATTTTGGTAAATATAATTATTATTGGCTTGGATATTGGTGAAGACTCCTATTATTGTTATTCTGTCCAGTAAATCTTCTGGTGCTGAGAAACAAGTTTTATGTATTTGTATGTTAATTATAGGAGTTGAAATAATCTCGTTTTTAGAAATGAGATATTAAATATTCGAGTTTTCAGAATGTGTTACGGTAGATTATCATAGAATATATTTATATAAAAATCAATATAATCAGAGAAATATGTCACTCACGTTTAAACTAAAACAAAATTCAAAGATGAGTTTTGCCAATTTCAAGATTTAAAACAGAATGAGTTGGCTTTTTTAAAAATATTTATTTATTTAAGATTTATTAATAAATAAATATTTCTAATTGATAAAAAATATCTATATGCATCATAGTGATTGTTTTTTTTTTTTAATACTAACCAACTATTTACTTTGCTTTAAACTTGACTTGATTATCAGGTCAATTAATAATAAAGGTCCAGGAGACTCTACATGTGATGATGTGAGTAGAGTAGCAGCTTCTGCAGAGGGGAATGATATCGTCATCACATCCATTACATGGTCATATACACTACTGTGCGGTGTGTGTGTGTGTGTGTGTGTGTGTGTGTGTGTGTGTGTCTCACAAACACACGGTTTCTGTTCAGTGCAGGTTTGCATAACTCTTTGCATACGTTGTGCTCAAGCTGCCTTTTCTCTCTTCTTCTCTTCCTCTCACCTGATGTTCGCTGTTCTTCAGGTCGATTAATGAAGTATGGAATGCAGAGGTAAAGTGTGTATGATGCATGGGTATGTATGTATGTGTGTGTGTGTGTGTGTGTGTGTGTACATGTACAGTGTAGACACAGAAGGGTGTGTGTGAGTGTGTGTATGAGAGAGAAAAAGAGGGGAAAAGAGGGCGATCTGGTAAAGCTTGCAACTATACGTGTGGATGAGTCGTGCTGAGAAAATCACTAGAGAGAGAGAGAGAGAGAGAGAGAGAGAGAGAGAGAGAGGAGGATTACATCGTCAGTTGCAATTATCTTAATTCTTTTCATCTATCCATCCATCCATTTAACATCATTCTTACACTCATCCATCCATGTACCAACACTTTCACTTTCATTCAACCTCTACATCCATTCATCCCTCTATCCTTTCATCAGCAGCTTCCTTCATGCCCTCACTTATGTCTGTACATCATCTTTTCCAGCTGGCCACTTGGTCCAACTTACCGATTCAAATAGAACTCACTCACTGCTGAATTCCCCATCTCTCTCTCTCTCTCTTTCCTCCTTGTTTCTCTTTCTATCTCCATCTCTCTGTCTGTCTTTTACACTGTCTTTCTCTATTTCTGTCTCTCACTGGAAAAACTTTCTTTTTTCCCCCCTCGGTCTCTCTAGTTCTGTCCCTATTTCTCTCTCACTCTCTCACTCTCTCGCTCTCACACTCTCACACTGCGTGTCTTCTCTCTCCAGGTCTCTCTAGACTCAAGATTAAAGATTCAAAGGTACTTCATTGACATGAAAAATATTTAGTCAAAGATAAAGTGACCCGTGAACATAAAAAAAAAAAAAAAGAATATATACATAAGTGATGGGAAGCTTGAATCATTTTAGTGGGTCTTTGAATCTTGTTCATCAAAATGAACAAATCTTTTTTTTTTTTTTTTTTTGAGTCATTTTGTTCTTTTGTTTAGAACTAAAATAAAATGTTATATTTTCAATAAACAGAGCCCAACACGTCTACATACACAAATATATATACTGTATACAGCTCCAGTAGTGAAAATATTACAATGCAGCTAAGGACATATTATGATAAACAGAATGAGCAGCTCAGCTCTTATATCTTCTGGTCCGAAACATTCATTCTTTTGAATCTATTGCACCGCATAGCGTCTACGGGAGTCACGTGACAAAAGAACGAACGATTCGGACCAAAAGACTCAGAGGTAACTACTCATTTCTGTTTCCTGTACATAACCTACAGAGGTTTTGCGATGATTTGCGCATGCGCGCCCAGTAGAAAATGAACGAATCACTCTGAGACGACACGTTCTTCTGAGTCACGTTAAAGATTCATTCAAAAAGAACGAATCGTTCATTAATGAACCATCACTAATATACATACATGTACATAATATCTCTATTTCTCTGTCTGTCACTCACATACACTCTGTCTCGGTGTCCATCTCTCTCTTTCTGTCTCTATTTCTGTTTCCATTTCAATGTTTTCAACTTGGTATCTGTCTCTATTTGCAGCTCTTTCATTCTGTCTCTCTCTTTCTCTCTCTCTCTTTGGCTTAATCTGTCTCTTTCTTGCTTTACATAACCTACGTAGGTCTCTTTCTTGTTTTGTCTCCGTCTCTTGCGTTTACCTGAGTATGTGAGGCAGCTGGGGGCTGCGGTAGATGAACTTGTGCCTGTAGCCATGAGTGCTGGGGAAGGAAATAAACTGCAACTTGTGTCCAGTCAGGCTCTTAGACTGAGATGCGATGTTATACAGCTGAAGGACAGGAGAAAGGCATTAGAGGGAGGAGGTGTGCAGCAGGAAGCGTCACAATAGAGCAGGAAACAAAGCAGTTAATGTAAGTTGGATATTGACTACTGAGTAACTGTGTTACACATCATTCCATGTACACCAAGCTAACAATAATGATAAGTTAATTAATATATAATAAAAAGCCCAACTCTGATCTTCAGGCTACTGATTAACTGGATCAGTTATTTAAAGTAACACCGTGTTACCATCATCTCCTTCTTACCTTGTCTCCTAAGTGGAAGGGGACGACAGGATCGTCTTCAGCATGTAGAATCAGGAGTGGACAGGATAAATGATTCACACTACGGGAGGTACAAAAGAAGAAAGAAGAAGAAGAAGGAAAAAAAAAAAGAATGATCAGGCAGAGATTTCCTAAAACACAGCCTCACAAGATGGCATCATTGTTAGCCAACTACCAGTGAAGCTCCAAGTTTTATATTAAAAACTTTAACTGATGGTACGCCTATTCAAAATCTTTGCTATTTTATCCCTTTTTTTTTTTGGAATAATTTTTTTTCCTTATTTAATGGCAGCCATAACCGGAGGTGTTCACGCTCACATACAGAATTTCATGTTTTCAAACCAAATGGTGGAATTTCATTATTCATGTAAATATGTGCCAAAAGCGATATCGATCATACTTCTCTTCAACGAGACGTGATGATGGTTTGCTGCTTATAATGTTAAAAGATATTAGGCTCGTAATTTTTTATAGGCTAATAATACATAAGAACTGAAACGAGATAATAAAAGCTTTATTATTACTACTATTTTTTACCATTTAAAAAATGTATTGTATTACTGCAATACAATATATAATATAATCTGAATAGTACAGCAGTGCAAGACATCTTTCAGTGGTGGCTCAAAAGGTCGAGGCTCTGAGTTACTGATCCGAACCTTTGACCAAGTTTCTTAACCCTGTCTCCTCCAGGGGGCGCTGTATCCTGGCTGACCCTGCGCTCTGACCGCAATTTCCTACCTGGGATATGTGAAGGAATCATTTCAACGTGTTGTAACATACATGTGACAAATAATTGAATTTTAATCTTAAATCGCATGAGTGATTGAGTAAGAGAATGAGTGCCTGCATTATTCCATTCTCAACCACGGAAACAAAATGCTCATATTTCTGCTGCTACGCCTTTGCAAAAGCTGTGTTCTGCAGAATGTGTGTGTGTGTGTGTGTGTGCGTGTGTGTGTGTGTCCAGTGTTTGAGTATGAGTCAGATCGCCTTCTCTTAATGCAGAACATTACACAGTCTATAAATAACACTGGTCAGTGATGCACAAGACAGTATTACTCAGCTACAGTTATATTAATAAATCAGCAGCCTGGACGAAAACCTGAGCTCTTTTGTTATTTAACAGATTTCAGCTTAGATACGTTTTTATAGCAAAAACAACTTAATCAATATCTGATTAAGAAATATTTGCAGCTCTACAAACTCTTACTCTATTAGAGTTATTTATAGTACGTAATATATAATATACAGTGCATCCGGAAAGTATTCACAGCGCATCACTTTTTCCACATTTTGTTATGTCACAGGCCAATCAGGCCTATATGGTCGAGTGGCCAGACGGAAGCCACTCCTTAGTAAAAGGCACATGGCAGCCCGCCTGGAGGACTCTCAGACCATCAGAAACAAAATTCTCAGGTCTGATGAGACTCTCTGGACACTCTACCATATAGGCCTGATTGGTGGATTGCTGCAGAG
>JAQMYJ010000005.1:4076346-4088580 GCA_030014305.1 Clarias laeviceps
AAATACCTTTTTTTTTTTTTAGTTTTTGCATCTGAGAAAAGGCTTTAAAATAAGAATGTATGGCACTGTAATGCACTGAACTCATCTCAATCAACTTTAAGCTGTTTCTTGTATTGTGAATAATGACAATGTTTATTTTTGATATAATGCTGTATGCATTTAAAAAATAAAAGTAGATTTTTTCTAAAAAGAAAACCAATTAATACATCTTTGTTTCTCATATATTTTTAATTAAGCAAAAGTACATTTTATCCGATTACTCGATTAAATTTTTGGTAGAATACTCGATTAATAAAATATTAATACAGCACTAGTCAGGACTGTACGGCCGATGTGGCAATAACTTCCAGTCGAGTTCCTGTAACATGCAAGTGGTGTTGGTGAATGATTGTGTGTACAGTTCACACAGACAGATGCGTCTCTTCCACAAGTTGGCGACAGGTTATCCGGCGATTTTTAACAATCAGGTGTTTAACTCTCTGAATGTTCACAGGTACGACAGCAGTGGGCTCCTGCAGTGCCATCTTGGCCGGGATCGTCATTCACAGACGTACGGCCTTCTTTAAAAAGTTTGCAAATGTTTTACTGTGGCTAAGAGTCTCATCTCAAAAACCAAACGGAGTTGATTTGACAGTGTACTCTGTGAATGCCTTAAGAGGTTTACACAGTTTTCAGAACGTCTCCAAGGGTGTTTTCACATCAGAGCCCCGGGATCGTTTCTGAGAAAACTTGCCCCCAAAGTCTGGTTCATTTTGATCAGTGAGAACAGAATCGTTCCACGCTCGGGAACTGTGAACAAATCCATTTGAAGAGGTGTTCTCAAGAACAATCAGGCACGAATCAAGTCCGCTATGGAAGCCAATCTCGTCTGAAAACGGATGTACACAGCCATAGCTGAATCACGGCACAGGAAAGTAAAGGTGCTCTTTACTTTTTTTTCCTGAAATTTAAATACTATTAGGCATAGCATGAAGACTGGTTCTTGTCTTGTCTTTGCGTTTAATGGCTGCTCGCAAACCACACCAAGTGCATACTGCCACCTGCTGTACTGGAGAGTGAAAATACGCAAGCGTTCACGAGAGCAGAGAAAAAAACAATGTGAACGCTGGCGAGTGGGGGGAGTTGGGAGAGGAGAGGAATCGTTCCTGGACACGTCAATAAATCATGCCTAATGTGATCGTGCAAAGTCTCCACCCTGAAGCAGAAACTCCAGTTACGCAGGTAATGCTGTTTCCAACAGAGATGTTCGTGCTGTCTTTCTAGTCAAAAAATTATGCTTCGTTTCATTACAAGTGACAAAGCCTGAAAAAAAAAAATCCATGTGCCAAGAACAAGAGAATGGCATGAGACATTTCCAGTATAAAGTAAAGCAGAGGCAGATTTCATGATGATCTCATCACGTTCTCATGAAGTGTCTGCCAAGCAAATCGCTGCAGACCCAACAGACCTTTACTGATCACATGACTGTAAGACTTTACATGTTTCCACTGACACGGTCATGATCTATTTCTCAATATACTCACATTAGAGATCAACAGTTTTGAATGAAGTTGGATTTGAGAGGTCTGTCTCATTCACATGCTCAAAATAAATCTGAGATTTATAATAACTGATAGACGTTCAGCTGAAATGAGTAGCTGTTCAAACAAAACCTAGAGTAGACGTGGCACCTGTGGTTACGTTAGTCATGCGAATACTACAGTACAAGTACGTCTTTTGGTAATGTTTTCTCAAATGCAAATATCTCACAAACATTTCCAAAAGACGCACTTGGTCACATGACTAGCGCTCGTTATAATGTTTGAGGAAGAAATGTGGTTGAAATGTAAAAAAGACGCAAGTGTAGAGGAACAGATTCTGCAAAGTGGCGCCGAGCACTCAGACATTAATCAGAATTCACAGAGGATAGCGGTAGGACAACAATATTTCCAGTTTTGTGCAATGCTGTCCAAAGTCATGCGCATTCTGAAACAAAGATGTAACTTTTCCTCGTCTGTGTCACATTTATTTCAGACCTTTACAATCCTGAAAGCATTTTATGGGTCTTAAAAATGTTAGCGGGTCTACAAATTCTATGAGATACTGTAATCCTGTAAATACTGCTAGAACAGCGAGTACGCGAATGTGTATTTTGACACACAATTCACTCGCACATCAACTTCATTTCAGTTTTTAAATCACTATGTTCCTAAATGACTCCCCTCTCAGACATGGACATCAATCCCAACAATCTCAAATCTCAAAGTGACTCACTTTTTTCTCTCACTTCATTTCTCTCTTTAACAAGAGAGTTAAGTCTATGTCTCAGTCTCCCCGTGTCTCTGGGTTCAAAAAGGAAGCTCAGATCAAATGGGGGCGGTTGGAGGGGGGGGATTGGATGTTCTATAGTTCTGAATAACAACGAAACCAGAACAAAACAGAAATTTTCTCTAATCTTTTCTAATTATTTTTGTATTAAAACGGGACATGCAACTCATTAAATCTGATTTGCCAAATCCGATTCCTTATGTTTTTCTGTCATTTAGTGTACGAGCTCCTTACAAGAGGTGTTCAAGTCAAACTGGGACTTGTGATGAGATTTCTTGTGAATGATAAGACTGTAAAATATTTGGGCAATACGGTGCAAACGTTTTATAAAGAAGGCCGTACGTCTGTGTATGAGGATCCCGGCCGAGATGGCTCGGAACACCTGATCCTTGAAAATCGACGGACAAGAGACAAATCTGTCTGTGGGAACTGTACAGACAATCATTCACCAAAACCACTTGAACGTTACAGTCCTGACTTCGCTCCAAGACATTTCCACATGTTTTTGAAAAGCATTAAAGGAGATCCTGAGGGGCCGGCGTTTCAGATATGAATCAGACCGCCAGTCGGATCATGGTTCTACCGTACTGAGAAAAAACGTTCTACCCTGACGGTGTCCAAGCACTAGTGAAACACTGGGATAAGTGCATTAGTGTAGAAGGGGATTATATGGTGAGTTTTTACTCTCATAACTGTGTTCTGTTATTCTGCACAATCGAAAGTCACGCTTTGACCTTGTATATATCATTTATAATCTTACATAACCCCAGTGCTAATGGTGAAAACATGGCCTGCATCCCCCTCTCTAGTTTTCTCTGAGTGTGTGCTGAGCTGAACACTGCACTGGCTGTATGTCATCGGAGTAAAAAAAAAAAAAAAAAGTCTTAGTATGAATTTTACTGTTTAAATATTATTAGTATTTCTGTTATGTTGAACAGCATAGACATATAATTTAGTATTTAACATATTTTGTGTTCCATTTTTAACCACCCGACTTATACACAACGATGACCTGCTTTAAAAGATTTCAATGTAAACGGCAATTAATGAATCAAAGTCAATAATTGTGTGTGTGACAACTTTTCACAAAATATATTCTCAGTTGCAATGTGTGCATTTTTAAATAAGGAAATGAGCTGCTTAGTTTTACTGAACATCCTGCAGAACCAGACGCAGACCTTCAGAGGAATTTGTTGCACCTGCTGCTTTTTTTCAAACATGCAAAACCTTTTTTTTTTTTATGTAAAAAAAAAAAAAAAAAAAAAAAAGGGCTTGTTTACATAACATCCTGCTTAAATTTCTGGCCTACGGATATTTTCAGTAAGATTTTAAATTTTTTTGACTGTTGTTTGGAAATCTGATTTTTTTTTTGTACTGACTTCATAAGATATTACTGTATGAAGTCATGAAATAAACACGTGTTTGCAGCGTGAGTCTAAAAATGAGATTTAAACCTAAATCAGAGTCTGAGCTCAGTGCACGCTGCTAGATCTGTTTTGACAGATACGCCCGAGTGAGTTAGTGCTCTGATTCGCAATACAACGCTGCGATAATATAACCAGTCTCTCTCTCTCACACACACACACACGGTAGACTGGAATGACCAGCCAGCTGACTCAGAACCCTTTAGGACACCTTTAACGTCCTCTGTTTCTACATTTGCTTTTCCCTTAAGATGTCCTTTAAATCACATTAACTTCATGAACTGCCAGTGTTCAAAATTAACAACAGATTCTCAAATGTTGGCTAGTGAAAATTTAACTGGAAAATTTAACTATTTCCAGTTAAATTCTTATGTCATCTAAAGCAATTCCAGCTCGTAAGTCATGGACTCATCTCTGAATATAAAAATACATCCAAAAACCTACAATACCAAGCATAACTTGTGTGCGTCAATTAAGCAATATCACATGACGGTGCCGTTGTGCTGAATATCAGCGCGGCTGTGATGCGGTCGTAGTCACGAGGGCGCAGCCGATAGCCCAACCTCGAGTGTGATACTGCTTTTTTATACAACAGTTCCACAAACAGATTACGATTTGTTTGTTTTTTTTTAACCAGATTCCTTGCGATGCACCTGGAGTGCAAGTGGCGACTGAAATTTATAGGCCAAGACTTTGTGTAATTAACAGGGGTGAAGGTCGTTTTTAAATTCTTCCCAATACTATTTAACCAAAAAGGTGAGGAGAATAAACCAGATGGTGGACAGTCCTGTAAATCTCCATTTATTCAGTTAATTTCCTGAAGGTCGAATCCTGAAAAGCGTTAAAAGGAAAGCTGGTGCACTATGTACAGTAGGGTTGTACAGTCCCTTGTTCCACACACTAAGTAGTTTCCTGAATCAGAGGCTTTTGGGATTTGGGATTCAGCCCGTGTTAAAAGCTAGTTAGCTTTGTAGCTTGCCTTAGAGATTAGGAGACTTAGGAGCAGTTACTAAGGAGACAGCGTGTTGTTTAAGATGACATAACTTTATCAGATGTGTTTTCATGCTGAAATGCTTCAGCGATTGGTTTGATTGATACGTGTGGGTTTTGGAAGGCAGCTGCTCTCTCCTCAGTATGGTGGACTGTAATCCGTCGTGGAATGACATATAGTTTGCTACAGTTTGTTAATTTGAGTGTTATGAGATATCATGACTGCATTTGCAGGCATACGGATACCACAGTACAGTGGAACCTTGGATTACAAGCATAATTCGTTCCGGATGCCGGTTCGTATTTCAAAACACTTAAAAAAAAAAACAAATTAACCTGCACTTTACCTTTAAAAAAATAAATAAAGTAAAAATAAATCCTGACAGATAAGTGTTTCCTTTTATGCACACAGGCACTGTGTGTGTGTGTGTGTGAAGCTAAAGTAAGAGAAGAGGAGGAATTTGCCCCTCCCCCTCTCCCCCGTCTCATCTTACACGGTAACCCCTCCTTCTCTCTTATTTGAGTTTCACACACATGTTAACGAAATGGATAAAACGGAGTTTTATCTGAAAAATTAACAAGGAACATCGCTAATGACACTCACGTGAGCGACACACTAACGGAATCACTGCTGTAAAGTAGAAATAAAACAAATTAACCTGCACTTTACCTTTGAAAAGAATCGCGATAGAGCAGTGTTTCTGTGAGAGAGAGTGTGAGTGTGTGTGTGTGTGTGTGTGTGTGAAGGGACACAGTGTCTAATGATGCCCGAACACACATAATGACAGGCTGAAACAGAGAGGGAGAGAGAAAATGGATCTTTAACCTCTCTAGTGAGACTTGCTTTTGCTTTACACGTGCGCATACACACGTGTGTTATAATAAACACACGCATACAAACACAAAATAAAATATGTTTTACACAAACACACGTGATCACAGTGTTATAGTAAATGGTACACGCGTGCGGATGTTGGTTATACCAGTAAGAGACTGTATACATGCAGCACTAAGACCCAGCAGGGGAGACGATTACCCACAATTCCACAGCGCAAGAGAGAGAAAAACCGTTGGTTCAGTTGTGATCAAAAACAAGAAGCACATACGTGATACATGATACTCGGTACTCGTAACCCAAGACTTGTTCGTTTTCAAGTCAAAATGTATTAAAAATATTTGCTCGTCTTGCGGAACACTAGCAAACCGCGTAACTCGCAATCCGAGGTTTCACTGTGTGCACATTTTATTGTACCAATCTGTTTTTACACATTAAAATCTGATCATGTTAATTTACCTCTCTGCCCAAATGTACCGTATATACAGGCGGTTATCGTACAATAAGTGAATTTCTGCGATGTTCAGAAATCTCTGCTGCACACATGATATATTTTTAGATGCCAAATGACCTGGTGGCAAAGTGGCTTTGTTGTTAACACTGTCAGCTCACACCTCCAGAGATGGGGGTTTGTATCTCGCCTCCGGTCCGAGTATGTAGATTTTGTCTGTTTTCCTGGTGCATGTTGTGTCTCCTCCGGGTTTCTGATTTCCTGGCCATTACAAAAACATGCATTGTAGGCTGACTGGCATTCCCCTCTCGCTGCCGACCGCTGGAATTACCATAACCTTTTGGTTAATGTCACCTCTGTAAATATGAAATACGGGAATTTCAAGACCATATTTAAAACAAACAACGTACAATCTCTATGTCAAGCTGGAGTTAAACTCTTTTCTCCTTCCTGCTGTAGCTTTTATAAAAGCTGCACTCGTCGTGAAGGATCACTGCCTGAACGTCCTCACTGGAATAGGAAGAACTGAAATAAGATGCTAAATCTGTAACACGGAGACGTCTCAAAGGTCTGGGATTCACTCCGGGGAGATGGAGGGTGACTCAGCGTGCAGCGACGAAGAGCTTCGTGTCCTCACGCCGCAGAACAAATTCGAGAACAAAAGCAACAACCAGTGGCTTCTGCTCTGGAATCAGTGTTCAAAGAATAGAGAGATGATAACAGAAAAATAGATACTGTATACATACTGTATATAAAATACATTTTACATTTCTACATTGTAAAACATTACTGCTATCTAGGTTAGACCCTGTGCAAGTATTACATTGTTTGAAATGGCTTTGTGATCAGTGAAGTACCTACTTCTGAAATATGATGTAGTAAAATATAAATATGGACCTAAAAGAAATCCTCTTCAGGTTTAACACAAAAGTATACAAAACCATCTCAAGGTGTCGAATATCACTGAACTTCATTATGTCAGCTGTGTCATAAACTACAGTAAGTCCCGACCATATGAACGAGTTCCATTCCGAGAGCTTGTTTGCAAGTTCAAATTTGTTCATAAGTCCAACAAACATTGTCTAGCTACTAGAATACCAACACAATTGTCTATACACAGTATATTACAGTACAGTGTTCTTTGGAATTGTGCCGATGGCTGAACGATTCACGTTAAAAGAATGAGCAATGTCTGCCATCTTTTCACCTTGATCCATTGTCTAAATTATTTTCAATTTTGTCCCCATTGCTTGGCGCGTCTTAGCAGTACCAGCTTCATCGCATCACAACATCTTGGGATACACGCTGCATGCACGTGACAATGTACGCCAGACATGTGATATAACTTCCGCGATTGAACATCTGCAAAATTTTGCATGTTTGTATCTTCGAAATGTCGTAACTGGAATGTTTGTATGTAGGGGATGTGGACATGTAGTCAAACTGTATGTGGACATGTAGTCAAATAGCCACACAGAAGTCATCCCTCATTAGTACGACACCTGCCTATTAAATTATACTATATCTCACCAGAGCTGCTAATGTTGAAAAAGGCTATTTTCTATATATAAATTTTTTTTTCACGAATCATTGTCTAAGGTGAAAATGGTAGCGCGTGCGTGCGTGTGCATACAGTATACAGTACAGCCGGGTCTACATGTATTTAAACAAGGACAATTTTTTAAAATCATTTTTGCCTCTTTAGACCATCACTATGATTTAAAAAGAAGCATTCAAGATGTGATTGAAATGTGGACTTTCAACTTTAATTTAAGAGTTTTAACAAATATATTGCATTACTATTTAGCCATTCATTTTTACAAAGTGACTCTGTAATTAAAAATGGCCTCATTTCTTTTGTTATTTTATGACGGATCAATGAAACACAATGTCTGGCGTGGATTCCAAGAGATTTTGCTTTTGGCTCTTAATAGTCCAAATAGGTGTTGATGCAAGTAAAGTTCTCCATCGTTCAGCTGAAAGACCTGACCTACTGTATCAAAGGGGGGGCAGAAACTTTAGGAGTGGAAACAATTTGGTACATTCTTAAAAGAAGGAATAACCACAAGGTGACCTCAGCACCACGCACGAGTGCAGTAAAAGACAACCGAAGTGGATGTTAACAGAATTCATTCCTTGGTGATTTAAAAAAATAATAATAATAATTTTCCAAGTTTGGGACAGTTTAGAGAAGGTATCACTGGGGACAGTTTAGAGGAGATATCATTGTCAAGGTCTACAAATAAAGTTACAAACCACTTGTAACACTCAAAAAACAGAAAGGTCAGCTTAGACTTTGCTACAAAAAATATTTAAAAGCTGTTTGGTTTTGAAGATCAACTTCTACCAGAACAAAGGGAATTGAAGAACATACTATATAGAAGGAAAGGAAGAGCTCATGATCCAAAGCACACCTATCTAGAAACTATGCTGGAGGCAGCATTATATCAGGGGTATGTACAGCTACCAGTGGAACATGATCCAAAACATACAGCGAAACCAATCCAAAACAAATAAATAAATGTATTAAAGTAGCAAATCAGTCACCTGACTGCAACCCAACTTCTTGAAGACAAAACCGAAGGCAGAAAGGCAGACAGACATGCAGTAACAGAATGTGGTTGCAGTAAAGTAATGGCAAAGCAGCTCACGGGAGGAAACACATTGCTGACGTCCATGTGTTCCAGTCTTCAGTCTGATTCAGTTGGATTGCGAATATCTTGGTCTCCGAGTGTTTTGCAAGACGAGCAAAATTTTTTAATAAAATTGATATGAGTAGTTCGCATGCGCTTACACATGACCACAACTGAGCCAATGGTTCTTCTTTCTCGTATGCTACGGGATTGTGGGTAATCGTCTCCTAAGCTCAGTCCCGATGCGTGTGCGTCACTCGTATAGTCAACAGCCGTACGCGTGTGTACTGTTTACTATAACACTGTGACAGTGTGTGTGCGTGCGCGTAAAGCAAGTGTCATTAGAGAAGCTTCTTATTAAAGAAGTTTCCTGACAGAGCAGTGTTTCCGTTAGTGTGTGTGTGTGTGTGAGAAAGTCGTCCTACACAGTAGTCCCCTCTCTCTTCCTCTCCTGAAACACTGCTCTGTCAGGATTCTTTTCAAAGGTAAAGTGCAGGTTAATTTGTTTTATTTTCACTTCATATGTTTTATTAATTATTTTTATATGAATATTTTTGGGAATTAATCATTGGAATTTCCATTATTTCTTATGGGGAACATTTGCTTTGATATACATATACATATCTAACCCTATGATACACAAACACGCTTCCGGAACGAATTATGCTTGCAATCCAAGGTTTAACTGTATGTTTGTCCAATTCTCTTTGAGGCAGTGACAATGCAAGGACTGTGTAGAAAATGGGTGTAATGCTCAATGCAATATTTTTGTTAAACCCCCTTTAATTAAAGGTAAAAGTCTATCACTTTAATCCCATCTTTTAGATGGTGGTTTACAGAGGCAAAAATCCAAAAAAAAAAACAAAAAAAAGTGAACCTGATAACTGGTGGGAGAAAAATACCTTTTCTGTTTTATGAAGCAGACACACAAACATTTTATATACAGAAGCATTAATGTGAACGCTTTCTTTCTATTCTTTGAAACAGCTAGTAATACACAAAGTGTACATGTACATTGATCTAGAGGCTACATCTTCACTTAAACAGAGAATTTTATTTTCTTGGGGCAATAATAGCAATGATTTCTTTTTTTATTTTACAGACCCCAGCATAGGCCTCTTCCAAATGGCTAAACTATTTAAACACACAGCATCCTATAGATTTTTTTAGCCTAGGATATCTTATCTGAGCAGTAGGGATTGCACAATCAGGTTAAGTTTAAAGTTCAACAGGTTTTTCAATATGGTTCAGTATTTGCTCTACCAAATAGCTGAGCAGAACATTCTCCAGGGTTAAGCAGGACATTAACGGTATTTATTTTGAACGCTCAATGAAATGAAAGAATGCGAAAGTACAGATACTAGGCTATAATCTTGCATATCTTATATCATCTCCTCTTACAGTTCCTAGAAATAAACAACGCGAGCACGATAATATAATTGCTATTACTAGTTCCTGATCGTACCTGTACACCACTTAGAGACAGCTGGCACTAGCAGGTTGAGTTTCAATTTCCTGAACTGGACTGGGTTAGAGTGAACTTTACCTGCCTTGTGTCGGTACTTCACACCGGGACCTTTCGTGAATAGCGACAGCAGGTTCGATTACAGTAGCATCAGGTACCATACGGCTTGTGTTTCAGATCAGACTTAAAACCGCGGTGGTACAGTACAGTAATAATTAACGCTATGGCTCCTACGATACAGTGACACACTAATACATCTTTATTAGCTATTAGTCGGTATCTTAATAAATATTTCCTTACAGCATGGACAGAATGTCCGACTCTGGGTTTTTTAAAGAACTAATAATTGAACTAAAATTAACTGGTGCACCCTGGAGGCACAAAGCGAACCATGGCGGCAAATACCCCTCAGATAATGAGCTACTGCTGAAACACGGCCCACCTGAGAGCAACAGAGCTGAACAACAAGAGTTTCCCTTATATGAGGTCATATTAGGTTACGTAATGCTAATACAGGAAAATGGAAAAAGAACAAAAAACAGGGTTGTCGCCGCCCTCCCTCCCCCCCCCCCATTGCATAATAGGTCGCCTTGAATGTAAAATCAAGAAACAATTTTAATATACCTTTGTTAATATAATAAAAATAAAAAAAAGGTAGTTAGAAGACGGTTCATGGCTGCACTGAAACATGTAACGCTTTTGTTTGTTGCTAATTGACTAATTTACTACACGAACACGTCGCCAAGCAACAGAACAGAAGTCCAACTGGAAGAGATAAATACGATGAGTCAGCACTTTATTGTTCAGCGCACACCATTTGGATTTCATTCTTTTGTCCGCTGTTGGACTACGACAGCATTCTGGACTTACCGAAAATAAATACACTGAACAACATTGAAAGACAGGAACACCAGTTCATAGCCATTATGTCATCACGAATCTTATTTCCTTGGAAATTAATACTTTCTATTTGATAAACTATCCGAATTTGACATTTGGATGAGAAGTGATTTAGTGATTATGAACATGCATACAGATCTGTCTCATTTCTTTCTTCATGTTGTTTCTACTTAAAGTTAACGAACCAGACATCAAGCCTCTCTGTATTGATACCGGACGTGATGTGCCATGATTTACCCAAAACAGAACAGCAGCCGTTTCCAATCTTGTCCAATAAACATAAACAGTTTAATAAACGGTTTTCAGGCATTTAGTATAAGCTGCGTAAGCTGTAATCTTTGCCTACTGTGATACAACACAGGATTAAACAACTTCAACTGTGGTGTCAAAACAGGGAGGCAGTAAAGAGTGTTTGATATTTAAAAGTCATGTAAATGTATTTAGCACTGCGTTTTTAAAGCACACAGCTTGAACATGAACAGAAACTGTGGCCTGATCTTCTTGTCTCCTAGATAAGCAAAACGAGATATCGGTTCTTCTAAATTCAGGAGTGTTTCTGCTGATTGTGCAGTGTTCACATGCTGAGCTCAAGCTGCACTAAAGGCCATGGAGGGAAAAGGCCGACTGTCATGCTTACACACATTTTTTTTTCCTTTTATCCACTGAAACAAAAATACAAAGCCTTCCTCCCTCGCTCTCTCTCTCGCTCTCTCAACCAACCCACCCACTACCCGTACAATAAATTGCCTGCTTTCTCTGTATGGAGGAAAGCACTTTTCTTTTCTTCACACACATCTACAAGTGAATGAGTGTCCTTTCATCCTGTATTATTAATGAAAGAACATGATTTTTAAAAGATGGCCTCAAACATGAGCAACATGAATTATGGACAACTACTGATCCCTTCTTGTTAGCACTGTTGCCTTGCACATCCAGGGTCCGGGTGCACATCCAGGGTCCGGGTCCGATTCCCGGGCAGGTTCGATTCCTGCCTCTGTGTGCATGGAGTTTACATGTTCTCTCCGTACTTGTTGGGTTTTCTCAGGGTACACCGTCCAGGGTTTCCTCCCACAGTCCAAAGACATGCAGGTTAGGCTAAAGGCTAACGTTCCCAAATCGCCAGAAGTGTGTGAATGAAAGTGTGATTGTATATACAGTACAGGCCAAAAGTTTGGACACACCTTCACTCATTCAATGTGTTTTCTTTATTCTCATGACCATTTACATTG
>JAQMYJ010000005.1:4090859-4117028 GCA_030014305.1 Clarias laeviceps
TCCTGTGTACTGCACTGCATAGCGTCTATGGGAGTCACATGACAAAAGAACGAACGACTCGGAGTAGAAGAGTCATTGAGAAAGAATCGATCATTTTATTAATTAATTCAATTCAAATTTTATTTGTCACATACACAGTCATACACAGTACGATATGCAGTGAAATGCTTAATTCTTCGCATATCTCAGCTTCTTTCTGTTTCTTCTTTCTGTTTCCTGTACATAACCTACAGAGGTTTTGCGATGTTTTGCACATGCGCACCCAGTAGAAAATGAACAAATCACTCTCCGAGACTATCGTTCTTCTGAGTCACGTTAAAGACTCATTTAAAAGGAACGACCCGTCACTAGTAATGAGTAGGTATCTTTGAGTCTTTTCGGTCCAAATCGTTCATTCTTTTGTCACGAAATGAACTAAATGACTCAAAAAAAAAAAAAGATTTGTTCGCTTTGATGAAAGAGAGTCAAAGAACCGAGTCACTAAAATGATTCAAACTTCCCATTACTACTGGAGAACTGTAAAAATAACAAAAAATGGAATTTTGCATAATCCCTCCCCTTTAAGGTGTTTCCATGAAAAGCAAATTCAGCACCCCCCGGAATTTAAGCTGAAGGTTTACACTTCAATTACTTAATTTAAAATCCATTGTAGTTGTGTAAAGATGCAAAAACATGAAAAGTACATCACTGTCCAAATACTTATGAACAATGAACTTATGTACATTGAACCATTTTGCTGCAGCTTCATAACTCCACCAGTGTATATTGTGTTAACAGACAAATAAAAACCACAATCTGCAAACCAGAGCTCTTTAAGTAAACGTTCAGTTCCTGTCCCAGTGAGCCACAAGCTTGCAGAATGTAATGGTTTCATCATGTTCAAATCCTGCATTATGGCACTGCTTTATGACACGATAACCCACATGATAATTAATTAATCAGATAAATCAGACGGAACAAAAGCCCTTCAGTGTGCAATTTTCAATCTGATTGTGCAATATAGTAAAGTGGGTTATCTGATTTATTTCAGAGAATAAATAAAAACCCTCAGCTGTACAGATGATCAAACCCTAAGCACACAGAGAGAGGGTTTGTTGTCAAGCCTTTGCAACACTCGAGTCCTCCGAGATCTATTTACAGACAGATTAGAGAAATCACATCCTCCCAAAGAGCCTATAATACTTTACACTGGCAGATTAATGCATAAACTAACCAAGTGCCAAAAAAACATTTTATTTAGTTTAACACAAATGCCAGTTTTATGATTCATGGGCTGGACAAGTTATAAATGTATCAGCTAGCCCACAAGCTAAAGAACCAGTGTGTTGGACTGGAGTACTAAATGCCTCGGGGAGGAAAAAAAAAAAGTGGTGCAAGCGACTGATAAAGATGTTGAGCAGTTGCCAGACATCTTACACAAGATCTGTAAAGATTTACTCTTCACACTTGGGGAAGCACCATCCCCAGTTCTTCCATAAAAAAAAAAGAATGATCTTGATGATCATGCTTTTTTTTTTTTTTTTTTTTGCTTTGGAGCACTTTGGAGTGCACTCTATCATCTCATCTTCTTTTAATAAGGTGGTTCAAACGGTTAAGGCTCTGGGTTACTGATCTGAAGGTCAGGGGTTCTAGCCAAAGCACCGCCAAGCTGCCACTGTTGAGCCCTTGAGCAAAGCCTTTAACCCTGTCTGCTCCAGAGACGGTGTGTCCTGGCTGACTCTGTGCTCCGAAATGAACTTCTTAACTGAGATATGCAAAAAAAAAAAAGATAATAATTTCACTAGACTGTAAAGTACATGTGAAAAACTATTTCATTTTGTCTTATCTAATCTAATTCAGCATAGATGTGAACGTGGCCTATTATAAACATGCAAGATCATAAATTCCCTAATCTCATACTAATCAAGTATTTCGGTCCTCTATCTCTATATTCAGTATCGAATCGATGTTTATCTTTATATTATCCTGCAGTCGTATGCAGCCCTGCCTGTACTGTCAGAAATAATGCTCTGCCCTCTGAAGAACAAACAATGTAAATGTAACCCAATCAATAAGTCCATCTTAAGGTCAAATTACACAGACATGCAAGATGTAAACAGACACCAACAGCTTCAGGATTAAACGTATGCACCAAAAATTGTTTCACCATCGTTACACCTACTATTTGTTTCCTTTGTTTCAGATCAACACATGTGAAGACTCTAAAGATATGTCATATTGTCAAAAGGATGGTTGGTCAGGCTGGACCGTCCCAGAGACAAACAGCTAGGAATCTTAAAATGCTTGACATGGAATTACAGTGGAATTTATAGGGAAAAGGTCAAACATGAATGGAATCATGACCTGGTCGACCTGGACCTTCTGAAAGACATCTTCAGAGATATATTGAAAACAACTCCCCCTTGTGAGTGGGTTAAAATCAACAAAGCATTCATATCTAATGCATCAGTTGCTTAAATGTGTAACAAATTTGGTGCACATGGGCATCTGTTTACTTCTCACTTATCTGTGCGTTTCATTATAACACCAATATGCAATTCTTAGTAATTAAAAGGTTTTTAAAAAATTTTAAATACACCCAAGACAAGAGTTTATACATTAAACCCCCATCATTTTTTTGGTTTGTTATGACCGTGCATGACGTTTAACTTGAAATATTCAAAGACTCCAGCAATACACACATGGGTGGGTCTGTGTGAGAGTTGCTCAAGACTTCACGTTGATCCAGAGTAATGGCATTTTAATCACTAAACTAGATGAGATTATAATGCTGACTTCTGAACTCTCGATGCAGATACCAGGGATACTTTAGAAGTTCGGAATGAACAAGCTTTAGCAGCTATAGACTCTGAGAGCATGTAAATGATTGGGCTCAGTCACATCCTAAACATATCTCCTGTTATACTGAACTTCCTGCCTCATAACACACAATATGACTGCAAAACAATCCCTGCTATCTGATATCACCCAAATGAGGATGTGTTCCCTGTAGAGTCTCAAGGTTTCTTCCTATTGCCATCTCAGGGAGTCTTTGCTTGCAAGTTCATCAGGGACATTTTAGTCGTTGTTTGGGGGGTGGGGGGGGGTAGCCTGGAGCCTATCCCAGGAGACTTGGGGCGCCAATCCATCGCAGGGCACACACTACACTCATTCGCAGGGCACACACTACACTCATTCACACACTATGAGCAATTTGAGAATGCGAATTAGTCTAATCTGCATGCCTTTGAACTATGGGAGGAAACATGCAAACTCCGTGCACACAGATCCGAGGCGGGAATCAAACCCTTAACCTTGGAGGTGCGAGGCGACAGTGTGTTAAACGCTAATCTGATCCTACTGATTTACAGTCGACCCCCGAAATTCATGAGGGTTATGTTCCTAGAGCACTCGCGATTTGTGGAAAAAAAAAATGCAAATTTTGAATGTGGTCGAACTATAAATAGTAAAAGTCTATTTTTATAGTTTAAACCCCAAATCTGCTCCCAAAACACTTTAATTTCATTTCAAACACAGCTTAATACATTACCTTTAAAAAAAAAAAAATGTAAAAGTAAACCCATATATTGTACAGTACTGTACTGCTGTGTCTCCCGCAGTGCTAGAATGTAAAATACAGATGTTACCCCTGTATATGTACTGTAATTCATGCAAGCGTGTTTTCTTCGGTATGCGCTGTCGTTTTCTTTGGTATAAGTGCTGTAGGGTAAATACAGTAATAATTCACCGTCCCAGCCTGTGTTTTCCTCTACGGTTGCTTTGTGTTCTCTCTACAGTACTAAAAGATATATACAGTATTCAATTTTATATGGAAATTTAGCTGAGTTTACGTAAATATTTATGTTACAAAATTAGTAAATGAAAAAGTATATATTGGCATGAAAGAAAGCCATAAATAAAATATAGGAGGATGTTTGCGGGGGTCGAATGTATACATATTTCCTCATACGTTTCATTCTCATTTCCCTAATTTTCTTTTTGATTCTGTAAAGCTGTTTCGCAACAATGACCAGTGCAATACAAATAAAATAAAATTTTATGGACTCAAGTTATTATAATAATAATAATAATAATAATAATAATAACAACAACACTGCAAAACATTAGTGACTTCAGTGCGACTGGATATGAGGTTAAAAGAGATCAAAGTATCCATTACTGTTTGATGAAAGTTCATTAAAGGGATACAACCCGACAATCAGTGACACACCAGTCAGCATCATGACTCTTTAAAAAGGCGCCTACGCGCAGCACTGCACCGATTAATCGAGTTGTGTTCTGCATCGTGCATGACTTACCTTCTGCATTTTCGCCCCATGTCTTTCTCGGTCTCTGTGTCACCTTCTCCCTTGTCTTTCAGCAGCGTGTCTGTACCGGAGCGCTGGTGCTCATCAGAGGGCGAGTTATTCCGCCTTCGCATCGCTGAAATGACAGGACAGGACCAGATGCGGAACAGATGAAGATGAGGGTGAGATGATGCGAGTTATTGACAATAAAGATGAATCAGCCTGCGTCTGGTTTCCGGATAAACAGAAACAGGTGCTGATTTTGATCCGAAGCTTCGCCCAGGTCTGACAGCGCGGCCGTTTTGTTCTCTCTCTCTCTCTATAGCACTTCTACATTGTTTTCACAAAGTGCGAGGTCTGCAAAGAGCAGCTGATCAATGCAACCTTTTCCACCAGCCAATTAGCGACAAGCTAATTTTACCCCACGTCATATACCCTACGACCAATAGGATTGAAGCAACCGTTCCTCTGTGTTCCAACAGCCAATCAGAGACGAGCTGCGGCGGCCATCTTGGAAATAGTAACGCTGTAGTGTGTGGCATTGTTAGACCACCCGTTTTGCGACAAACGCGCTGTGAAATTATATGCGATACGAATTCGGGTGGACAAAAATAATTGAAACGGATAATGCTTTGAAATGCTTCCTGTTTGATCTGCGATTACACTGTGCACTTTAATTTGTCGGTTTTTAATTCGCCAGCTGACAAGGCGAAGTTTTCAAATGTCTTACTTTAGTCAAGTTCTCCAGACAACATTCTTGACATTGAACAGGTGTTAACATTTCATGAAATTCATGAAAACACCAAGCGCTCGCTGTTTCAATTAAATTGATATATAGAGACAGGTATGATTAATTAAAACCCATCAAATGAGGTTATGTACTATCTAATGTTATACTGTAAGATTTATAAGCTCACAGGACGTTCCGCATCACGTTACTCTTTATATCTCGTTTTAGAAACCGTACAGAAAATAAAGTCATGTGTCAGAAATAAACCACAAAAAAACACAAACCTGGTACCACAAACACTCACTCATTTAGTTTCGGCGTCATAGAAACGTCCAGCATTTTGCTCCATAGTTTCCCTTCCTATTACAGTTTCAGTCACAGACTCGTTTCTTGAAGCAGGTTTCAGTCCCAAACAGGTTCCATCTCACTACACTCGTGCCCTACATAGTGAGCGAAGTCATGTTTATTTCACCCTACCTAGTGCACTCTGTGTGCAACAGGGCGCTTTATTGTGATTCAGCCTTTGCGTTCATTTCTCTTCTATTGTGTAGCGTGAAACTCAAAGGCAGAGACTCAACATGACTGAACAGGTTAGTTAGGAGAGCTGGGTCTCCGGTTTTGGGGGCTGGAAAGGAGGACCTTGGACAAAATGCTGTCCATCATGTCCAACACCAGTCACCCTCTTTCTGCTTGGAGCTTTTGCCAGGCAGAGGAACATGCTCAGTTCAGTGGCAGACTTTTATCACAGAACTGCTCTGCTGTCACACTCAGGAATTCACTCGTCCTCAGGGCCACACTTTACTTTACACGGTTGCTTTAATGCCTCTTTACGGTGATCAGTATTCTGGGTCGTGATCGTCCCTCAACTACTACTCATCCAAGGGTATACATTTTGCTCTACTTCATAAAAGTCTCACAATTCACAGTTATATTTATTTATCTGCTCATTATATAACCTAATCTGTGATGGATTGGTCCCACGCCCCATGCCCTAAGTCTCCTGGGATAAGCTCTAGGCCCCCTGTGTCCCTTTCTACAGGATAAAGAGGTATAGACAATAAAATATCAGTCTATTTATCTATCCATCTATCTATCAATAACATTATGCATAAGTTGTTCATCCCGACCCACTGCTGACAGGTGCATAAAATCAGTGTGGGCAACTCCATATTAATGCCCATGGCTTTGGATTGGGTTAATAGTAGTTCCAGTAGTTCCAGTTGAGTTATTAGGTGCAGGACACTTGAGTTTTTCCAGTCCAACATAACACACTATGTCTTCATGGAGCTCGCTTGTTCTCCCTGTAATTGGCAGGTTTCATCCCTGTGCTCCTGTTTCCTCCCACAGTTCAAAGACATGCAGATTAGGCTAATTGGCGTTCCAAAATTGTCTGTAGTGTGTGAATGCACGTGTGAAGGTTGACCAGAGGTCCTGCCATGGTTGTAGAAATGAAACCAAATACAATTATCACCGTTGGCCTACAGAGCTTCCTAGATAGATGGAACTATTTAAATTTTGTTATTTTGCTGTGCTATTTTGAAGCCACAAGAGGGCAGCATTTCATTAGTTTCTACTGTGACACTTTACACTTCTGTAGGAAATAGAATTTACTAGATATACCATTTTCAGACTAGAACAATGAATCAAACATTTTCTACCTTTTGCCTGTGTTTATTCCCTGGTAGTATTCTGTATTACAAAAACATCACTGCTAATTTGTCAATAAATGTAATTATATGTTCATGCTAAATTGAGCAATAAATAACATAAAAATGCATCACTCTTTTTTTATTTTAATGTCACTATATAGATATAACAGTAGACATCTCGATAATATTTTTCCCCCTAAAAGTTATCTAACCAAGTCCGGAACAAAAATTTTACCTGCATTAACATGCTGCTCCAAAAATCCATAAAAACTGCAGCCAAATTGTGGCATGAGATCAAAGTTATAGAAAATACAATTGTAAAGAACACACCAACCTTAACGATGACATTCCTATCAGACATAATGGCATATGAGTGAAAAGGAACATCACGTTTGTTGTGTTTTGCATGTAAAAAACAAACAAAAAAAAACACACACACATAAAAAATTGAGTTCAGTTTGGGAAAACTTTTGAAAAGAAGTTAAAATAATGAATTATTTGGACCTTGTGATTGGTTAACCTAAATATTTCAATGTAACTCTTTAGTCTATCTGTAATCCAATGTAAAAGAAGGATTCAGAACACTAACGTTGAGATTTTATTGAACGCATCGACTTTTAAGGGTTAAGATAAGAACACATTATTAGTAGTTATTTTAGTTTTAATGTGGTTGTTCCTCAGCATTAAATGTAATTATAATTGATGAAAACAATTTGCTGTTTTAACCCTTTAATGTTCCGCTCAACTTTTTGCTAAAGAACATTTTAAGTCACTATATCTCACTTAAAAATGTGTCAAACCTAACCTGACTGAGCCATCTCTACCGCTTGGTTGAGGTATGCTATTCTAAAAAAAATCCACTAGATGTCACTGTGTCTTTAAATACGAGGGGCATTCAAGTCAAACTGGGACTTGGTGATGAGGTTTCTTGTGAATGAAAAAGTAAAACCAATTGACATTTACAGAAGACTTCAAGCACAGTACGGTGATGAGACTCTTAGCCGCAGTAAAACGTTTGAAGACCATATGTCCGTCAATGACGATCCCGACTGAGGTGGCTCACTGCAGTCATTCCCGTAAGGGTTCAGTGAGTGGAACGCCTGATCCTTGAAAATCAATGGATAACTTTTCACCACGCTGAGGAAGAGACACATCTGTCTATGGGAGCTGTACACACAATCGTTCACCAGCACCACTTACACATTACAGGAACTCGGATGGGAGTTATTGCCACATCCTGACATCTACAGTCCTGAACTCATTCCAAGTCATTTCCACATGTCTGAGTGAGGAGTTCCTGGGAGGCATGGCTCCGGTGTACTGAGAAAACTTTCTACCCTGATGGCATCCGAGGACTAGCATTAGTGTAGCAGGGGATTTTATAGAGAGAAATAAAGGGCTGTGTTCGGTAATTCTGCACAATCAAAAGTCGTGATTTCACTCGAACACCTCTCTAGCTGTTTTTGTTCATTGAGGTGCTCTCGTCAAGGGGTCATGAAGCCAAGCCTTTCACATGGCAGGGGAGAAGCCTACCACTTAACCACTCATGTCCTTGGGGCTTTAAATAGCATGCCTTTTCAAATGATTTGTAGCATTGAAATAAGGTGGAAATCTAAGGAGAAAACAAAAAAACATTTGCGTTGTTGCACCACCAGACTAAAGTTTATTTATTTATTTATTTTTAATTCAATGGATTGATACTTTTACCACAATGCAACATTTCAACCATTTGGAAGAGGCCCATCCAGGGGTCTATCGGGGGATTTTACTGATTTTACTGTAGCTATACGAGTAATAAAACATATGCAATTATTGGTAAATAATTAAACCTATAACTTTTTTTAAACTTTGAACCTTTTACCATTGTGTTGGGTTGTATCACACCGCTTAACTGTTCGTTACTTTCCAGTAACATCATCCCAGATGTTTTATTCTTTACTTCTTAGTGAATGTCTTGATTGTATTGATTTGAAGCCTTGAACAAAACTTTTGTTATTCTATAATGGAAGTGTCAAAAAAAAAAGAAAAAAAAAAGGGGGATTTGAATGCTAAGCAGAAGACTGGATAGTTTGAATACATCTTGTTTCTGCAGTTTCACTGGCTTTTACCGAGTGACTTTCTCTGATACGGCACTTAAACCGAGAACGCATCTTCCGTCTTCAATGCCGAATCTCTCCTCTCCTTTTCCCGCTGACAGCTGGCATTGTACGCGCGTGACGTGTTTCCTTCTGTTGTCGTGACAGGCGTGGTGCTGGCTTTTGTGTCGACACAAGTCCGCGCTCATTTACATATTAAGATTATGCCACTCCGCGTCACATCTCGGCCCAAAGTGCAAGCCCTGCCTAATGTGTCACGCGCATGAGTGTCATTTCAAAAGACTCCATGCACACGCATGTGTGTGAGCTCTCTCATTATTCTGTCCCTGCTCTATGAAGTGCTGATTGCCCGTTCTTTGTTTTCACGTTCATTTATTCGAACACCCACCCTGTAATCAACTCGGCGGAAATAAGATGTTGAAAAGACGCGCTGGCGTTTTCACGCTGACGCTAACGTGAGTGCATTTGTGCTCGCACTGACTTTCTGCTCATCCCAACCATCAGCGTGCACAATATCCATCAGAGCAGTAAACCCCGAGCGCTTTATAGCATTAAAAACAGAATTAAAACACAGCCATACAGGGAGGAGGGCCATCATCAGAGCTGATCAGTCATCCCTCTCTCGAGCTCTCTCTTTCATTCAGAGTAATGCCAGTGATGAAACGGCTCTCTAATTTCAGTAATTAGAGCGGTCAGTTAGTGGTTGACAACGTCTCATTGCAAAGTCCTTTAAGCTTTCAAAGACATCAGTGAAAACAAACCCCGGCGACACGGCACGAACTGGCACGCAGAAACCAACGACAGTGGAGTTACGTTCAGTGCACTAAGTGGTACTTATAGCTTTCAATTAAATGCAATAAGGTGTGTAGCATTTGCCTTATATTTCCTGCACCAAACATTTTCAAACAAAGCAGTGATTCGCATCCATATTACATTCAACAGGAACGTTCCTACTGACCCCCCTCATTAGTAACAAAGGTGGTGTGGTGGTTAGCACTGTCACCTTGCATCAGCGGGTCCCGGGTTCGATTCCCGGGTCTGTCTGTGTGGAGTTTGCATGTTCGTTTCCTCAGGGTTCTCCAGTTTCCTCCCACAGTCCAAAGACATGAAGATTAGACTAATTGGAGTTCCCAAATCGTGTTCCTGTAGTGTGTGGATGCGTCTGTGAGTGTTGACTAGAGGTCCTACTGCGGCCATACAAAATGGGAATAAATACAATGGTCGCCATTGGCCGTAATTGGACTACAGAGGTTCCTAGATGGATAGATTAGTACAGATCCATTTCAATCTATAGGTTTTAGAACTTTCCCAATCAACTGCCATTTTACATTTTCTGAGCAAAATCTCTAAAGCTACTTTTTTTTTTAATAGTACACTTGCAAAATAGAAAATTCATTTCACTTCTATTCTTAAACCATCATCATTGACCAGTAGTTGCCTGTAACAACCTACCGTACACGCCATCAGTCACTGCTTTAAGGGGAACATACATTGCTGAGGACCCCAAACTCTTTCATCCCACATGCGTCCACACACATTCACACCCCGAGTCATAAGCTAAACAACAATCAGAATACACTGCATGTCTTTGGACTGTGGGAGGAAACCCTTCAATCATCCAAACTCCATGCACAGACCAGAGTCGAGAACCGAACCCTCGAGCCTGGAGGTGTGAGACAACAGTGCTAATCACGGAGTCAATTTCAAATAATGCCACATACAGTATATGGACAAAAGTATTAGGGCCAAACCTGTCAATCACTCAGGCCTCCTTATCCCCAGTGAATGACAATCTTAATGCTTCAACATATCAAGATGTCTTGGAAAATGTTATGCTTCTATGCAACTTTGCCGTATCTATTTCAACATGACTGTGCCCCAGTGCACAAAGCACATGGTTTGATGAGTTCAATGTGGAAGAAGTTGACTGACCCGCACAGAGACCTGACCTCAACCCCATCGAGGACCTTTGGGATGAACTGGGACTAAGATTGCGAGCCAGGGCTTCTCGTCCAACATCAGTGCCTGACCTCATAAATGCTCTACAGAATGAATGGACATGAATTCCCACAGAAACACTCTAAAAGCTCGTGGACGGCCTTTCAAGAAGAGTGGACGCTGTTATACAGTCACTGCAAAAGGGGGACCGACTACATATTGAAGTGTATATATTTGGATACATTGCATGTTTGGCCAAATACTTTTGTCCATATGGTCCACATAATGACATATTGAAAAAAATTTTTTTATACATAATTGGTAACTTTATGTTTTTTTTGTTTTTATCCAGAGGAATTCGCTTTAAGATCTTTGTTACCTCCCGTTTTATAAAATTCTCAACAACAAAAAAAAGTTTGGGGGAAAGTAATTTGACTAAACTGACTGATCAAAGTGAAAACTGTGACTGCATTTTAATTTTTTTAAAAGAACAGGTTGAGCTGAAAAATGAATCACATAAGACAATACAGTAGCATTAATATTAGGATTAACATGCCGAATGGTTTCTTCTTAAGCTGCCAGTTACACCAGTGCTAATGTTTGCCCTCTTTATAAATGCGGCCCCTGGGGTAGAAAGAGGCTGTAATCACCAGCGGCCTGAAATTTTACTCTGATGATCAAACGGTGTTAATTTCACTGAAGACAGCTTTTCTGATTTTCAAAACATTCAAGGGGTAAATCTTCATCACTCACTCTAATAATAACTATTATTTAGTATTTACTGTCTGTTTCAGTATTAAAGCCATGAAACACAATAAATACGGCACATAAAAAGCTGTTGCCAGATATCTGTCTAAATTGCTTCTTACTAACAACATCTACGAGGGGCGTTCAAGTCAAACTCGGGACTTTTGATTGTACGGAATAACAGAACACAATTAGGAGAGTAAAAAACTCACGCTAATGCTACACTAATGCACGTTTCACTAGTGCTTGGATACAAGGTAGAAAGTTTTCTCAGGGCGCCAGATCCATGATCATTTCATGTCTGAAACGCTGGCCTCCCAGGAACTCCTTTAATGCTCCAAACATGTGGAAATGGCTTGATGCGAGGTCAGGACTGTACAGGGAACGTGGCAGCCGAGTTCCTGTAATGTGCAAGTTGTGTTGGCGAATGATTTTCCGTACACAGATGTGTAGAGTATAGTATAGTACTGTACATTACCGAGAATCACTACAACGACGACATTACCCTGGTAGCTAGCGTACGAAATGAAAGCGCATTTTAATCTTTGTGGCTGATCAGAGGCATTAAAGGTACGGTGAGAATTGTGTTAATTAATTTTCTGCCCAAATTACTGCTGTAAGTAGTTTGGCCTTCATGTCTGCTGTTAAAAGTGAAAACTAACTCATTTCAGGATTAGTCAATAAAGCTGCGAGTGTGTTAAGCGCCTACTCAGGCAGGCCATGATGCTATTAGTGCACAGATCTGTGTGTGGGCAGAGCGACTTGCTGTTGCGTAGCAACAAGACCCGGCCGCTGTTGATGCGGTGATCTCATCTCTCTTGTCTTGCATGGCTCTCCACACACACACCGAGTATATACACAAACACACAGCAAGCAGTGTCCTGTCTGGAGGTCGAGTGGTCCTCCACTTTGTCCTCTGTTAAAATAACAGAGCCGCCTGCGTCGATTGTGTAAATTGAATCGTCCCACTGGAGCCTTGAGCAAGGGTGCTTCACGCTGTTGCTAATCACTGCATTTTATTAGCACGAATAAAATGTATTCATCGTCCACAAGCAGAAAGTTATCTGTCACTCAGGTGTCGTACTTTAGTAATGTGATGGGGGAAAAAATCCAGAGTTGCAAAAGGCATTTTATTTTTTATTTCATCATGTAAGCATTTGGACTCCAATGAGGTTCTCCATGCATTGTCTGAATGTTTTATAGCATCCGTGGCATTTCTGTGAGTGCAGGTGAGTCTTCTTGTTTTAAAGCAGCAGTTTGTAAGATGTCTACGATGTTTAGAGCCCCCTGCTGCTTATATGGTGTATTGTAATGAAAAGATGTCCCCCTTTCCCCTAAACAAAGCCTGAAACAATGTGATTCTGACCCCTTCTGCTCTCTAGACCTGCCTGATCCATCCTGGCGTTTTCATCACATGGAGACGACTTACGGCTGCTGAGGATGACCCTGTATGGTCTGCTTAAAGATACTAGTGACTCTTGAGGATGACTCCACTTCAAATCATGTTTTATCTTAAAATCAAACAGTTTTGTAGGATTTTTTTTTATAACTCTGATAGTTTTAGGACTAAAATCACCATGAACACTTTTATCTAGGTCTCTATCAGTGACCAGTTTGTAGCATCAACAAAGTGCACTTCATGTTAACTAAAGGCATTTCTTTTTATGAAGTCCTTCCTGTGAACACTCAGCGAGTGGAATGCTTGCTCCTTAAAAATCGACAGATAACTTGTGGCCAAGTTGCGGGGGAGACGCGTCTGTCTGTGGGAACTGTACACATAATCATTCATCAACACCACTTGAACTTTATTGCCACATCCGCCGTACAGTCCTGTCCTCGCTCCAAGCCATTTCCACATGTTTGGGCCATTAAAGGGATTCCTGGGAGGCCGGCGTTTCAGATGTGAATCAGACGGGCAGTCCGATCATGGCTGAGGCGTACTTTCTACCTTGATGGTATCCAAGCACTTGTGAAACACTGGGATAAGTGCATTAGTGTAGCAGTGGAGAGAAATATATCTGTATTATATAGAGAAATGAAGAGAGTTTTTACTCTCATAATTGTGTTCTGTTATTCTACACAACAAAAAGTCCTGGTTTGACTTAAACATCCCTCGTATAAATAATTTATAAATCTGCATATAAAAATTATGTGGGATTTTTATTTCCATAAAGTTGTTATGTGACAATGTCCATTGTTCAAGGTGCAATACAAATAAACTTGAATTGAATTGAATTGAATTGAATTGAATTGAATGATAATGAACATTAACAAACAACAAGAAAGCCAGGAGCTGATCTCTGGAACCAAAGATTTTTAATATTGTGGTGTACTTATATATTTGTCGAGTGCAATTTTTCGAATGATTGCATTTCAAATGACTGTTTTCTTTCTTAATGTATTATAAAGTACATTTCAGACACTGTCTGTTTAGTGTCTTATTTACTGAAAAGCCTGAAAATCACTTAAAGCTTTGGTAAAAAGTGGTACCTTTTTGTTCCACGCATCCAAAAAAATCAATAATTATTACAGGTTTAGTGTAACACAACAAACTGCACCTTGGATACAGTGCCATACATCCAGATGTGCAGCAATAGCAGATGTGTTGCAAAATAAATATACAGTTTAAGTACTAAATGCTACTTGTGATTCCATCCATCCATCCATCCATCCTGGATTTATTCCCATCTTGTGCAACCAAGGTAGGACCTCCGGTCAACATTTACACCCTACGGGCAATTTGGGAAGGCCAATTAGCCTAATCTTTGGACTGTGAGAACCCGGAGGAAACCCACCAAACATGGGAAGAACATGCAAACTCCATGCACACAGTCCCGATTCATGCACATCAGACAGATTATTTAGTAATGAAATTTGTTAAATAAATGTTTAACTTCTAAGTCTCTTAAGAGTATTCCTCTATTCTTAAGAGCCTTAGAAGTTATATCCTAATTCTATAGTGTGTTTAGGGAGAGTTTAAGGGTTGAAATTCTCAATAAAGCTCATCATTATAGCTTTACGGTGCTACAGTTTTATGCAATGGGCAACTAAATTTCTTCCTATGCCTGGGATTAGGAGGTGGGTCATGTGATAGGTTTTATTTCTTTGCCTTTTATCACATAAAAAGTCATCTTTTTGTTCAATGTCCTGTAAGAGGGAACTGAAGGATGAGAGGGTGGGGACTTGGTCCTTAGGTTCAACATGCATTCTCCTGGAGCTAACACTTCACATCTCTATCACGATCACTCTCATTCTATCACTATCACATGCAAACTCCATGCACACAGACCCAACGTCGGAATCTAAATCTAATTTATAACTCTATTATTATTATTATTATTATTATTTACAAAAAAAATAATAATAATTACACTTAGCAGATCTCATGTTCAATTTAGATCCACTAGAGGACAGTGTGGTTTTTATTTTAACCACCAAAACCAATAAGCCAACGTAGGTGTCTCCTCACAAAAAAGGAATCATGTGTGTAACCTAGTAGAAATATTTGCCTTGAATCCCTTGCACCTTTGAGCATCCTTTAAAAGAAAAAAAAAAAATCCCTTTCTTCATTTCCCCCCCGTAATCCAGCGTGAAGATGCACCAAGGTCCGCGGCACTAGCCAGAAACGCATTCCTCCTTCAAACCGCAAAACAATGGCGTTCGTCTTGCAAATTGTACCGCTCTTCTGCAAGATACAGAGAAACTCCACTGAACAGAATAGGTTACAGTTCAATGTCTAATACATTACCACTTGCTGGTGAAGAGCCTAAAACACACTTGAAGCAAACAAAGCAAAAAAACTGGAGAGCCCTATTGCTCCTAAACAAAGCCGCACACTTGAAAGGCCCAATGTGAATAAGAAACATATTTTCTTTAATTCAAAAAACAGTATTCAGACATTAAAATTTGCTGCAGTTATCCTTTTCAATTGCATGTCACTGAACTAAATCAAAGATCAAACCAGACTAGAGAAAGCGTCCTTCTTTTTTCCTTCAATGTAATCTATTCAACATTAGTTCATCATGTCATACTAATTCTGTCCATCATAGCAAGTCTGAAAAGCTTGAGCACAGCTACAGGGCATATTTACAAGATTTAGCCAAGTGTCAGTATTTATCCTAATTAAACCATATATGAGGAGATAAACTAGCAGCCTCGTGACTTATGGAGTGACTTGTGATTTGAGGTGAAGTTTCTTTGTTGGCCATCCAAAGTCTTTTTCTCAAGTTTGCAGAAATCTAATAACACAGCAGGTGTTTGAAATAAGAAGCAGAGCTGGTTGCAGACAGCGACAAAAAAAAGCATGTTCAAAATCGGGCAGGGAGACGTATATACGGTGTACAGAGGGGCCTAAAAAATATTTTAAAAATACACACTTCCATCCATCCATCCATCTATCCATCCTGGAACCTCTGTAGTCCAACTAGGGACCATGGAGGCCAATGGTATCCATTGTATTTATTCCAATTTTGTAGGTGGTAGGACCTCCGGTCAACATTCACACATGCATTCACACTCTACAGGCAATTTTGGTAACGCCAATTAGCCTAATCTGCATGTCTTTGGACTGTGGGAGGAAACCAGAGAAAACCCACCAAACACGAGGAGAACATGCAAACATACAGACCCGAGGCGGGAATCGAACCCGGACCCTGGAGGTGCAAGGCGACAGAGCTAACCAGCAACCACGTGCTTAGTGCCTATACAGACTTCAGCATGAAAAATACATGCCTCTCTTCTGACGTTCACATGATGTGACATCTTCAGAGGAAACATACTATTACACAATGGCTGCCTTAATTCAATTCAAGTTTTAAAAAAAGGAATGCATAATAACTATGGAAGTGTGTATACATTTTTGGGCCACTCTGTATACTGTATATTACTATAAAAAAAGGCTACAGTGGTCTAATATTAGCCCTGTAATTTTGATAATTAATTATATATGAAGGTGAGCCTTTTTGAACTTTTACTCAAGTACACATGTAAATGGAGAAGTTCTACTTCTGAACTTGCATGGCATGTGTTAGTACAGTACGTACATACTACTGGTATAGTACAGGCTATAATAGATAATAAAGGCAGTACCATATTAGATACCTGCTGATCTTTGGCAGCCACTGTGGTTCACAAGGAGTACCATGATATTCACAAAAAATATGATGTATTAACCCGTGGAAGGTACCATAACTAATAAAATGGCACTGCAGAGGTTATTATACAGTAGCATGGCTAGTCTAAGTACCATGGCACTTGGAAAGAGAGCAAAGTTTTAAAAAAAAAGTTTTGAGAAGTAAAAAAACATGATACAATGGTACCTTACTTTATAAATATTGACATCTTGGAAATTATCCTGCTATGTGGTCTGTTGTACCATATTACAGTACAGTATATGGTTGAGTCATGTAAAATATTATACTACATTGTAAGCAAAGTGTGGGACATCAGAAAATATCAGAAAATAGATACCAAAAATACCACTGATCCTATATCCTTCTTGCAAGGCTGTATGGTCAGACCTATTGACTGCTGAACAATTCCTGCTATCCTTTATGACCCAAATGAGGATGGGTTGCCTGTTGAGTCTGGTTCTTCTCAAGGTTTCTTCCTATCGTCATCTTAGGGAGGTTTTCCTCTCCACCATCGCCCTCGGCTTGCTCATCAGTGACAATCTGATCATTTTGATTCATACACATTTTTTCACACATTTCATACTCATTTCCTTAATTTTCTATTGATTCTGTAAAGCTGCTTTGCGACAATGACCATTGTTAAAAGGCTTAAATAAATAAAATGGACTTGAATTGAATTCAATACTAGCGGCAAAACAAATGCTAGAGGAAAGCATACAGTAACAGCAATGGCGAACATCAACATGGCTTTAGAAGCAGTTCTTCTGGCTTTATCATCACTAGAAGGCCATTGAGCTGCCCATTGCATTTTGAGTCCTCTTTTTAAAGGTGGCGGTCACAAATGATAAACCCACCCCCAGCCCCTGATTTAAGTGGTTCTTTGTTCTAGCCCAGCAAAGTGTTGGTGCCGCTACGGAATATATTTTTTTCTGTCTAAAGGGCACCGACTCCAAACTAGCTCTGGAACTGCCTTGGTGAAAAAGGGGTATTAGTCACTTTGCTGATGAGACATTGCCCTTAAGGTGACAGATAGAATTTGGAAAAGTTTTAGGCTGAGTATAGAGTGGGTGCCTTGCCTTGGAAACTCTAACTTCCAGCCGCTTAACAAACAACATGACTGTAAGGATAAGGATGGGTTCCCTGTTGAGTCTGGTTCCTCTCAAGGTTTCTTCCTACTGCCATCTCAGGGAGTTTTTCCTCGCCACCGTCGCCATTGGCTCGCTCATCAGGGGCAATCTGATCATTTTCATACATATTTTTTTTCACACATTTCATTCTCATTTCCCTAATTTTCTTTTGATTCTGGAAAGCTGCTTTGCAACAATGACCATTGTTAAAACAAAATAGAATAGAATTGAATATTGTGACTCGTATACGTTTTGCTTACTTGCTAAAGCATCTAATAAAAGGATGTGATTGTCACAGGTCTAAAAACACATGAATGAATAGCACATAAATGGCTCCCATAAACATGTACCAACTTCGGTGACGTTTATCTTCCTCACTGATAGGGGGTCATTTAATTTTGCACTTATTGGGGAAAAAAAAACTAACAGTCGATATTTGAAATACACATTTTATTGGAGGACAGTTTGGGTACTTGGCATTGAGTGTAATACAGTTGTAACCTACTATTTTGTGTGCAAACAGCCGGAGAAGTGGCCAAGTGACCACAGAAAGACATATGGGTGGACACAGGACAGGAAATCGGAAGCGTGACAGGATTCAGTGTGTTCATGATGGTGAAAGAGAGGAGCGTCCTTCATCTTGCCTCACGACCGAGTGGCTCAACGACATTCAGACTTCAGCAACACATGTTCGTGTTTTTTAAGAAGAACGGATGTAGGATAGCTTTTTCCGTTTCTGAGATCAAATCAGGACAGCGTTCGCGATCCCTCTCGAGTTCTATTCGGTTATCACCTACTGGCTGCCTCTCCAACAAACAAGCAAGCAAACAAACAAACAAACAGCAATAAAAAGGCATTTAACAATCAGTACATAGCATGGCATTCGGAACAGAATGTAAACAGTGGCTTATTTATGCTCTTTAATCATCTGCAGAAGCGAAACACTGCAACAGCTCGAGTATAAAGAGGCAGTACATGGTTTGTTAGCTTGTTCGCATAGCTGAGTGCTAAGTGGCAGCATGGTCATGATTCATTCAGAAAAAAAAAAAAACATACGATCATGATTCCTGACCTGTGTATGACAGGACTGGAGTGTGTGTATGTGTGTCTGTGTGTGTGTAAGTGCATATGTGCATGTATACTGTAGATTTAAGGACAATGCTTTCACTTCCTCTTTAGCATGCAGCGCTAACAGGAGTGAAAATGGCGTGAAAATCGGGGAACCTTTGGCATCACAACAACAAGACCTTGTTATGTCTGAAGCGCAGAAAAGGAAGGCAAACTAGCGAGTGAGGATCCCTTAAATGGTTAGTGTTTGTGTTTCTCAGGCTTGAGCTGAGAGAATAATCGAGTGTTAAAAGAGTGTGTTTTTCTGCGATCATGACCACAGGGAACTTGACTCGGAACTTCGCGTCTCAATGTGTTCCTCAACTGTTTAGTGTTGGATGCATTCTTAAAGGAAGAGTCAGCAATACTGGAGAAAGATTTTAACTTTTAAACAGGGAAATAAATACACCCCCCCCCCCCCCAAATGATCATTCAGAAGCTCCGCCCACCACCTATGAATTCATTCCATGGATTCATATTGCCAAAGGAGCAACACTAATAACTGGGCTGATCAATATTAATATAAACCGTCATTCAGCACAAACACACCCTATTGTTGTTTTTGTTTTTTTTATCCCCTAATTTTAGTCGTATCCAATTCCCACCCAGGGCACTCCCCTATCAAGCCTACAACTACCAGTCCGGGAGGGCCTAAGACTATCACGTGTTTCCTCCGAGCCACATGACGCCAACTGACCACAACTGTTCACTAACGCACCCTTGGGAAGAAGACAGCGCTATCCACTCCTAGACGCTCATGATTGACTTTGAGCTGCAATTGATGAGGGCGTTAGAGTACCTTCCATCCCCCCCTCTGAGAGAGCTTGGCCAATCAGCTCTCTCCAGGCCCCAGGCTGCGGGAATAAAGCACTAAATAGATCTCGTGATGATAGGGCGAGCACTTTACCACTGCACCACTTGGGGGCTCCACTCCCTATTGAAATGGTGTTGTTCAGGCTGCACCACTTTGTTCATGTACAAACACCGAACACACACCGCTAGCAGACCGTGAAGAAATATTTACTCGATTTGACAAAAAAATATTTAGATTAGAATCGCTGACTTCTCCTTTACATCAAGATCATCAACGTGAAAAAAAAAATGAGTGACCCTGTGGCAGATCAAACACCTCACAAACATCAAACAGCAGATCGAACTCTCGCAACGTTGCCTAAAAGGCTGACAACTCCTTCGTTCTTGTTCTTTCTTAAATTATAGTTGTCGCCAAGTTGAAATGAAATCGTCAAATGAAGTCGGAGCGCTAAAGAAAGTCTGCGATCAGAGTGAGATTTGAACATTTATTTATGTTTTTTGTTTCCCCAGAGATGAGAAGCTTCCCTGTACTCGTTCAGTCACTACGCAACATACTATATGGTTCGGGTTAGTGTGTACGCGTTTAAGTTTAAGCCGTTTACCTCACTTCCTGTTTAGCATGCACAGCCAACAGCAGCGAAAGTTTAGGTTTGTTGATCTCGTTTTGCTGACCTCGTTAGTTACTCATGCAAACCGCGTCACTGAAGACGCCGGAGATGACGAGCATTTTGGCAAGCGAGCAAATGAGATGAAGTTAATCGGTTTACGGTGAGAGAAACGAGATTCGGCTGTTCAAGTATTCAATGCGGTACGCGGCTTCAGCGAGGATTCAGGAACGCGGCGAGTGTCTAATAAAACGAGTCACCAGATGAACTGAGGTTAAATTGTAATACTTTAATAATGCTATTAGTACAGGAACTACGTATATTGAGCAATATATTGACGTTTAAAAGCGTTGATGGATAGAGACGTACAGTATCTCTCTCTTTCTCTCATTTTTTTCAGTATTGCAAATACACAAAGCCGCGTTAAGCATAAAGCAGCTCGGCTTATCAGCTCTTCGAGAATCAAATCTTAATAAGCAGTTAATAAGTTTTAATATGAAATGTGTTCAGTTGAGGAAGAAAGGCCTCTCATGCTGGCGATTTTTTTTCTTCATTTTTTCTCTAAACACTTGCAATACACAAATTTCACGTGATCTTGTTTAGTTACTGTTTATGAATCAATGGGAATAATTTCAAATGCTTGTTGACGTATTTCTCTTGGTATATTCACAGGTATAGCTTTCGCTCGGAAGTAACACCGGCAACGTCACGTTAGCGCGGACGCCGCATGCCATTAACATTACGATGCCTTATTGCTCATGTTTTAGCGTTTTTTTTGTTTTTGTTTTTTTAACCGGCGTCGACGTTTCGCACCAATTTCTTCATCAAATTTGAGGGTCTGACCGAAAGCAGCCGTACCTCTGGTTCCTCCTTAGGATCGACACACAGTATATTAGCGCTAATAAGATAAAGCTACAGACCTCATACACATCCAGATCAGGGCCTTTTGAATTCTCCTGATCCAAATCTCCTTTTTCATTTTGCTTTAATATATGTATATATCCTAGATGATTTCTATCTCAATGAATGATTCAAGTTTACTCAAGCACATCTGCTATGAGAGAGCGGTGCTCTTTGTGTGTGTGTAAAAAAATGCAAAGGCTGGTGAGATTGAAGAAGACTCAAAGCACGCACGCGCACAAGCACTCACACACGGCTCGGCTCCGCAAGCTGCTAAAACAGCACTAACGTAACTCTAAAAATCTGTACAATATCTTTAAATATGGTATTTACAGAAATAAACAGCGGCTTTTCACGCGCTCGATTCGAAAATAATATCAAGAATACGGAAAAAAAAAAAAGGAACAAATAAAAATTTAGGTCAGTGTCTTTCTCTTTTCTGATGAGCGAGAACGCCAAAGCTAACGAGCACGCTGCGATGGCGACGCTCCGCTCTCTCCACGTGTGCCGATCAGCTTCTCCTACACCGACTACTAAAGAAACAAATTCACATTGCAGGATTTGCGGATTCCAATTATCAGCGCAACTTACTGACCTATAACGTAGTAAAACTGAGTATGAGGTTAGTGAAAATTAAAAAAATAAAAATAAAATGTTAGTCTTTATTAAAAGCTGCACAAAAACACATACAATCTGAGCACCGATGATCAAACAATAAACATGAAAAGGAAGAAAATCAGACTTAAGGAAGTGTTCAGGGCCTGTGCAGTTTCACTAGCTTGGATCATGTCGGGTTTTATTCCGCTCGTGATGTTAAGGTTGAGCTCAGAGCTCTGCTACTGACAGCTGAGGTTGAAATGGTTAGATCTCGACTTTTTGCCCCCCCAAGCCTGGAGTAGCGTCAGCTGAAAAAAGTCGACTTGAATGAAGAAACTACGGTTATGAGCGGAAAAAAATACTGCAACTTTTTCAAAATCTAGTTTTTGTTTTTGTTTTATTCCTAAATATTCCCAATATCCTTTTCATTCCATTACGCTAAATGTTCTGGACTGTCTACGGGTCCAGACTCGTTCCTTACACTCTTCACTCAACACCGTACTTTCAGCTTTACTGGAGTTACTGGAGTTAATACGTTATGCTTCAAATATAATAAATAAAAGTGTAAGATTGAGACGGTGGCTCAGCGAGACAGCTGGTTAAAATGCTCACATCACATCTTTTATTTTTTTCTTCAACCCAACAGGATTCGTGTGCTCAGCTGTGCTGTGACTCTTCTGGAATTATGATGTAAAATTATTAACCAAAGAAAAGAAAAAAAAAAAAAAACTTCAAAGATTTGGGGCTGCATTCAGAGATAATTATCAGCCATTTACTCCGCAGACTGAACTCACTATTAAAGCTTCTGAACTTGCATGGCATGTATTTGTATTTGTACATTTTTGGCCATGAACTACAGGAAATAAAACACAAATCCTTTTTGGGAGTCTGAATATGCAAAATAAACACAATACAGGCACAAAAAAGATACATTTTAGTTTCAAAACACGTATGACTTACGGCGTTAAACCAAACTAGATGAATTGGCTATGATTAATACATGCATTAATCCTATTTTATTGCATCAGCTCAGCTCGTGTGCACAGAAATACAATTAAACATCTGAGACTTTGATTACTTTCCCCGAATAAATACTAGAGCTTGTGACTTACATTTTTAGCCACTGCAATTTTGATTTGATTCAATATTGATATATAGGTTTATTTAAATGTAATGTATCATACAAATAAGAATAATCTGTTTTTGGAGCACAAGATTATCTGTATCCAAAAAAAAAGATGATTATTATTTGTAAATGGTGGTATTATACCTTTCCCAAACCAACCACTCATAAACAACCGACCAAGAAAAGTCTGATCATCACACAGCTCTAATGAATTCCGAGGTGACTTTTGAGATTAAGACACACCTCCAAATACAGCCCTAAGAGTTTTTCAGGAGATTTCAATCTGTTCAGATTTCAGTAAAAGAATTTTGTCTGGTTAAATACTAAAGATGGGGGAAAGAAAAAAATAATTAATTAATGTATTACGATTATTTGTTTGGCAATTCCTGTATTATCGCCACACTGAATCCAATACTGATTCTTTAAAATACATTTTGAATTTATCGCATTCAAAGCTGAAAAATGTTGCAGTTTGTCTAGAATCCTGCAGGGGGAGCTCTCTAAACTATTAGCATGGCACAGCATCCTGTATGGTAGGAGCAAATTATTCACTAAGTTTGTTTAGAATCGTAGCAAAATATGGAAAAGAAAAAAAAAAGGGAAAAATAATAATAATATCGAATCTAGACTTTCATAAAATCGTCGTAATATTTACAGAATCGCAATATAAATCGAATCGGCACCTAGATATCTGGTTTATCTATCTGCTCATTCTCTTGATTATTACTGACCACAAAATTTTTTTAAACACATACATGTGCAGTCACGTTAGTGTTTAAATCGCACTGATCCGGTCAAGTGAAAGAAAAAAATACACGTGTGATGTGAGCCAGCTAGATGCATTTCCAAGAACACGGACGTTATCTAGTGATGATGGAATGCAATTCAAATTCTTTATAACTTAGTCAGTTTGGTGAGAATAACAAAAAGTGGGAAGGGTTTGGGAGGTCAATAAGTGAACCCACAGTAAAATCAGCAAAACAGCCCAGTGTGCTCTAGTTCCTCCAGTTTCGAATCATACACTGCAGCTGTTAAAGGAATTCTCCTACACGGTTTCAACCAAATCTCATGGACGTGTCATTAGAACTAACTTTTTTTTTCATGTTTACTCACAACTCACTTATAACAGAACAAATTTTAGCACTGCAGTAAATATTATAAATGCACAACTCGATACCGCGACTACAGCTTAGGACCAGGAATAACCTGAATGTATCTGTTTTGTGAAAGAAAAATTAAAGTGTGTTTTTAAAGAATGCTTCAAAAACAATTCTAGAGTGAAAGATCGTCGTGAGATTTATGGTTCATATGGTTCATAAAACCTCATGGTTTCATGGTTCCCAGGTGCCGTCAAATACTTACTGACTCCATTAACAACCGCTCTGAGACAGTTCTATTGTAAGTGAACAGGATTCCCTTTAAAGCACCCGTCCTGAAAGTTTTAGTGCTCTAACAAATGTGATTCAATTAGTCAGCTAATTAACAGCCCTTCCTGAGTGGAAGTGGCAGGAAAGACACGAAAACATGCAGAATTCTTCAGGACTAAGGATGGGAGCTGTATAGAAGGAAAAAAAAAAAAAAAGAGATAACATGTAGAACTTCTAATGTGTGTTAATTACATTAGAGAGAAGGTTGAAAGATGCTGGAGATTTCCTTTAAGTTAATTCTGCTAAATTTGCTATTAATTCCCAAGCAGCCAATCCGCTTCCTGGAGGTCGACTTTCCGGCCGTAATGCATTAGAATAATCTCTGATTTCTCAGTACCTTCAGGAGGACATGACTAGCTGAATCAGCGGTATTCACACCACACCGTGTAGGAAAGTCGATCTCCAGGTAAAGCGTTGGTGCAATTACTATACAAGTACGACACCCTTCCTTCATCATTTTCCCTCCTTCTCTCCGTCTCACTGGCCGAGGAAGTCGATGCTGGCCTTGACGGTGCGGTTGGTAGCCACGTCAATGGCCATTGCTCGGATCTCGGTGTCGCCGAACTGCATGAGCGTCTGGATCTCGCGGCGCACCCCAGGCGCCGGACTCTCTGTGCCGCTGACGTCGAGGCGCAGGGTGCCACACTTTCGCACGCCCGCATCCGAGATGAAGCCTACGCGCTCTCGTTCTGAGCAGTACACGTGGATGACGATGACCTGCTGCGAGGGCTTGGCCGGCGTGTAGCTGCGCTTTACCGTTTCCCCCAGCGCCACCGACTGGTCGGCTGATATGAACGTGTCGAAGACATCGGTGCACCAGCGTGTGCCGTCGCGGACCAGCAGCTTCTCGGGCGGGTGCTTTCCCTCCACGAAGCGGTTGAGCACACCCACGCCGTAGGTGAGCGGCGAGCGGCGTACCTTGATCACGCTCGGGTCCAGGCCGAACAGCACGGCTCCCTTCAGGATGGTCAGACCCACGTCGTGCGGGATGATGACGCGGCTCTGGCCCTGCAACATGTCCTGCACCGCCTTCTGTAGGAGCGGCGACTCGGCGAAACCACCCACCAAGAACAGGAACTTGATGGCGGTTACTTCAGGCCTCTCAAACAGCTCCTCTGTGATGAAGATAAAAACAGGAATTTACAGTTTTTTGTTTTTTTATAGCTAAAGCTAACATGTAAATAGATAAATAGCTAAAGCTGATTGATTTCATCTAGCTTTGTTGATACCTGTTCCTAAAAAAGATTAGGAACGAAGAGACTTTGCATATACATCCTAGTTCCTGAAAGTGGAGAAATTTGCTCAGATTTAATCTCTCTATACGATAAGTCGATAAGCATGTTGAGCCAAAATACAATCACCTCCATCTAGGATAAAGGAAAAAAAAAAATCCTCTTGGGCATCTCATTAACATTTTTCCTGATAGAGAATTTTCCAAAACCCTTACATGTCATTGAATGCAATTTATTTAATTGAATATAAAGCTTTTTAAAGGAATGAAAAATGTGCTGTCATGGAAACCTTTAGTAAAGACACACTCAGTGATCAAATGGGAGTCAGGAAGGGCATCCAGAGTAAAACCTGTGCCAAGTTGTGTGCGGATCAGATGGTCCGCTGTGGCGACCCCATGAGGGGAGCAGCCGAAAAAAAACGACAGAAATTAGAGAAATTGGAGATTAAGAGATTATTGCTTATAATGTAATAAATGAGCAAACAATACCGAACAAACACGGAGAAAGAGTTACTTAATTTATAAAATCTTATAATATTATACTGCCAGTACAAAATCTGCGAGAACAAGTCTTCGAATCGGTGTGTATGCCTACTGTGAATTAGCACATCAAACGTGACGTGCTAACATGGATGCAGCTATGAAGCCGCCGGGTTTG
>JAQMYJ010000005.1:4117659-4132659 GCA_030014305.1 Clarias laeviceps
CATCTTATTGAACATAATTTATTTTCATCACCAATTATCATAGTAGAACAGCTTTCTCAAGCAGTTTGTGATGCAAACCCGTTCTCAAAGACTTACTTTTTGTCATTATTTGGGTTGCACACATATATGTCTTCGGCAGACTTCAAATGTGCCATTTTAATCTAGATTAATCTAGATTAATTCCAAAATTACAGTGAGATTAATCTAGATTTTAAAAAATTAATCTATGCCCACCACTAGTACAAACATTCTTATTGCATTTTTATTGCATTTAATAATTCAATTGCGTTCGTAATACAGTAGGTGCCAAACTAGTCTCAATGTGATTTCTTTTTAATCTTATCATTCAGCCCTACTTTAAATCTTTCTCATCAGTAATGGATCTCTGAGTGCTGCCAAAATAAATAAATAAAATAAAATACATTCAGACTCCCTGGCTTTAGCGCATGTAGTATAAAAAGTACAAACGATTAGTGCTATCATGTGCGAGCCCAAGTGCTATTTAAAGATTTTGATCTTGGAAGCTGTAATCCCTTAAAAGTGGTCACTGCACTATTGTTCACACTAAATGAGAAACCATTGGCTTATAAAGGCAAGTAGTGACGGAGACTTACTGAGGTGCTGGATGATGTGGTCGATGGTGGGCTTGAACAGAGCGTTCATGGCATCAGGGCTCATCCTCAACATGCCCTGAGACGACCACTTAACAAAGTCCACACTACACACACACAGACAGAAAGGGGGGGGGGGGAATATTCACGTATGCTATAATTAATGTTACATAATATTATTAATAAAAATTCTTAGTGAATGCAGTAGAATGCTGGATTTGTACACATCCTCAGTTATTAAGGCTGCATTAAGGTATTATATCAAGATCGTGATCTGACTGCATGTTACCACTGGATTTGCATGAAATTGTTCTGTTTCTGACTGTAATTAAGCTGCCTGTTTATTTCCTGTTGATATTAATAGTCGGATTTGTAGATAGAAGTCAATCAGATGGTTAAATTTAGATAACAACATGAATCTCACTAACCCTCAGGTTGTATTTTTCTACAATATTGCAAACTGTATAGTTTCATTTTGGATATTTGCGCTGATTTCTTGGGCTGTTTTTTTATTTTTTTTAAATTTCCATTTAATGCTCCTTGAAGTCACATTTTAAACGTTCATTATTCTTCTTTGCAAAGCCATTATCCCAAACCTCCTTCGTTAATGGTTTAAAACTAAAGGGCAGAAACCCATGCTGCGTTATCTTTAAACGCCTGAGCAGAGCTGCTTTAGACGCAGCGGGGCCTGACACAGCTGACCGCATCTATAATCATGGAGCATTTGACAAACTCATTTGCCACGCAGCCCACGAGTCAGCAAGAGAGGACAGCTGTGATCACACACTTTGGACAAATTGTCTGCAATGAAGCAATTTTGGAAGTGTGGCTGGGAGTGGACACTTTATCTGAGGCAGAAAACAAGAAATAAATTTCTCATTTAATCCCATTATCGTGATGAAATTTTTTTTAGATGGTTTTCACAGCAGCGTTCCTTTAATGCACCGCTGAATGATGATTGCATCAAACAACTTAAAGTTAAAATGTTGCAGCTTGAGTTACTTGTTATTTGTCCAGACACAATCCACGGATTTCAGACCATTTACGCAAATGATACAAGTGACCACATAATCGCACAGACCCCGTGACTCCGCCCACTCACTTGCTCTTGCGGAGCGCGTGCTCCACACTGTGGCCGCGGAACTTCTTGTAGTAGTCGATGAAAGAGAAAGGCAGGTTGATGTTGAGCGGGTTGGAGCGGTCGGGGGCTGCGGCTCTCTTACGCGACTCGAACGCTATCATCAGGTCCACCCATGCAGCCGGTCTCTTTATCTTAAACTGATCGATAAAGTCCTGACCGAAGATCTTGCAGAGCAGCATCTCAAATTCGTAGTCCACGCCGATCGAACCGTACGGACCCCCTGCACCCGGAGACAGAGAGAGAGAGAGAGAGAGACAGAAAAAGATCAATATTAACCATCTTATAGGCACCGCTCAGTGACGGCAATGCATCTTTTACAGCAAACAGTAAGGATACACTATTTGGTGAAGGAAAAATGGAAATCAGTAAGACAGTTTGCTCCAAAACTATTAGCACCCTCAGTACACATGGGTTTAAAAAAAAGGGTGATTAAAAATGTCTGTTTGATCACACGGTTTATGATTAATCTCATACTAAAAATATAAAAAAAAAAGAACTCTCACCTTTACCTGAAGTTAATGCATGATACAAAGAATGATTTAGACTGTTTATGATTCAAAAACAAATGATTTTATATGAACACAAATCCTTTAAAATTTTTTATTTGAACTAGTGGACAGGAAAAGAGTTTGTAGAAATAGAGCTAAAAATAATCTGATGAGCTTTAATGTAATCAGTGATATTATTATTATTTCAGGTTGAAGCCCACGTACATGTCTGTCTGTCTTTCTGTACAACAGAACTCTCTGTCTCTCTGTCTAACTTATTAATACAAAGAAATCACATTCTGTAAGGTTGAGTATCTTAAGCCTTGTTTACTCTACATGTACTTCTTTCATCGTTAGACAAATACACTCCCTGTTCAGTAATCGGAGAGTGAATCACAGATGAGAAATAGAAAAAGTAGATCAGATAAAGATGAAGATTTGTCTTAAAACAACTTTATCTTATACAGTGCTTTTCAAAAAATTGTAATATTGTGGAATATATATAATTTTTTAATTTATTTATTTTTTTCCAGCTGAAGGCCGCTATTAAAGCAACCTGGTTGTCAGTAACACAGTGCTACAGGCTGATCGCCTTCATCCCATCCCGCATTTATGCAGTAATTTGTGTTAAAGGAGCCCCGACCAAGTACTGAGTGCATAAATGAACATAACTTTGTTGGACATTTCTGTTTTGTAAATCCTTTTTTTTGTAAGCCAAAATCAGTTAAATAAAAACAAAAAAGGCTTGAAATATTTAACTTTATGTGCAATAAGTCTAAAATATATGAGAGTTTCACTTAAGTTAAGCTTTCATATATTTTAGATTATTATCAATATTCTAGAAAGTTATCAATTTCTAAAAAGAGAAAAAAATAAAAAAATAAAAAAAGAGATCATAAAGAAAATTAATTAAAAATTAAATTAAAAGAAAGAACTTTCACAATATTAAAATATGAAATAAACAACAAGAACTAAACCAAAAACTTGTTAATAACTAATAAGATGAAAATGATCACCCATAAAGGTCCCATAAGGACAGCTTTGCATTAAGACCAGTTTTCAATAGTTTTTTTTTTAACCCCCTAAATTATCCATTTAAGTTTTGTTGTGCATTTACGCCTTATGTCACTTTCTCCTTTGCACAGCATTCTGTTTGAGTTTTCTTATCTGGCTTGTATTCTTCAACAGTACAATGTCTTTTGTTTACAATTTTTTTATTTTATTTTATTGATCTACCGTTAACTTTAATAAATTCAACCTCCTAATACCGCAGTCTACAGTAATATTTTTGTGACAGGTTTACTAAATAAACGTGACTCACCTGAGGCCTTGTAGAGCTCCTTCAGGTGACCTTCAGGCATGCGGATCTGATGCACCGTCAGGTCCACCGTCCCTCCTCCACAATCCACCACCACGTATCTGTCACCTGTAAACAGTAATCACAAGTCATAAGAGGTCGTTTGTGGTTAGAAATGTCCAGCATTGGCTTCAAAGCACACTAGATGTATTCAACAACAAGAAAATAAAAGTATTGCTTTAGTGACCCAGGCTTATTATTTTGGCTAAATCTGCTCCTATGATCAGTTTATAGTATTGTGTAGATATTTTTCCAGTGTACTAAAGCACAGAATTTCCCATGTATCTTTAGATCATGCAAACCCGAGGCAAAAATCATCATTTCAGCTCGGCCAGGACCTTCGAAAATTAATATTGTCCTTTTAACCTTATAATTTGAAGATTGGACTTGTGAAAATGAAATAAGGAAAGTTCAAATATTTAAAAGGAGGACAAAGAGGTTAATGTCCGAGTTCTCGGTTCTGGTTCTGGAGCTGCACATTTTGGGTGGTGAAAGTTCATTTTTAAAGAACATAGAGAAATAAGTCATGATTTATTGGTGATAACGTGTCTGACTATCTGTGTATCAAACTGTCCATCCATTAACTTCTGTGTATCTTCCAGTCCATCTACCTACATCTACCACTTATCTTTAACTATCCATCCATTCATTCACCATCCATGTGCCTGTTACAGACAGGTGGTGGGAAATATTTTATTTTCAAATAAAAAATACAAATCCTCCTCTTTACCAGGAACTTGCATATTAAAACCCTTTATTTGTGCATTTTCTTTTGTTTCTTAATACATGATTCATCGAACCATCCTGAGGATGTGTCTTTACTAAATACTAAAGCACTTCACTCTGAATAAGGACACATGTAGTTACTTTTCTGGCATGGTTTGGCTCTACCTGCCCCCTTGAAGGAAAGTATTATTCCTAAAAAATAGTCTGCAAAGAATAAAGTCAACTTGATTCACTTTATCCTTTGCATATCATCCTGCTTTAGTTTTGTTATTAGGGCCCAAGCATTGTGAGTGACGGGATGTCTTGCTCTTGACAATCAACACAATATCCTTATCAATATAATGCACCTTTATCCTATGTGAAACTGTTTTATTCTGATGGATGACTCCACCCCCATCCACAGGGCAGGAGGGCACACTAGGATCAAAACCATACACTATAGCCTACATGTTCATCAGATCTCAACCCCTACTGGAGATTCTGGAGTGATACTTTTGCTTTCTCCACCACTGTCATAGGAATATACCGGAGAGGATTTTCAAAGAAGATTTTCCGGTACATTTTCAGAAACTCATACCGAAGCTGTTCTTGTGGCTTGTGCTGCTCTAATATATTGAGTTTTTTTCATTTAATCTATATGTCTGTTCAAATCTATATCATTCTGCACATGCGGTCTATCACTCCGTCTGTCTGTCTGTCTGTCTGACCTTCCATCCATACACCCACTACACTTAGTGGACCTGTACTTAGTGGTCATTTTATTAGGAGCATCTGGTCATTCATTAAATCGTACAATCAATCAAGAAATCATCTGGCAGGAGCACAATACGAAATACCATCATGCAGATACAGGTCAAGACCGTATGCAAATGTTCACATCAAACATCAAAAGGAAAGAAAATGTGTGATCTTGGTGACTTTGACCATGACATGGGTGTTGGTGCCAGATGGACTGGTTTTGATTAATTTATGAATCTAGTGATCTAGGATTTTCACACACAGCTTTACCAAAAAAAATATAATAAATAAATAAATAAATGCATGGCATGATTGTAAGAGAAGACTGAAGAGGATGGGCAGACGCGTCCAAGCTGACAGGACGGCTATAGTAACTTAAATAACCACATTTTACAACTGTGGTAAGCAGAAAAGCATGTCAGAATATGCAGTACTCGAAAGTCTTGAAGCAGATCTGGCAATAACAGCATACTGTACTGTAGGACTGTGTTGGGTTTCACTCCTGTCATCCAAGAACAGGAATCTGAGGCCACGACAGGTACGGAGTCACCGAAAATGGACAGTTGAAGATTGGGAAATTATTGACTGAATTATTATCTGTCTTTGTCCAATCTGGTCCAAAATGTTCAATTCTGTAGCATAAAACCATGCATGATACAGTATGAGTCACATGAGACCTCAGAATTGGGGAGAAAATGTGATCTTAAATGTGATTTCAAACACTGCTGCCACATGGTAATGCATGAATAAGATGAGTTTCCAGATAATAAAAGTGCCCGGTGAGTGAGTGCATCTATCTGTGTTTAGACTGGCATTAGGGAAAAACATTGTGACGGCAAGAGTGAGCTTCAAATGAACATGAATGAAGAAAGAAGAGAGAAAAATCTAACTGAGAGAGAGAGAGAGAGAGAGAGACACTCTACCTTCACTGAGTTCGGACCAGAGCTCTCCTACGACATTTTCCACCAGAAAGGTGCGACTCTGCCGGTTGCGACGCACATGTTCCTTGGCTGGTTGTTGAGAAAGAGAGACAGAGAGAGAGAGAGAGAGTGTGTGAGGATGTGGTAGAAAAAAGTGCTTATGAAGCTGTTTATGTTGGTGTAACATTAGTGCAGCAAGACAACAGGATGATGGCAGAGAAACAGGAGAAGCATCATCTGATCTACTGGAATGACTGTCCTGTAAACGTTCATTAGCCGAATCTTGTATAGTCAGAATCGTACAGATGCTTGTACAGGCATCAAAAGTCACAAGGATACCAAGTATAAAAATGGCTCATCTGTATCAAGCAAACATGTCAAATAAATGATCAACTTTGCCATGAACTGAGATCAGTACGAGTATCGGTGCATAGCGTGAGCTGGAATTTCCAATCAGTTTAACACTCAGGGCTGCAAATGGAAATCTCACGCAGGCTTTTCCATGAGCTCAGTAAGGAAACGGAAAGTGGATTACTTGATCACATGACACTACCTTTTCCACAGTTACACATTTATATACAGTAAAGAAGAGCGACATGCTGCTCTTAAACCTGACACATCATAATAACACAGAAAAGAAAAAGCACAGGGCTGCCTGGACTGGCTGTAACTGTCCTGAGAGAGGAAGTGTAAATTGTAGAAAAAGCAAGGACTGATATTTCCGATGACACAGTGTACATCTTTCCTTCCTTGTCATGACGAGTGTATCTGTCAATCAGGGGCAAAAGTACAGTAGTTCTGAGAATTAATTCTGAGATAAATATTTAATATCAAGTAAGACCGATGCATTCATTTAAAATATCGCTCATAATATTCAGATATGCAGTAGCTCTTTTTATTTAGTCTTTACTTTGAAGTTTGGATTATTGATGACGGGGAAACCAGAAACTACGGTTAATGATTTTTTATTTAATTTTTTTCATAAAATGTGCAGAGCATGAAGTCCTCCAGGACTAGGGTTGAGAAGCACAGTCATAAACAGCACTAAAATATTTGAGAAAATCAGTTAATTACTACTTACCAAAGCCAATAATTGTGTAAGTTGCTTCTTAAGTATACATGCGTTCAAGTGAAATTCTTTTGATAAGAGTGGGCCAAAATTCCTCCACGGCGATGTTAAAGACTAACTACCAGTTATCGCAGTCAGTGACGCCTGATTGCAGTTGTTGCGGCTAAGGGTGGTACAACCGGTTATTAGGTTTAGGGGCAATTACTTTTTCACATAGGGAGAGGGATGCTTTGGACAGATTTTTTCCCTTAACAAATGAAATCATCCTTTAAAAACTGCATTGTGTATTTATTCGAGTTATCTTTGAAATCATCAAACACATTTTAATATTACACAATCATTTAAGTGTGACAAATATGCAACAAAAAAAAGGGGGGGGGGGGTATACTTTTTCACAGCACTGAAATCCGCTGCTACACTAATTCACTTATCCCAGTGTTTCACTAGTGTTTGGACACCATCAAGGTCGAAAGTTTTATCAGTACACCGGAGCCATGATCGGACTGCCTGCTTTACGTCTGAAACGCCGGCCTCCCAGGAACTCCATTAATGGTCCAAACATGTGGAAATGACTTGGAATGAGGTCAGGACTATACAGGGGATGTGGCGATAACGTCCAGCCGTGTGCCTGGAATGTGCAAGTGGTGTTGGTGAATGATTGTGTGTACAGTTCACACATGCAGATGCGTCTCTTCTATCCGTCGATTTTCAAGGGTCACGACTCGGGAACGACTGCAGAAGGCTCCACCTAAGTCTTCTTTAAAACATTAAAATGTTTTACTGAAGCTAATAATCTCATCTTCTGTAAATGTCGATTGCTTTTACTCCTTCATTCTCTGGAAATTTCTTCACAAGTCCCGGTTTGACCTGAACGCCCCTTTGTAATATGACTGTTAATTCTGCAGTTGTGCAGGTCTGGGCTGTAAGTCATTTCTTAACAGTTAATGTAATAAAACGTATGATTGTTTCCAGAGCACTGTGTTTCAATCACTGCTCTCTGTCTTTATATTCAAATAATTACACTGTGAATGAGGAAGAAATATTAGACTAATCTTATTTTGTTTTTAAATGAATAATCATTTCATTTTAATTTCTAACATTCTTAATAAATAACATGGCATTTTGCACTGATTTATCATTTACCATCTATATTCCTGTTTCATTACCCTTGTGTGTGTGATTTATTATATTGTTCTGCCACTCCTTATGCACTTTATATGTCAATAGAGTAACTGTTCAGTAAACCTCATCAGTTTCGATATTTGTGGTTCGCAACACCTCCATGCTCTCAAATCAGCCTCATGGCACATCGCTACCAGGAACATGCGGTGTCCAGTGAATGCTGTCTGAACTTACCACCAATGATGCATATCATCATATTTCACCGATGCAAAATTCCCAGTCAACACTAACAAGATTCAGCAGCACTACACTGGATGTATTTGGAATAAATACTGTTATAGAGAAAAGGAAATCATTTCAATCAGTGCCCTCTGGAAATCCGCACTTTTAGAAATGCACTTCAGGGCCTGAAGGCTCTCTCGACACAGACTGCCAGTGATTTGCTTCGTGTGTGTGTGTGTGTGTGTGTGTGTGTGTGTGTGTGTTGTGACATAAAGGAAGAATTCAACACTACATGAATATTTAACCTTCTTCACATCTTCCGTTTCTCCTTTCATTCTCTACGAGTAATAAACCATTTTTGTTTCGTTTTTTTCTGCTCCACTGCATCTGTAGTGTACATGTGATCATCAATGCATGCGTTTAAACATTTCCCTATTTTTAAAAAGAGCAGAAATTTATTTTCCTAACTCACTTACTGTATAATAAAAGTCTAAGTGCAGTCTAATTCTAAAAAGCTGTACAGTGAATTACACATTTAGGAAATCTAGGAAATTTTTGTAAAGTTTTCTTCTCATCTTTTGCTTAAGCTCTGAATCTGTACAGTATAAATAATCTTCCACAGACAGAATTACTTTTTCAGATGGAAGAATGTGATGAAAGTTGAAAAGGAGCTTTAGTTATTTTTCTTACTGTACACTGTTACACTCTGTTACACATGTTATAGTACAGTAGCTTGCAAAAGTATTCATACCCCTTGAACTTTTACACATTTTGTCATGTTACAACCACAAAATCATTTTTTTACTGGGATTTTTTGTAAAATACCAACACAAAGTGGCGCATGATTGTGAACCAGAAAGAAAATGATAAATTGTTTAAAATTTTTTTTTTTTACAAATAAAAATCTGAAAAGTCTGGTTTGCATTTGTATTCAGACCCCTTTACTCTGATTTATCATTTTCCTTTCACTTCACAATTATCTGTCATTTTGTGTTGGTCCATCACATACAGTACAGTACAATCCCAATAAAATACATTTACTTTGTAGTTGTAACGTAACAAAATGTATATTTACTGTACTGTGCAAAAATCTTGAGCCACTGCTCATTTCTTCACATTAAATGAAATTAAATTACGTAGATTAAAGTAAAATGAGAACAAATGTTTATTTTTTTGTTTTGTTTTTTAAGAGCGGCAGGAAAGTGCCTAAAAATACAGTCTGTTCCAACGACACAGCCTTCAGCATCAGCGGTAAACTAATCACCAGCCTGATCATCTGTCATCATCTGTACCGGTTTCTCACTGGTTCATGCCTCAAGTTAGATGCTTTCTTTAATGTTTAAATGATTCATAGGTGGCTTAACATAAAAAACATCGTTCCTCTCAGATACAGGGACTCGTGTGTAAATGAAAGACAAAAAAAGAACCCTGGAGAAATATTCCTCAAGACTACATTAAAAAATCTCTTTGGAAAAAAAAAAAACTTTGGAAACAAAATATGAAGAAATTAGGGTTTGACACAAGACTTTCGCACAGTACTGCATGTTAACTTTTTTTTTTAAAACAGTCAGTCATACCAGCAATGTTTCAAGAATGCTGGTATTTAGGAACAACTTGAACAAAAATAAATGTCTGGAGGTCCATGAACACTCTATAACTTGTTTAGGCATTTAGCCTGTGTGAGCTTAAAACCTGCCGAATCTTCATCATCAATTAATCTTGAAATTCACTGGAACACAAGAAATCTCAACATTTACAGATCACACTTATTCAACAAGAACCCATATGTCACATGAGCCAGGGGTTTCCAGTGAAGCTTTACTCAGAGCATTTACTTTAGAGCATCACTATGTCTCGCCTACTGTACATCTTATCAAAATTCATAGTAATTTCTATCTGATGCTGATATTAAGTACACTCCTACTCATGTCATACTGCGTAAATGTGTTGCAGAAAAACTACACACACTCTTAGTAATCTGTCGAGAGAACTGTGAGGGTTTTAAAAAAAAAAATAAAAAATCATCTGAACAGTAGAAACATACACATCACATAATGGCATAATTTTTCAATTCAAAGATAAAAGGTCAAATATTAACAATGTAACTTCTAAATGAATGAAATATAAATCTGTTTTCAATCTTAAAATGTAAATAAAATATCATTAATTCCTAAATGACAAAGGATATAGGATTTTCCCTCTCTTTTTTTATTCTCTCCTTCTCCCTCTCCGTCCTGAGGTTTAGGGTGAATATACCGTACGGCTCCCCGATCGATGAGCTCATCTCTCTACCAGGTGACACTGCGTCTCTCTGGGGCAGTAAAAAAAAAACCTGGAGCTGCTGATATAATCATGTTCCAGATATCAGACCTGACACCAGCATCTGCAGGGCTGATTTACAAACCGATGTTTAAAACGGAGAAAGAAATGATGTCGTCCTTCAACATGCTGTATACTGTACATCCATCACCAGGACGTGTCATCAGGAGGGGTTTCAGTGTTTAGACTGAAAAATCATACTCTGGAGATCACGGTGTCACCAGGGTAATACATCAGCAGTAATGATTAATTGTTTGTAAAACTTCATTCGTTAATCTTTCACATGGTTTAGTTAACTCTGAATATGACACCAGAATGTCTGTTTCTACGCGCTTGGCTTAACAAACCTCTTGCATATACTTGCTTTTAAGCTTTATTAAGTAATTTTTAGATAATAGTTATACAGTGGTACATCGGCACACGAACGCCCACCTCACGAATTTTCTGCGACATACGACACATTTTTGGCATACGAGCAAACGAACCAAACCAAACAGAACGCCGGCTTAGTTACGCGTTTTAATTGTTTTAATATGCAAAATTATTGATTATAGTGTTGAAATTGTGTAATATTGATAATTTTTTAATAAAAATATAAGAGTATTTTTATTATAATATAATAAAAGTTTCCGGGGCCTCCGAGTGACGCAGTGGTAAAGTGCTCGCCCTATCATCCGGAGATTGCAAGTTCGATTCCCGGGTGATGCTGTAACCTCTCGCAGCCGGGGGGTCTTGAGAGAGCTGATTGGCCGAGCTCTCTCACAGGGGAAGGATGAGACACATTAATCACGGCTCTATAGCCAATCAGGGGCGTCTGTGAGCTCACGCATGCGGAAGGAGCAGACAGCGCCGTCCTCCGAGTGTGTTACTCCGCCCACAACGTTGCAGTTCGAAAAGATGCGGTCGGCTGGTGTCACGCGATTCGGAGGAAACACGTGATAGTCTTCGGCCCTCCCAACTGAGTGGCAGTAGTAGCCTTAATGTGGGAGCCCCCTAGTGACGGGGAGGAATTGACCATGACTAAATTAGGGAAAAAACAGGCGGGAAAAGAAAAAAAAAAGAAAAACTCGCCTCCGGAACGGATTACATTCGGATGCTGAGGTACCGCTTTATTAAGTTTCTGGACTTAAATGTAGAAATAACTAAAATGTATAAAATAAAAAAATAAAAACCTGTGGTGAATTGTACAAAAATGTTTTAAATAATCCAGCATCCAACTTCCAAAAATGTCTAAAACACAACAGTTCCTTAAGCTAAATGAGGATTTTCTAGCAAAATAATTATTGAACAAATGTGCTTTTAAACATAAAATACGATTCTAAAACTTTGTTTTAAGAGCAATACTGTACAATTCATCTTATACTTTTGTCTGTCAATAAATGATGCTATATATAAAAGTTTCTTACTATTAATCTAAACTAGGTGCACATGTGACTCACTGACATTAAAAAATCTAAACGTCTTAAACATCCTCTCAGGGTTTATTTTACACAGGTGTGTAAAGCAGGAGGTACAGACCTTGTCCCATGCTGGCCCCGACGTTCTCGGTCGGGTTGTAGCCATTGATGGACATCTTATCGCCGAGGTCGACCATCTGATGTAGGCGGAGCTTGCGGCAGTAGATGGAGGCGGCCTCAGGTTCCAGTGAGATGATGAGCTGTTCGGGGTTGTCTCGTGAGGCCAGACCCGCCTGAACACACCCACAACAACACAAGCAGGAATAAGACAAAAGCAGTGTCCAATGTTTCACTGTTAGGATGTTAGAGATAACTTGAAAATGACATTATTAGACGGTTCTCTTTCTAGGATTGAACAGATCACAAATCACATACTTTGGATCAAATCAAGAAGCAAAGTACTCTTAATTGAAAACAACATTCAAGATTTCCAGAGTGGGCGGGTTTTCTGTGCTGCCTATGTGGGATTTAGGTCAGTGTGATCTGGCAACCCAAATCAATGGAACCTGCTCAAACAAGGTGAAAAATACATTTTGTGCATGTGAGAGAGTGTTTGAGTGTGGAAAAATTAAAAACTGTTTTATGCTCAGTAATGATATACAGTAACGCCATACAGTGGCATTAAAAGTGTAACTATTTCACACTATGATGATAAACGTGGTAAACTATGGTCCGTTACATCACTCATATTAAAGGTTGATATTATTTTCCCTGCATTATAATGTAGTGACAAGAGAGAGATATTTTCCAGCTCCAAATATAATCACGTTTTAAAGGAAAGCATTTTAAACAAGGACTTGTGGGATTTTCTAGTCGACCCTCCATAAGTTCTTCCACCATAATGTTCCATTTCATGCTGATAGTTTTCACTCCACTAATCCACTGCTTTTCCCCCCTACACACACTCACACACACACTTTATGGAGCAGCCACAGTGCTCTTCATTATAGACAGGCGGAGTGCGAGAGCTTTACACCAGTGCTCTCTAGAGTGAAGTTCTCACTTTCCATCCCATTCGTTCTTTATCTCCTTCTTACTGCAACACCCTCCCCTTCCTCTGTGCAAGCATCTAGGACACAGCCACGCCTTACACTCCTCTACACACTGCATGATCTTATGTTTTGTCCTTCCATACGTCCCTTTATCCATCTGTCCATTCAGTAATTCACCCAATCTGTCTTTGCTTCCTTCTTTTTTTCCCTCTGTGGGACATAATGTGGTGCGATGTCTCAGGGGGTCAGTGAGGCTCTGAGAGTGTGTGTGCGAGTGTGTGTGTATTCTTTCTTCATATGGCACAAAAGTGATTTTAGTGCCCCTCCCTCATCCTTTTGTCTTTCACAATTATACTTTTCTCTCCTTCCTCTTTTGTTCTCTCATTCAGTCCAGCATACCCTCCCATCTTTTCCCTCTCATCCATACCTCTCTCTCTCTCTCTCTCTCTCATGCACTCACCTGCTGATAATCCCTTTATTTTTCTTCCTTTATTTACTCTTTTTCTGTCCATACCTGCTTAGTATTCCCTTTCCTCTAACTCTGTCTCCTGCCCCACCCCGCCATACACACATAGCAGCGCAGCCTGACAGTGTGTGCATGTGTGTGTGTGTGTGTGTGTGTACATGTGGAGGGGGGATGTTTCCTGTCTAAGAGAGGGTCCCAAAAGGGTGAGATCACTGTCTATTAAACTCCAAACCCCCCCCCCCCCCGTTCATCTCGTCTTACGTCTTTCTTTCCCTCTCTATTTTATTATTTTTTTTTCCTTTGGCTCCACTTTCTCTCTCTCACTCAGACATTTACACTCATATCTCCTCTAACTCTCACGTTTAAATGATTAGCGCACCGTATCGCTTTCTCTCAACAGCTTTAAAGAATCCTACAGAAAAAGCTACAGGATGGCTGCAATGCCAAAACCATCCACTAGGGGATGTATTTGCAACGAATACCGAGCTGATAATACAGATAAGATACAAGATACCTTATACGCAGCCTCTCTCATGAACTGCTTTGCCGGCATTTTCCAGATGGCCGGAACAGTGATGACCCATCTGACGTCAGCGTTATCGAACTCCGCCCCCGCCTGGTCGCTCAGCTCCTGCAGCCAATCAGAGCACAGTGTGTGATAGACATTAGGAAAATAATGAACGATCCCTGCGGAGAGATAAACGGTACAAGGTGAATTACTTTGAGAGCCTGTTCCTTGAAGAAGGCCAGGGCGTAGGCGAATATATCCAAAGCCTTCACTTTCTTCCCGTTGGCTGCGTGGAGGTCGGTGTCGATGGACAGATTCTAGGAAGGAAAATAAACAAGTAAACACACAGACAAAAAACAACTTATGATGATTCAGGGTCAGTCAGGATACAGCGCCCCCTAGAGCAGACCGGGTTAAGGGCCTTGGCAAATTGGCAGTGCTGCGGTTCGAACCGCCGACCTCCAATCAGTAACCCGGTAACCAGCAGCCTTAACCACGCCTTGAGCCACCACTACCCTAATGTATACATTTTCACTTTAGGTTCAGGTTGATTGACTTTTCTATGACTTACTGATAAAACCAGCATCCAGACACCTGACTAATATCATCATCCATCCATCCTATATAAAAGGTCATGGGGGGCTTGGAGCCTATCCCAGGAAACTTAGGGCAGAAGGCGGGGTATACCTTGGGCGAGGGGGCCAATACATCACAGGGCACACACACACACATACACACACTCGTGCACTCACTACGGCCCACACTACGGGCTATTTGGGAACAAATAGCCCAATCTGCATGTCTTTGGACTGTGAGAGGAAACCCACCAAGCACGGGGAGGACATGCAAACTCCATGCACACAG
>JAQMYJ010000005.1:4134464-4154404 GCA_030014305.1 Clarias laeviceps
TTACGTGTAACCATACACTCATCAAGAGTCTCTTAAAACAAGAGCATCTTTTAAACAAAATATTTCCTTTGGCTTGCCTGTTTATTTTTATTTTTTTATTTTTTTAAATAAAAATAAATATTATTAAACAAAAATTAAATAGGAAAATACTATTAAGTATAAAGATATAAGTATAAAGATATAAGCGGGTATAAAGATAGTAAGGGTCCATCTGATTGGTCAAATTTGGACACAAAAATGCTTGGCACATAAATAAAATTGTATTTATCGCAACTCTTTGCGATACAGATATCGCGTACACCATTATCGCGATAATTCAGCCCTAATGCACACAGATTCTGAGGTGGGAATCGAACCCGAAACCTGAAGGTGCAAGTTGACAGGGCTAACCCACTAAGCCACAGTGCTGCCTAATTCTTTTTCTATAATATGTTAATTTTAAACTACGCCTTCTTTATCTGTTTGACAAACCCTAATTTATAAGTTATATATTTGGGGAACATCCTGTTCCCACACTGTGAGCACGTCAGATATTTAAGCAGATGTTCCTGAGGAAGGATGGATGATGCCACGGCGTTGAATGAAGCGATGTTTCCTCTACGATTAGTCAGGATTCTGAGTTCTTGGTGAACCACCGAAAGTCCTCCTTAAAAGCTCGGGGAAGAAACGCTGTGATTTAGGGGTCAGTTTGTTGAATCTACAGCACTTCAGGAGCTCCAAGCTCTGCGCGCGTGTGTCTGTGATCCGTGCCAGCTTTCTGTCCTCTGAGGTAGAACTAAAGACTCGGAGCAATAGACGACTGAATGAGCATGCTGTGTTTGTGTGTGTGTGTGTGTGTGTGTACAAGAGAGAGGATTTGTGTGGAGGGGGTGCACACACACAGTTCCGACTCAGAACAGGAAACACTTTAACTGACCTTTTGTTGTGATAAATTTTTGATGTGCTACTATTTTTTTTTTCTTTTCCTATTTTCCTGCAAGCTGCAGCTCATCACATCTGTATTCTGTTGGTGCAGCGGAATCTTTAAACCCACTCTGTTACACGATTCTGCTTGTTACCACCACATTGCATCCTCTATCGTCACAGCCGTATTGAAACACTAAAATGTAATGTAACTTTAATAGGGAGTTATTACGCAGAAGTCACTTTTTAGTCACGTTTAGACATTCAGATGGATCTCCAGTGTGTTTACTAATGGAAAAGCACGGGAGAAAAACCATCTCTTGCATTTTTGCACTGGTTGGGGCTTAAACAAGCTAATTAAGACTTCCCCAACTGATGTGACCTCATATAAGAAGATCGTCCCCTAAATTATTCCTCAGCTCTGGGGTTTGTGGAGGGGCGTGGCTCAGCACTAGGACATTTACACAGACACTAAAACAGCATGTTCTTAAGACGACTGCAACAGAGGGAGTTTGACGTATTAAAAAAAAAAGCCTTATCTGAGAGGTGTTAAAGAAACAGTAACATATGGGACCTTTAAGCAAAAAGTATAAAAATGTAATTATGACATCATTTTGTGGATGTTTCAAATTTATGACCTTATACTTCCTGTATTTCATTCAAATGCTAACTAAAAAAAAAAAATATTGTTATTTACTCAGTCTCCAACTGAGTAAATCACAAGAGGTGTTCAAGTCAAACCGGGACTTTTGATTGTGTAGAATAAACAAAACAAAAAAAACATAATTGATTTCTCTATATAATCTCCCGCTACACTAATGCTCTTATCCCAGTGTTTCACTAGTGCTTGGATACCATCAAGGTAGAAAGTTTTCTCAGTACTCCGGAGCCATGATCGGACCACCTGTCTGGTTCCCGTCTGAAACTCTGGCCGATCATGGCTCTGACGTACTGAGAAACTGGTGTCCAAGCACTAGTGAAACACTGGGATAAGTGCATTAGTGCAGCAGGGGATTATATAGAGAAATAAAGGGAGTTTTTACTTTCTGGAGATCGCGAGTTCAGTTCCCGGATGAGAGGTACTTACTGTAGTGCTCCCACATTTATCACGGCTCTACAGCCAATCAGGGGCGTCTGTGGGGCCAGGGGTAGCTCAGTGGTTAAGGCATTGGACTACGGTTCTGAAGATCCCAGGTTCAAACCTCACAACCACCAAGTTGCCACTGTTGGGCCCTTGAGCAAGGCCCTTAACCCTCAACTGCTCAGATGTATAATGAGATAAAAATGTAAGTCGCTCTGGATAAGAGCGTCTGCCAAATGCCTAAATGTAAATGTAAATGTCTGTAAGCTCACAGAAGCAGCAGGAGCGGATAGCGCTGTCCTCCGAGTGCGTTACGCCCCCAACGGTGCGTGAGCGAGCAATTCGAAAAAGATGCGGTCGGCTGGCGTCAGGTGGTGGTTCGGAGGAAACATGTGATAGTCTTCGGCCCTCCCGACTGAGTGGTAGTAGTAGCCTTAATGTGACGGGGAGGAATTGGACACGACTGTTATGTTATTCTGCACTATTAAAAGTCCCGGGTTTGACTTGAATGCCATTCATATCATTACACAGCGAACATATATATAATTAAGAGACTGAACTCAATGGCATAAAAACGAATTAAATGTCACAAACACCAAACGTATCGCCCTCTCAGTTGAAGACTCGAACATGAATCAGAAGATCCGCCGTACGTTCCTTCAGCCGGCTGATTTTTCCAACAATAAAACATCCTTATAAAATCTGTAAGCGGAATCTAATCTTATGATAAAGCATCGCAGCAGCACAGCACAATCTCGTCTCGTACTAATGTATGTTTTTTTTTTTTAACCTGCACATTTCGTAATTACGCTGCTCTTCATCCAGTGATCGTGCCCTGAAGATGATGAGTAAATGGAAAACAATTTAGCCACACCCACTCGCTCAGTTAAGTGCTTTATTTATTTATGGATTGTTTGTGCTAATGTAAATATTCTTTTATGCAGCTAAACCCTGGAATCTCAAATCGGTTTCTTTATTTAACCGTATTAATGAGCCAATCAAGATGTGATCGTTTGTGAGATATTTTAATTTTAAAACATAGTACGTTAAACCTTTTCAACATGTGGTACATGAAATAGTTCAGAAAATTCTGGATAGAAAATTCACTTTGTCTCCAATTATATATATTTGTTCAATTGTAAAACATCACTAGCTCTTAAATTCCATCACACATCTGGCAAAGAAATGCAAACTTATCTTATGATCATCAACTCAATGATCATCAACTCTGAGGATGTGTTTGTCTCAAGTGGCTTAATCTTCTCCCTTTGCAAAAAACTTACACATGACTCACAGAACAAACCTAAACTATTTTGGCAGATATTTTGTGGCCCCTTTGTGGGATTTACTTGAACAAATCAAGACCTGACTTTTTTCATTTTATTTATATTTACAATGGCTGAGGCTTAAACAAGCTAATTGGAATTTCCCCCTGATGTGACCTCATATAAGATGATAACCCTTAAACTTTGCACGTGAGCGCTAAGGGCCTTGTCCAGGGGCAACTTTGTGGTTGTAGAGTTTGAACCTGAGACCTTCTGAACTACAGTCCAATTAATTCTTTCCGATATTTCTTCTTTTACTGGACTGTCTTGCCTTTATATTGTAACTCTTTAATACTAACAATATACTCGTATTTCTTAATGTGTTTAAACATCTGCTGTGGGTGTCAACTGTATATTAATCTTTTGTTTTGGTTGAGTGCTAATAAGAAATAAATAAAATATATAATAAAAAACCCCAGCAACTTTGGTTTGACTAAATTTGATTTAACTCACTGAATTACGAGTTTAGCAGGTAAAACATGGTTCCTCAGATCACAGATGAAACACAAGCAGGCAGAAATAAGTTTCTAGAAATAGAGAATTCCAAACATTATTTACATTCCTGGCTAAAGCCAGATACTGGAATGCCATCTGTTTATCTGTATATAACACCTCGTCTTTTTATTATCCTGTTCAGCTGTTTGTTTATCCGTTTGAGGAAATTCACTGGTGCCAAACTGACCTCTGCAGGGCAAAGGGGGCAAAGGTTAGGTGAACTCTGGGGTGCAGATGATTGGATGGTTTTAGATATGCACGCCCCCCCACCCTCTCTCTGACACACACACACACACACACACACACACACACAGGTGTCTATAAATAAATCTGTAATAGAGTGTGCAGGTGCTTAAAGAGACAAATGAGAACGACTGAAATAGAGACTGAACCAGAAGCTGGGTTAAAAACGTTACACTAGTGCATTAGAGAGAGGGAGATAAAAATAGAGAGAGAGAGAGAGAGAGAGAGAGACATGGAGAGGAACTGCATGAAAGGAAGACAGAACTGAATGAACAGAGTTAAGCGCCATACAAAACAACTGCTGATTTATTCATGCCTTATTTTATATTTATAGCAGCCATGAAATTAACCCAAACTTGTCTTTGTTGTCATGGTGACAAAAACGAGGTCATCCCAAAACTCTGACATCACTGGTTCTTGATTCCAGACCAGCAGTATTTTGTTCTGCATCCCGAATACCAGATCAGTTTTAACCGGAAAAGGGTGGAAAAGCTCCAGACTGAACTGTTTCCTGTAAAAGAACCGTCGCTCTCGTCACCTGGCTTCTCCTGGCCGGGTTTCTCTCACCTCATGGTGTGGATGCACTCCGGCTCTTTAGTGAAAGCGTAGGCATAGCCGCTGGACGTGGTGCCGAAGTCGATGGCTACAACCACCACGAAGGAGTGACTCGCCGGCTCGTCCTGCTCCGCATCCTTCTACAGAGAGAGAGAGAGAGAGAGAGAGAGAGAGAGAGAGAGAGAGATGGAGTTAATTCTCACACTACACAAGGCCTTATAAAATTCATCTCCGCAAACGTTACTAATCTATCATCTTAAAATTTAGACTAGAAGTCTCACTTGCAATAACACCTATTAAAAATGTGTGCGCACATCCCTAAAAAAAGCTCCCTTTAACTACTGTTATTATCCCAGCCACAGAGAAGCAGCTCACCATTATGTGTGTAGGAGAGAGAGGCGTGATGCCTGGGTCGCCAATACTCTTTGCTGGCGACGGGGCAGCCATTGCATCTGAAAAAACAAAACAAAACACACACATAAATCAGATTAATGCTTGAGTTTGTCTGTACGTGGGACATGCAAGATGTCGGCTGAATCGATGCTTGTATCGACCAATCAGAAAGCAGCTTTGTGTGAATGTGGTATCATGTTGCATGTTCTATCCATCCATACTGTAAATATCCATCCAGCTAACAATCCACGTCTATCTGTTCATCTGTCCACCATCTCATCTCGATCAAGCTATCCATCCAGATCTGTCTCTTCATCTCTCTATATTTGTCTATTTATCGACCAATCCATCCATCCATCCATCCATCCATCCGTTCCTATCCGTACACTCGTCTAGACGCATCTACAGAGGACAAAAAGGTTGTATATTAAACACCCTGATAATTTCACTGGATCTGGCAGCTGTGTTCCACACGTCCCTGCATTTGAAAATGCTCCACATTCATCAAACAGTCATCAGTCATTCCACAGGATTTGGACAGGATTTAGATCTGGGCTCTGACTCGGCCATTCCAGAGCGCTGATCATCATCTTCTGAAGCTGTTGCTTTGTTGATTTAGATTTGTGCTTTGGATCGTTCTGAACAGTGATTTTTTTTTTATCTCTTCATTTTCAGCTGTCTAATAGAAGTCTTTAGATTTTATGAAAAGACGTAGCATCAGAGCAAGCGCAGCTGCTCTCACCATGGGTATGATGTTCTCTGGGTAATATGTTGTCTTTTTAGTTTTAATAATATTCCTAAAAAGTTACACCTTGGTCTCATCATAACATATAATATACTGTATAATATATAAAACATTTCCACACATGGTTTGGGGTGAATTAAGGATTGGATTTGGATGTATTTGGGTTTAGTTATAGATATTCTAGAGCTTCTGTCTACATACAATTACAGCCAGTCACCAGGTCGAGAACGTCTGACTTACTGATAACTCGGTCATACAGTATGAACGGGCATATAAAAAAAAAAACAGCACAACTTTGTGATGTGCATGAAAACCCTGTGCAGCTTCAGCGGTTCATTGGCTCGCGGAAAGAGAACGCTATCCGCCGTCACTTTTAGTCGTGTGATATAATATCTATCCACTGATATTATGTGCAGCAAAGAAAAGGAAAAGAGTAAAATAAACCTTAAAATAATAAAATAATAATAAAAAAACCTTAAAATAATAAAAAGATCAGACGGAGATGATGATGTTGATGATTATTATTATCATCTTTGAGAGCATATTTGGTAATGTTACGTGTTTTACATTGAAAAAAGTCAAATATGTACTAGAGATTGTTAAACAAAATCAATTTAGTTATGTATCGCAATTCAACTCCAAGATCGCTTTTTTAAAATTCATTTTTAATTCATGCATGCTTGCAATTTTCTCCAGGTGGTGCACTAAAAATGATTCGCACGTTAGCAGGCACCATAGCGTCCTGTGTGTTAGGAGCGAATTATTTGCCAAGTTTGTTTAACAAAATTATATCGAATCGGGACATTTATAAAATCATGATATGTACAGAATCGCAATAGAGATTGAATCCTGGGTATCGTGATAATATCGTATCTGTTGGCCCCTGGTGATCCCATCCCTAATATTTACCACTTGCTAGGAGACACATTTGACTAACTGATACTAAATATGAAACATATGTAACTTAACTACAAATTCGACTTAGTATAAAAAAAATCTCGCTCTGACATCTTGTGTTTGTTTATTTCATTTTTTTATTTTCCAAATTATGGAAAATATGGTCTTCCTCCGCTTTAATCTGTCAATCAGTGTTTCCCACAGGTGGGATGTTAGCCGGCGGTTCGGGCCGGTGTTGCATTCCAGCACAAGTGGTCTAACTACATACAGCAAACATCAAATACATGCATACATACAAATACATTTAACACAATATTTTTAATTATTTAATATTCCTATTAATTTCCCATTTCAGAGATCCCGCCTACAAACCCTCCCATCCATCTACCCGTTTGCGTGGAGTACAAATTAAGAAAAAAATTAAGAACTGGACACTTTTTTGTAGGTAAAGATCAGCAGAGCATTTTAGCCATTTTCTTGCATTAATATGTTTTAATAATAATTATATATAAAGGTCAGGATTGTGCAGTAGAGTTACAGTTTTTTCAGCAACACCTGAATATGGCAATATGAAATTGGAATTAAGTTTTATTTCAATGCCATACAAACATGACTGAGCAAAAACAAATAACAATAATAATTATAATAATTATAATATGATGCACATTTTGTGAATTCTGCATTTTTTCCACTTCATTCCTATATTCCAGTAGCAGTAAAATTTATAAGTAATGAAAACTTCTTTCTACAAGACAAAGCAAAGTGTGATGTCTGAAGCCGTCGACACACACTGGCAGGACGTCCGTATACGCATTCATTCATTCATCTATTTATTTATTTATTTATTTATTTCATCGTGTGATTGAGCAGTGCTGCGCTGCCGCTCGGATCCGTGATGCAGCTTGAGTTTTAAAGGCTGACCTTCCTGGGTTATATAAAGAAGATCCGATCACTCTCGTACCTGATTATTCTGCTAGCGCGAGAGCCGCGTACTGTCCGCTACTAACGAATCGACCGCGGATGACATCGCTCTCTCTCGGACAGATTTTTAAAAAGAGTCGGGAAATACAGTCTACTATACCTGGGCAGTTGTCAATATACCCGAGGGGGCCGCCCAAGAATTCTGTATGTGTGGGAAATGCTGCAGATGCACAATTAATACAACTATTGGCACCCCTATAAAGCAGACTCTCAAAATTGAATATGATTTTTTTTTTAAAAAGATTTTAGCGTGACAGGCTGAAGTATATGCATCAAAACAACCAACACACACACACACACGCAATCCTTCATCTTCACATTTTATATTATCTGACCACAAAAAAAAAAAAGCATCAAATCTTTTAAAAGCTTTATCCAGCTAATGCAGGCCTCTTCTCGCCGATGACATTTGAGTCGAATTAGAGCTTGTATTTATCCAAAAGCCATCATCCTCATTAGTGTGGTCTAATAGAAGCAAAGTGAGTCAGTGCGTTTTTATCGCTCGCCAGGAGGTCTCCTAATCTCCTCGGGATTTTTTTTTTAAACCCTAAACACTTGTCCTTTTTTTTTTTTCTTTTGGCACCCCATACTGTGCTAAAACGTGCTCAGACGCTCTTCAGTTTGTAATTATGGCCTGAGTGACTGGCTGCCTGTGGCTTAACACTCTCACACACAACTCGGGTTCTACGGCATCATCGATTAAAAATATATATATATAATAAATGAACACAGGGAAATGACTGTCTGTAATGATGAACACCTGTAAGTGGAGCGTTATTCCTCTGACGTCCGCTTCGACGTCTCCGAGTCTTGATGTTTGCGGGTTAAGAAAGTAGAGTCTGTTTATACGGAGGCGACGTCGTTCCAGCTGATTGAGTGCGGCTTGATTAGTGCGCTCATTACCGACTATTTGTTTGAGCAAATTACAGCCGTGCTTCTATTGAATCCGCAAATTTTCACCTCTTGTTACGTAATGCGAGGCAGAAAACAAACATTCGATGATTTAAAGACTAAATAAATACAAATAAAACAGTACGGGCTGGAAAAGAAGTCCACGCCGCGGAGCTAACGCTTCAGCCACTTTACCTGCTGCACGCAAATAACCGCGATCGACGTAGGCAGGTTATATGTACTCAGGTTTCACAAAAACAAGGCAAAGAAGGTATTTATTAGCAAATCTCCCATTTCCACAAGTTTGGACCAATAAAGGAGTTCCTGGGAGGCCAGTGTTTCAGACATGAATGAAACACCCTGTGTGATCACGGCTCTTTGATGGTGTCCAAGCACCAGTGAAACACTGGGATTATATAGAGAAATAAAGGGAAGTTTTAACTCTTAAGTGTGTTCTGTTATTCTGCGCAATCAAAAGTCCCGGTTTGACCTGAACACCGGTTGTATTTTGTCAGTAGTTTATTTCATGGCGTCAATTCTTTCTCACTCGTTTCATTTCATGTTTTGTCTGTAGTTTATTTTGTTTTGTCTTCTGTCTGTAATTGATTTCAATCTGTATCGTTCTTTAGTTTGTTTGTTGATGACTCAAAACATTCACCTGTTACAAATCAGCATGACTTTACATTTTCATTATCCTTTTTAAAGTATAATATGCATCTTATACAAATCTCAGTAACTTTTTACCCACAAATAAGGGATCTCTGGGAGCAGGAGGGTCCATCAACACTTTGCGAGGCAGTTCAGTGTGTATCTAAATTTATGATCTATGAAATTATGATGGACAATTAATTGCATAAAACACGAAATTGTGATATGGAAGTGTGTGATTATTTAACCACAAACTGTATTACAGGTAATAAACACATGCATCCATCCATCCATCCATCCAGGAACCTCTGTAGTCCAACTAGGAACCATGGAGGTCAATGATGATTACGATGCTATTTATTCCCATTTTACAACCGTGCTAGAACCTCCGGTCAACACTCACACACTACGGACACTACTAGACTAATCTGTATGTCTTTGTACTGTGGGAGGAACCCGGAGAACCCGGAGGAAACCCACAAGGCACGCGGAGAACATGCAAACTCACACAGGCGGGAATCGAACCCGGACCCTGGAGGTGCAAGGCGACAGAACGAACCACTAACCACCGTGAATATACACATAGTTGTAAATTTATAACTGGAAACATCCTCTTAATGAGATCATACGTCCAATTATTTGCTGTTAATAAAATAAATGTTGAATGAATGAATGACTGTATACAAAAAGGTACATTTAATAGTTTAAATCCCAATTACATCTCAATGTGTGTTAAAATAATAATGTATGTCTATCTGAAATGTGTTTAAAAATTTATAGAAAAATAATAATAAAAATAAACAGATGACAGTCATTTTTCAACTTGTTTTTTTAAATGTGGTCGTGTCCTTAGCTTATTTCAGACTGTAGTTTATTTAATTCTGTAGTTCGTTTTTGTCTCTAATGTGTTTTATTCGATGTTTTTTTTTCTGCTCTGGATTTTGTCCAACACTTAACGCCTTCTGTGTTTCATCCACAGCCCGTGTCCTTCTGCATCGTTTCTGTAATTATTGCAATCTGTGTTTCTCTACATTTCAGGTTAGATCTTGTTCCTGATTTATCGTGACCTGTATTTAACCTGTTGTCGGCACCGTGTTGGATTTATTTTGGTCTGTAGTTGATTTTGCGTTTTCTCCATGGTTTATTTTGGACTGTAGAGCCTCGAGTTTCGATTGAGAAAGCTTTGTGTGGGCAAAATGTGAAGAAATTACATGATTAACGTCAGACAACAAGTAAACAAGACGATACGGACCAGCAATATTCTTTACAACAGAAATGATGGAGATTGGAGTCATTATACGAATCCTAGCAGACGTGGAGACGCAACGTTCCGGCTCGCAGGTAGAGCAGACTGAGGAACGTGCAGTGTTTTGTCTGGATTTTATTTATTTTTTGCTCTGTAGAATGAAAAAAAAAAAAAAAAACATGGTTCTTAGATCCTGTGCGAACACACACGTGCACAGACGCACATGTGCACAATTCTGGAATGTGACAAATTCTCACAGGACGCAGCAGAGGCCAGAGGTCAGACCTCCAGTAAGGAAGTCTACGGAAATACAAGCAGCATGAAGTGCATTTCAGAAAGGTAGGAGCGGCGAGTCTGTCTATCTCTCTCTCACACACACACACACACAATTTATACTCAAACCAAAGGTCTGCAAACTATTATCTGTAAAATTCGAAACATGCTGCAGTTAACGCCCTTCACAAATACGCCATATATTTTTTAATATTAAAAAAAATTGCATGATTTATAACTTATCTTGATCCTGTGGTGTTGAATCTTATCTTTCTTTTCTCAGACCACACCTATACACACCTATACACACCTATACACACCTATACACACCTATACACACCTATACACACTCCATTATTCTCCCAATAGCGTGTCTTGCTGCCTCATCAATCCTGCTGCATTTGTCTTCTCATACAGTACTGACCCAGGGTTTTGACGCACCCCAATACAAAAAGGACAAATTTAATCAAATCATCAGCGCAACACAAAATAATGATGACACCTGCAAAAACGAGGCAGAAAATGGCACCAAAATTTCGGACGAATCCTCCTTACTTCAGTCTGGTGGAGGTGGGGGACGCTGGAGGGGAAATAACTTGATATAAAGTTACAAAGAATATTTTCACCATGTGTGTGTATGGCAGAGAGAGAGCGAGAGAGAGCGAGAGAGAGAGAGAGATGGGGGTGGGAAAGGAAAGGAAAAACGAGAGGTCAAAACGAGAAAGAGATGCAACGACGAGGTCACAGACGCGGCTCTCTTTAAAGAAGCGTCTCGCATTCCAACCAATTTCCACCAGCGTCTCTGAACGAGCGCGTTTCCTGAAGCGCAATGTGAAACTAATAACAGCTGAGGATTGATTAGAAGTTTCATGTCTTGCTTCAACTCCTTACGGACATTCTTCAGACATCAATAAAAGCCAAGTGACAAAAAGAAAGAAAGGATGAGATGATCTCAAAAGAGACTTTGACTACATTTAACATTCTGCAAATCCCAATAATCATCCAGGCATATTTTATATATATATATATATATATATATATAAAATGTGCTACTGTGCTCATCACCCGACGCTTTTATGTTGCTTTAAATACTCCTTTTTGCGTTTCCTGTACTTAAAAGCCACCTATTATGCAAAATGTTTTTTGTTTTTTGCCCGGGGTTTAAACAAGCCGGTGAGATTAGCCCACTTAATGTGATCTCATATAAGAAGAAGAACCCCCTCCCCCGACTCGCTTCTCAACTCTGCTGATGTCTGGATGGGCGTGGCTCAGCGGTAGCTTATTTACATAAACACTGAAACTGCGTGTTTGGAGGAGGAGTGAAATAAAATGAGTTTGACATGTAAAAATTTCAATTGGAGAATTAACACACACATTCTGATGAAGCTCGGAGATCCGTGTTCACTTAAACTTTCACCGGTGTTAAAGATGTAGCCAAACATGGAACCTTTAAGATTTGTTCAAAAGAGATTACTGCATATTTCGGACGCCTTCAGCATATTTTTATAGTTTAGATGGAAAAACAGGAAAAGACACTTCAGAATGACATTTTGTGCAATAAAATCTCAATTTGATACTTTAAATATTATATTTTTGAACACATTATTAAAATATAACATGACCATAAATGACCTCCCTTTAAATAGAACGGATTTACTGTTGAACAAATATGGTCTACACAAGAACTGAGCTTTATTTCATTTTATGTTACTAACAAACACGCTTCACTCTCGATCTTCTGCAGACACGTGACTAGCATGACGTCAGTTTTTGATTTGTTGTCATAACGTGATTATATCCGACGTACAAATATGTGATTATACCTGGACTTGTTGCTGGTGTTTGCTAACATTAGCGTTAGCTCATTCAGTGCTCCTGTTGCGAACGAGACGATGCCATGTGCTTTACGCTTTATAAAATAATCCGCAGGTAACGTTGACTAATACTGTCAGTCTAATTAATATCTAACCAGCTGTTCCAGGGTTCAGTTTAAAATACCATTACATGGAAAGCTAGTGCACTGTGTAGGGTGTACGATCCCTCGTTCCACACACCAAGTAGTGCCCTTGATCAGGGGTTAGAGAGGGATTTGAGATACAGCCTTTTGTTAGAAGCTAGTTAGCTTTGAAGCTTAACGGACGGTTCATAGGCGATTCAGAGCAGTTAAGAAGCAGACAAAGGAGACAAAGTGTCATTTAAGATGTCATAACGCTATCAGAGGTTTTGGCGCTGGTATCCGATAAGTGACCATCCTTCAGCAATCCGGAAGTGGGCAACAGAAGTTGAGCACCATCCGACTAACCCCATTTAAAATCATGAGATAAGATGTCATGATCCTGAGTTAATGAGACAGGAAAAAAAATAATAATAACTTGACCTCTCTCGGTTCATGGAGGGTCGTTTTTATGATTATTACAGGAATATATCCATAATGGTATTAATATTTAATCTAGCTCACTGATATAAAAGTCCACAGGGAGAGACAGAGAGAGAGACTGAAACGCAATTAGAGAGAAATAAAAAGAGCGGGAAATCAACGTGAGATCATTTCAACCGTAACTCGATACGCTTCAATTACTCCACTGGATGAAACCAAAGCAAACTCGGAATAGCGTCCCGAATCCCACAAAACGATAAATTCCAGAAAATCAATGTTCGTAATTCAAGTTTCTAATGATGATTTCCTGCATAAGCAAAGACAAGAGGAGAAATTCTACAGGCAATGAGCATGAAGAACATACACACACACACACACACACACACATACATATATATACAACTCATGGCTGGCCCTATTCTTACGCACATTCTCTCTCTCTCTCTCTCGCTGGCACAGATAAAAGTGCCACTCAACAGCTGGAGCTGCCTCACTCTTAATAGAACATCCATTCTCTCATCTCTTTTTAGCAACTGCACACATCCTTTACTGCAAGAAAAACAAAAAAAAATACATCAATAGAATGTCACAAAGATAGAGTTAGAGAAGCTGAGAAAGCTTAAAGGAGGGAACGACAGAGACATAATGCGGCGAGTGATGGATAGAGAGAGATGAAGTGGAGACAGAGATGTAGTCAGGCTCGACAGCTTTCCATCAGGATTAGGCTGAGAAGCTGTAAAACACTCAGACTCACACACTCATGCTGAATGTGCCAGTGTGTGATCATGGCGTTTACAACAGACCATATGTCGGACAAGAAGGATTTCACAGGTTTGAGTGGGTGAGCTGACTGCGGACACCCCTGCTGACCTCACATCTGTCTGCCGATACATCAGAAAAGATATTGAGGATTTGTACAGAACAATTAGATACGAAATCTAGCCTGGAAATCTAGCCTGGCTTAAAGCGCCTTGACGTGATGATAAGAGTAGCCAGCTAGGTTACCGCGACAACAACGGTTAGCAATTATTTAGCAAAGCATGTGTGTGAGATTCGATGGTGTTGAGTGTGTAGAAATAGCTCGCGAGCAAAACAAAACTGCAAGTCAGACTGATCGACTTCAGCATTGTTTTAGTTTTTTTTCTGTCTGAAACAGCCACATCTGTGTTTTATCTCCTTCATCCTCCTCTGTGAAGAAAAATGCAGTCAAAATTACCGAGCATTTTTTTTCTCCACTCACTTAATCCCAGATACACTCCTGGGACCTTCTATGCAGCCATGCTAAAGGTACAGGGATTGGACTGGGGTAATGATGAATCGCCTTCACGATTGTTTTGAAAAGTTTTGAAAAAGTGAGCGCTACCATCAGTCCTGTCATGCCAACAGTAAAGCATCCTGAAACCATTCATGTGTGGAGTTGCTTCTCAGCCAAGCCAGTGGGCTTCACTCACAATTTTGCCCAAGAGCACAGCCATGAATAAAGAATGGTACAAAAACATGCTCAGAGAGCAACTTCTCCCAACCATTAAAGCACAATTTGGTGATGAACAATGCCTTCTGCAGCATGATGGATCACCTCGGCCCAGACCGTAATTCCATTGGGAACTTGTGGTCAATCCTCAAGAGGCGGGTGAACAAACAAAACCCCACAAATTCTGACAAACTCCAAGCATTGATTATGCAAAAATGGGCTGCCATTAGTCAGGATGTGGCCCAGAAGTTGATTGAGGACATTCCAGGGCGAAGTGCAGAGGTCTTGAAAAAGAAGGGTGAACACTGCAAATATTGACTCTTTGTATAAACTTAATGTAATCATCAATAAAAGCCTTAGTTACTAATGAAATCCATGTAATTATACGTCAGTATACCAGAGGAACATCTGACACAAAGATGCAGCGGACTTTTTTAAAATTTATATTTTCTTTCTCAAAACTTTTACCCATGACTCTACATCAGGATATGATAAACACTGGACTGTGCTGCTAGAAATAAATCTTAATAAAACTGAGGGGAAAATGTGCATCTGGTTTCAGTAACAACACTGAAAATGCCCTGATGATGCCAGGGGTCAGAGGAGACTGACCAGACTGGTTTGACAGTGACACTGTCAAACTTTGGGCTCCTTTGTACCAATTAAACAAACGTAAAAGGTAAAAATCTGCTGCTCAAATTGGTTTCTTGGACATGACAAACTGTTCTCAAATGGCTTCCACAGTCACCAGATCTCAATCCAATAGAGCACCATTGGGGTAAAATGGGAGATTCACGTCATGGATGTGCAACCGACGAATCCGCAGCTAACTCAATGATGCCATCATTTCAATAAGGAGTAAAATCTCTAAGGAACGTTTCAAGCAATAAAGAATTAAGCCAGTTCTAAAAGCAAGCAGAAACCAACCCAGGGCAGTTCTCTGGGTGAAATGCCTTGAGGATGCTAGGAGTCTGAGGAGAATGACCAGACTGGTTTGACGGTAACACTGTCAAACTTTGGGCTCCTTTGTACCAATTAAACAAAGGTAAAAGGTAAAAATCTGCTGCTCAAATTGGTTTCTTGGACATGACCATGAGGTCACTGTTCTCAAATGGCCTCCACAGTCACCAGATCTCAATCCAATAGAGCACCATTGGGGTGAAATGGGAGATTCACGTCATGGATGTGCAGCCGACGAATCCGCAGCTAACTCAATGATGCCATCATGTCAATAAGGAGTAAAATCTCTAAGGAACATTTCAAGCAATAAAGAATTAAGCCAGTTCTGAAGGCAAACGGGAACCAACCAAGGTACAGTTTGTACCCAACAAAGTGGCTGGTTAGTATACACTCACTCACTCATCTGGAGACCTGGAGCCTAACCCAGGAGACTTAGGGCACGAGGCAGGGTACACCCTGGACAGGGTACCAATCCATCGCAGGGCACGCACACACACACACACACACACACACACACTCTAATTCACACACTACGGGCAATTTGAGAACGCCAATCAGCCTAACCTGCATATCTTTGGACTGTGGGAGGAAACCGGAGGACCTGGAGGAAACCCACCAAGCACGGGGAGAACATGCGGTTAGCATACAATTGACTGTTAATGTGTTAAGAAAAATGTTGCAAAGCACTGGCACTGGAGACTCCTTCAAAGATTTCCTCATAAGTAAACATTTACACAGGTTCCTCTCTACAGCAAGAGCCTTAATGTAATCCTGTGGAGGAAAAGTGCCAAGAAATCAGTGATAAAAAGTAAAGGGCTAGGTTTAAACAGAGCCTAATCTGCAGCTGACCAGATTGTCCAGAGTGCTTGGGTACAGCACAGCCGAAATCCTGAAGGACAATAGAGAAAGCCTCGTGAGAGGGACGGGGTGTACGCATGAAACCGTTTGTGTCCTTAAGGATATTGTTAAAGCCTCTCAGGATAAGAATAGCTTTCCTTCCTGAGGGTCTGGTCTGGGATTCTCACAATGGAGTGAGACAACTTCACAGAAAACAGTCCAAACACCACCACCACCACAAAACCCCCTCCCCCTTTCATCCAAGAGCACAATCTCACCCTGAGCACTAGGAAGGGGAAGAAAATAAAACACAACCAGAGCTGGTGCCGAGATTCAGATGTTAATCTCATCCTTTTTAAAGCCATATTTAACCCTGGACTTTTCTTGAGCATGTCAGATTGTACTGGTTACATGTTTATAGATCCGTCTCATGGACAGACACTCACACAATACTGTTCGATGCAACGATCGACATTAAGGAGGAGTCGGCTTTCACGTGTCCTTTAACCGAGTCCACAGGGAATCCGCTTAAAATAGCGCATTAGGAATCTAAAGCACGATTGTTCTACTTCCCAGGTCTTTCTACATACTGTACTATATCGGATTTCTTACCTTAACGTTACAACCGAACATCAGTACTACTCTGGAGGTTCCCCAGCACGCTCACATTTAATGTTTTTTGGTAAGCGCATCACTTAAAAAGGCTTGACAGCCTGGAAATAACAGCAAACTCTCATTAATGTCAATTTGCACCGCAATTTATTTCCAAAATTTTTGTCAAATCGTCATAAATAAATGGAAAGCTAAAAACCCAGCAGAAGGCTAAAAACCCTGCAAGAGTAAAAGCCTCTTTTATTCTATAATAAGGCTGTAGATGGTTTCAGGACAGGAATCTGAATTATTAAAGAACTGCAGAATAATTCAGGTTTTCTTCCCGGCTGTGTGAGGAGCACTCGTGAAGTACGACATCATGGGGATCTCAGTGGTCAGATCGGAGTTGGAACTGAGCCACGAAAAGTGAGTACTCGGCTGCCTGATGGATGCGAGGAATTATTGCATCAAATAAACATATGGAGATCAGGTTTGTATGAACAGTGTCGTAAGGGATCGAGTCACGCAGTTCTTCAGCGAGGCGAGATGTGAACAGAAGATGAAATGATAAGTGACGACGTTCTGTTGAAAATGACGCTTAAGCAGGAACAGAAGCGGAGGGGAAAAACTCAGCAATGATCTTATCTCACATGTGAAATCCTGAGAAAGTGCAAAATGCGTACACGAGTAAGCATTCAAACTCAACATCATGAAAATTAGGGCTTGGGAAATATGATAATATAATGTTACTCATCACTCACTCATCTTCTATACCGCTTTATCCTGTATTCAGGGTCGTGGGGACCTGGAGCCCATCCCAGGAGGTTTAGCTCAGTTACCGGACTGTGTGTCATAAGGTCACGTTTAATACGCGAATAATAAGGTGGAAACATCACCAGGTGTTCTGAACAGCAAATTTCATTATAAAAAGCTTCTAGATGGAAGTTTGGATAAAATCAAAGTTGTGAGATCGAGCTACCGTTAAAGGAAATGATTTTTACAAGAATACATTAAATATAAGATGTGCGAGTGGTTGATCAGGTGTCTAAGGTTCTAAGTTGATTTTTTTCGGATCTGGTTCGAACCCTGCCGTCGATGGGTTGTCACGCCCCCATTCGAGAGATTTTAATTGAACATTTGTTAAATGTTAATGTTGAAAATTATAAAACGACACAATCTGTTTCCTCTAACCAGTTTGTCATACATTTCTTTATTGCAACATTGCACGTTCATAATAAAGGTAAATCTGACAGTGGTAAATATTATATTTGTCAATATTTGTGCTGCTCAAGTAAACCCAAGGTTAAGAGTTTGACTGCCGTTTTTTGCAGTCAAATTGCTAGTTTGCTGTGTTTATTTGTCTTGCGCCACCCTGAGTCACGTGACCTCTTGTTTGTGATGTCACACCTGATCCAGAACCAAACCAGCTGGCATTCTGACGTCATGTGTGTCTGCGGTTTTGCTGATTGACACAGACACCTGGTCAGCAGGGGGGACTTGCACCTCCGGGGCAGCGGGTTTTAATCTCGTCTCTGTTCTCTGTGCGTGTGTCTGTTTGGTTTTTGCATGATCTCCCAGTGCTTGCTGAGTTTCTTCCGGTTTCCTCCCACAGTTTGCAGATATGCGGTGTAGGCTGATTGCCCATAGTGTGTGATTGGGTGTGTGTGTTTTTCTGTGTGTGTGTGTATATACTTGACACCTCATGCAGGGTTTTCCTTGTGCTCCAAGTTTCCTGGGATAGGCTCCAGTCCCCCACACCCCCCTGAGGATAAGCACTACAGACAATGGAAGGATTTACAATGATTGTTGTGCATGGTGATGCCAAAACAGACGAGGTCAAAACCCTGGAAGATGAGTTTATCTGCTTCCCACTGACAAAAAGAAAGGAGATTTGTAGTTATCAGCTTTTCAGCGGGAAAATGAGGCTAATCCCGGTCAAAGATTAGTCCCTGATCTCTGGTGCTTGTGTAGTGACTTGCATTTTATCTTTGAGAACAATCACGGCATAAATGTTTAATAAATTGAACACAATAAAATTCCAATATACATGACAGACTTGTGATACGTTGGCACGGTGGCATAGGGATTAACACGGTCACCTTGCACCTCCAGGGTCGAGGGTTCGATTCCTGCCTCAGGGTCTGTGTGCATGGAGTTTGCATGTTCCCCCCGTGCCTTCTGGGTTTCCTCTGGGTACTCTCGTTTCCTCCCAAACTCCAAAAACATCCAGATTAGACTAATTGGTGTTTCAAAATTGCCTGTAATGTGTGTCTGCGAGTGTGTGCCCTGAGCTGGATTGGCATTCATCCCCTAAGTCTCGTAGAATAGGCTCCAGGCCCCCTGTGATCCTGTATATAGGATAAAGCAGTATAGACAATGAGTGATTGAGTGAGTGAGTGAGTGAGTGCATTTGAGGTGTAGGTGGTGTAGTGGTAAAGTGCTCGCCCTATCATATGGAGGTCGCTAGTTCGATTCCCGGGTGATGCCGTAGCCTCCCGCCGCAGGTTGGCCGAGCCGAGCTCTCTCAGCAGGGTGGGATGGGAGGAACTTGGCGCTCTCACATCAATCACGGCTTTACGACCAATCATGGGCGTCTATAAGCTCACGCAAGCGGAAGAAGCGGATAGCTGTCCTAAAAGTGTGTTACACCGCCACCAATAGTGCGTGAGCGAGCAGTTCCAAAACATGCGGTCGGCTTGCATCATGTGGTTCAGAGGAAAATTGTGATAGTCTTCGGCCTTAATGAGGCCCTAGTGACAGGTGGGAATTTGATACGACTAAATTAGGAAGAAAAATCAGGAGACAAAACTGAACAAAATTCAGAATCGAATCGGCACATTAGTATCATGATAATATTGTACTGAATGGTCCCCGTCTATGGTGTAGGTGATTTCCAACTCTAATATGCATCAGTAAGATTCACAGACTACAGGTTGGGCCATTTATATGGGTACACCTTAATAAAATGGGAATGGTTGGTGATATTAACTTCCTGTTTGTGGCACATTAGTATATGTGAGGGGGAAAA
>JAQMYJ010000005.1:4164096-4191583 GCA_030014305.1 Clarias laeviceps
ATGCTGAGGTTGGAACTGCCAGGCAGGAGGTCTAGAGGAAGACCAAAGAGGAGATTTATGGATGCAGTGAGAGTGGAAATGAAGTTAGTTGGTGTGAGAGAAGAGGATGCAGAGGAGAGGGTTAGATGGAGGCAGATGATTTGCTGTGGCGACCCCTGAAAGGGAACAGCTGAAAGACAAAGAAGAAGATGCATATCAGGCCATGCATATTGACTAAAAATCTCATACTGGGGAGTTAAATCTCATCTCGAGTCTGTGCTGTGTTGTGTGTGTCTAGTTTGCCTGTTCTTCCTGTGCTTTATGGGTTTTTTCCACGTACACTAGTTTTACCCACAGTCCAAAGACGTGCATTGTAGGCTAACGTTCATGTCCAAAGTGTACAAAGTGTACGATTGGGTGTGTGAGTGTGGAAGTGTCTTCTGTCTTGTGCCCCAAGTTCAAGAAAATATATGAAATGGATGAGTTTCTGACTTTATATTGATCTTTATACTTTAATCATAGAGGACAAAAAGTTCATTGTCTAAGTTTCGCCAATTCTTTATCTAAATAAAAAAAAAAAAGTCTTTTGTCTGTACATTGGTCAAAACTCACTCTTTTAATTATATCTTTACCTTTTATACATTGGAGGACCTGAAACCAGTCACAGAGAAATTTCTATGTATGTTTGTATGTATGCATGTATGTCTGTTCAGTCAGATTTGATCACAGGATCATGCAAAACTGGCTGGACAGAATTTAATGAAACTTTGCCAGTCCTTAGGTATTTGCCTAAAGTTAAACCTGTGCCATATTTGAAATCAGAATGTTGAATAGAAGGAAAGTTATGAGGCGTTATGTGCCAGATTATAAACCGCACATTTTGACAGTGTACTGCACATGCTTCAAACTGTAGGCACGTCTTAAATCAACCAATGGATAGAATTCAATGAAACTTTTGCGGTCCTTAGATATCTGCCTGCAGTTTAACCTGCACCACAAGCGAAAATGTTGAGTAGAAGTGATGTTATGAACAGTTATGTGCCAGATTTAATAATCTACTTTAAAATAAGCTACTAATGTGCTACTTGCTCAATGTAAACAAACACCTGCACCAATAGATATTAATTCGAAAAGCTAAACTGAATATTTGTACTGGGATTAGTTCATATTTTCACTGCTGAAATAACAGCGCTGAAGTGGTTTAAGTGAATTTTAACACACTGGAGTCATTTTAAGACAAAACTTCATTTTTATACGATCTACTTTTTCCATTTCTCATCTGTGATTCACTCTCCGATAACCGAACAGGGAGTGGATTTGACTGACGACGGAAGAAGTACAACATAGTGTAAACAAGGTATAAGATATTTAACCTTACAAAATGTGATTTCTTTGTATTAATAATTAGACAGAGAGACAGAGAGTTCTGCCATACAGAAAGACAGACAGACATGTACGTGGGCTTCAACCTGAAATAATAATATCACTGATCAGATTATTTTTAGGTTTAACCTTTTAACTATAGGTGGCATGGTGGCGTACTGGTTACCACTGTCGCCTTGCACCTCCAGGTTCTTGATTCTGTGTGTTGGTGGGTTTCCTCCGGGTTCTAAAGCCATGCAGATTAGGCTAATTGGTGTTCCCAAATTGCCTGTAGTGTGTGAATGAGAGTGTAAATGTGTGTGTATGTGCATGTGCCCTGTGATGTATTGGCACCTTGTCCAGGGTGTTCCTTACTAAAGTGTCCTGGGATAGGCTCCGGGCCCCCAGCAACCCTCTATACAGTATAAAGTGATATAGATGACGGTCTTTTAACTATTTCTACAGACCCTTTAACCGTCAGTGATGAGTACTTCTGCTAGTATTATATATATTCGGGAAGCACAATCCAAGAAGCCCTTAAACTTAACATGGCAGCATGTAGAATGAGATAAGGAGCAGAAATTGCATCTCAACTGCATTCGAGTCGTTTAAAAGGAACCGAACCGCTCACGAGTCGCTCATCATCATCATCATCATCACCACCACAGCTGGAAAGCACTTTTAGCCCATTCCTGCTCAGGAACCAGAGTTTAAGCCTGTGATTGAGCCACGGCGCCAGGACTCGGTTTAATAAGCCGTATACAGCATGTACAGAGACTCCAACCCAAAGCAGGGAGGAGGAAGTGTTTAAAGTGTAACTTCATTTCCGCTCACATCTGTATCCTTTCCAGGAAACACAGCCCGAACAACCACTACTATAAAACACACACACACACACACACACACAGTTTACTAACTAAGTGAACTAAACACACTGCGTCCTAAACCACAAACTACTACAGAGACTGAACAGTGCTGGTAAGTCCAGCTCGGTGCGGTTTGGGACGCAGCCCACAGTCTGATACACAGCGACTCCGAGTCGCATCACAGAGCAACTGAAGGAAAATGTAACCAAGTGACCGTTAAAGCGTTTCTTACCTGCTACGACGTCATCCGTTACTTCTTCTGTATCAAACATTGTATCCATTGTATCCTCGTAGGAGCGGTTTGATCTTTTTTTTTTTTTTTTTTTAAAAATCAAGAAAAGATCACTAGATCCCACTTTCCACTTTGAACGCAGCAACTCATTGAGTGTTTTTTGTTTGTTTGTTTCTTTGTTTTAAAGTCCTGTTTGAGATTTTAAATGCGACTCTTTTTTTAATTTTACTATTAAACCACACATTCAAAATAGTTCCAGACAGGACAGCTTGTTTTTTGCCGACTTTCCCTCCTTCTCTCTCTCTCTCTCTCTCTCTCTCTTTGCTCTGGATATCTGGCACTTTGAAGAGAGGAAGTGTGGACTCGCCGTCCCGCCCCTCACGCGACCCTCCCGGTGCTCCACTGACCTAATGAGGGTTTAATCTGCGCAAATCGAGCGCAGCCACACTGGACCAGGCGAACATCTGTACTGCATAGGACAACAATAAAAATAGCTAATTTACATAAGGCAGGATTAATTCTGTTTAATTTTCATCAGATAATCACCAGAAAAAAAGATGATGTCATTTAGTGAGCACACACACACACACACTCACAACTCTGGTCCATGTTCTTAGAGTTTATAGTGTTTCCCTGATCCCAACTCAATCAAGGGATGTTAATTTTATCCCTGTCTTTAATGCTAATACAGTACACCGATCAGCCATAACATTAAGACCATCCATCCATCCAGGAACCTCTGTACTCCAACTAGGGAATCTGGAGGCCAATGATGAAACATTTAAATTTTACAACCGTGGTAGGACCTCCGGTCAACACTCATTACAGGCAATTTGGGAACTCCAGTTAGCCTAATCTGCATGTTTTTGGACTGTGGGAGGAAACCCACCAAGCACTGTGAGAACACATCCCCAAACTCAATGCACTCAGATCCCGAGGCAGGAATCGAACCCCAACCCTGGAGGTGCAAGGCGACAATGCTAACCACTACACCACCATGCCACCGACATTATGCCAAGCTGCCTAATATTGAGTCGGTCCCCCTTTTGCCACCATAACAGTGATGCATTGTGTGTTTTAACACCTTTCTTTCACAACCAGCATTAATCTTTTCCTCAATTTGATTCTGTTGAATCGCTCTCCATGTGCATCAGTGAGCCTTGGCCATCCATGACCATGTCGCCAGTTCCCTGGTTTTCCTTCCTTGGATCACTTTTGGTACGTCCTGACCACTGTAGACCTGGAACATCCTACTAGAACCGCCGATTTGGAGTTGCTCTGACCCAGTCCTCTAGCCATCAAAATCTGGCTCTTCTTACAGTAGCTACTGTACATTTTCTGTAACTCTTTACAATGGCGGCTGGAAGTTAAGCAGCAAATGAACCATTTTTTCCTGAAGTTGATGTGTTGGAAGCAGGAAAAATGGGCACGTTTCCTCATTTGGGAGATACCAGTTAGCGCTATCACTGTGTGCTCTATAGTCAAATAGTGCAATTGTATAAAAGAAAATTCATGTTACGTAGCATATAGTCCACTCTGTTGAGGTTGCCAAATATTTACGGATGGAGACTTGGTTGTAAATTTTTATTTAGTATTTTACATTTTTACAATACATTTTCTACCCTCAATGGCAGGGTGTCTTAGTGGATAGCACTGTCTCCCTGCACCTCCAGGGTCTGGATTCAATTCCCAGCCAGATTCGATTCCTGCCTCTGTGTGCATGGAGTTTGCATTTTCGCCCTGTACTTGGTGGGTTTCCTCCGTGTACTCCGATTTCCTCCCACAGTCCAAAGGCATGCAGATTAGGATCATTCATGTTCATAAATTGCCCATAGTGTGTGAATGAGTGTGTGTGCACTACAGTAGATCGTCACCCCATCCAGGATGTACCCCTGCCTCATTCCCCAAGCTTCCTGGGATAGACTCCAGACCTCCCATAACCCTGTATACAAGATTAAGTGGTATAGATGATGAGTGAGTGAGTTTCTACCTTTTGTACAGTCATGTTCCATTGCATAAGGGATATTTTCATAACTGGGAAGCCATTGGAATTTGGGATATTTTATTAAAAATACAGTATGCATAGAGAAGTAAAAGACATTTTAAGGTGTCCTTCACAACAACCTCTGTGCATGCTGCATATAAAAATGTCTTAAAGCCTAAATAAACACTATAAAATCCAAAGCATTTACAAAAACGTATTTGGCCCGCCCCAATGTGCTGTAATGACACGTAACATTGAAATATAATAATTAAATTATTAATTAACAGTTATTATAATACTTTTGTGTTTAACATCTCATGCTTGAAACACCATTTTTCACAAGTTTTCACTTAACCCTTTCATGTCATGTGAAGAATCTTCTATTTTTTTTTTTTCTATGAAGTCCTGCAAGTACAGCTCTGTTACCGAAATGATAAATAAATTAAAAATACATTTTAACAAACAATACTAATACTCACTTATGGGTAAAAGGTAGCAGGAAATTTAGCAAGAACAACTATCTGACCATTTTGATTTATACAAATTCACATTCCATACAAACGTAAATAATTCTTTTGATTGTGTAAAGCTGCTTTGCGACAATGACAATTGTTAAAAGTGCTATACAAATAAAATTGAATTGAATTGAACAACAACAAAAGGTTAAACACCATCACCACATAAAACATAACGGTGTATGTTACTGTATATGCAAGTTCTTTTTTTGTAAACTTAGTGATTGGAAAATATGGGAATAACATCACATTTTCTTCTGGACACTTGGACAACACTGTAAAAAACACTTAAATATTCCTGTGTTGTTATATATGAGGGGTGTTCGAGTCAAACCGGGAGTTCTGAATGAGCAGAATAACAGAACCCACTATATAACCCGCTGCTACACTAATGCACAAATCCCAGTTTAGTTTCACTAATCCTTGGACACCATCAAGGTGGAAAGTTTTCTCAGTACACCGGAGCCATGATCGAACTACCTGCTTCACGTCTGAAATGCTGGCCTCCCAGGAACTCCTTTAATGACCCAAACATTGTCTTGGAGTGAGGTCAGGACTGTATGGGGGATGTGGCGATAACTGTAATGTGCAAGTGGTGCTGGTTTGTACAGTTCCCACAGACAGATTCGTCTCCTCCACAAGTTATCTTGTCCATTTTCAAGGATTCTCCACTCGCTGAATGTTCACAGGAACGACTGCATTGATCTAATTTATCTACACACCTTAAGCAAGGATGCAACTGGTCATTGTATTAGAGAAATGACGAGACATGTCCAGAGAGGATAAGACACTATAAGTCAGCTTTTTACCCCATCTAGTGGTCACTTCTAACCTGACCCTCTTTGTAAGACCCTTCACTTAGCAGAAGAACAAAACAGGAACAGAGAATTTCAACAAAGTGGTCAACCCTGCTACCGTACATAAGCCGGAGTCCGGGACGTGATTAGTCCTACTGAGGTCTGTCCAGACTGCTAACGTGTCCCACAACATACTGAAGTATAACTGATGTTGAACGCAGTACTTAGCTCAGCTCTGCACCGTACCTGAGCTTCCACTTTAAGCTTTCAGCATGACTCAACTTATAAAAAATATATAAATAATTAAATTAACAAATTATGTTACAAAAATAATAAGAAATGTTGCACTAACTGATCTCTTACAGAGTGTTTGCCTTTGAAATCATCTCTTGAATGACTCTGAAAGGATGTGATGTGGTTTTAGGTGAATTGTAAAGGCATTTAGACCTTGCAAATTTTAAATATGAATCTTAATGCTGTGGACAACGTTGCTTCTCACACTGTGCAAGGCGACACTGCTAACCACTGAACCACTGAACCACTGAGCCACAGTGCTGCCATGTTTAAAGCTTATGTCCTGAAATATGCACATAGGATATTTTAACACCTTACCTGTGTTTTCAAATGTTTTTTTTTTTTACATGTACATTACATATATACTAGGAAAAACAACATTATATAATGTAACTCAGATATCACCCAATTATGGAATCCACCTTTCTTTATGGAGATTACAATATGCTTAAAAAATAATATTTAAATTCTAGAGTCCAAAAACATTTTCAGAATTCCAGTAACGAATAGTGACAAGAAAATAAAACATTTTGATTAGAAAGTTTTGGAGGTCAGTCTTCCTAACGAATGTATACAGTAGTATACACACAAGTCCAGGTGATGCTTTTTCAGACTTGGAAACTATACTATAGTGCTATATACAGTATGGCTTGGAGTGAGGTCAGGGCTGTACGGGGGATGTCGCAATAATTCCCAGTCGAGTTCCTGTAATGCGCAAGTGGTGTTGATGAATGATTGTGTGTACAGTTCACACAGATAGATGCGTCTCTTCTGCAAGTTGGCGACAAGTTATCCGTCAATATACAAGGATCAGGCGTTCCACTCGCTGAATGTTCACAGGAACGACTGTTGTGAGGTTCGACCCACTTCGGCCGGGATCGTCATTCATAAACGTATGGCCGCCTTAAATCTTTAAAACTACAGATACATAATAAGACATAATGTACATCACAGGACCACAGTTGTTCCTATAAAGCTACTTAGAACGATACACTAAACTCAGATTAAAAGATATTTAAAAAAAATGAAAAAAGAGGCACAAAAGATGTATTCTTAATTGTAGCAACCTATAAACAAGACAATGCACAGTTTATTACCTTTATTTTAGTTTATTGATTGATTGATTGATTGATTGATTGATATATTTTCCTGGTTTGTATTTGTCATGTCCTAGCAGGTAGCATCAGACAATAATAGTTTCTACATTGTACAAGCTAATATACAGCCGTAAGACATCTGAAATAAAATAATTTCTTGAAACAGACGTGTGTCACGCATGCTCTGTATGAATCGGGCCTTGCTGCAGCCCAGGTGGTGACAGAAATCAGAAACTGGAGTCCACAAGGGGGAGTGTGGATACAGAAAGCTGGAAATCGGCACCAGACTTGCGGTTTGTACTTGTGGATTTAAATTTTGATATTTGTTTTCCTTTATGAAGTTGACAGAATGAATCAGGTAAACGAGGAACAATAAACAGTGAAGAATTAATTAAACAATTTGGCTGACTTGCTGGATTTAGGCCTAATGATTAAAATACTTGATAAATAACTCATAGCAATGTTATGCAAAATAATAGTAAAAAATGACTCAAACAGAAACTTTAATGTGGTTTAAAAAATTTTATTGTTGGCTGGTGTAAAGCATATCATCTTGTCCATTTTTTTTTCTAAAGGCAATTTCGACACCTGCTTTATCCTATAATGCATATCAAGTTACATATATTCCTGGAGGATATAAAAAGAGAATAAGTTCTTCATAAAATGTTGAACTCTCTAACCAATCCACATATTTGTTTTTGTTCTGCTGTCATGATGAGAGTTTGGATGAGTTTAGATGGATCAGTGTAGTTAGTGCTGTATAAACCAATAAATGCTAATCAATTTGGCCAAAATAATTTAATTTTCAATTGTATAGACTGAAAGTCAGTTATGTCTTTTGTTCAAATGATTATATAAATAAAATGGAATTTAACTTTAATAATATTTTAAAAGACCAATATTGCATTATGGTCAATGCATTGACATGTCATGTAGTAACCTACGTCTCCAGTTTTTTTGTTGTTGAGATCTTAGGTTTTTGCATAGATATTTTATCGACAATTACTAATCTGTTCATTCTTTTTGCTATTCTACAGCTAGGCTATTTCCCAACAGACTAAAAGCCACAGTGTTGAATTAGCACCAGATGGTCTTGAACAAACTCGAGGTGTTAATTCAGCACTTGGGATCTAACTGTTTGTTTAACACTGGAATCCATTGGGATCCTGCTTTCCTTAGTCACTTCGCCTTATATAGGCCTTTAATAAAAATTCTTGCAAACTGTACTGTATAATACTGTACTGATGCAATCTTTGTAATCATTTTTCTTTCCTTTTTTTTTTACCTAAAGCTTAAAGGGGTTAAATGACACTTGCCACTTACTTTAGTGCTCTTCTCAGCAGGAGAATTGCACCTACTCATAATATGCAAAGGTCAAGGGTTTGCACTTGCACTCACGCATTAGCCAGATGGCCACAAGCGAAGAAGAATTCCGCACGCCGCGCTCGACCTGTCCGTGAACTCTCTTAAAGGGCTTAAAGCAGAGAGAAAATGCCTGAAAAGCGAAAACGGCCCAAAACATTCATTAAGAAAGTCTTAAGAGAGTGATTTAGTCACGCTGCTAATCTTCTGGTTTTTATATGAGAGAGCAGCAGTTATGTTCGGGGCAAGCCTGCTCTCAGTCGACTCTTTTCATGCTGAAGCGTATTTAGGTCGACTACAATAATCTGATTAATGATATTAGGATTAATGTATGGGAGATTCGTGAAAAGTCAGCGGAAAAGACAAAAACAAGGTCGTATTCATTCATTTCTTTTCCATACCGCTTATTCTGCGTGGGGTCACAGAGGGACTGAGGGAACTCAGGGCATGAGGTAGGGCACAAAAGCACACACACAGGCAATCGTACAGCCAATTTGGAAATCACCCTACAACACCGGAAAAAAAAAGACGACCCAGAGTGAACCTGTGATGCACAGGGAGACAATGACATCAGCGTGTACATAGACCTGAGGTGAGATTCAACTCACCCCCAACCCTGAAGGTGCGACATGACAGTGCTAACTGCTGAGCCAACATGCCCTCCCGGAAGGCCTTATTCTTAGCCCGGAATTCCTTAACAAGCCTTATAACATATTCCACATATCAATAGGCTGGTGTAGGATGAACAAAGTGAAAGTTATTCGGCATTAACGATATGCATAAAAAGTTCAGTACTAAATGACAATTATGCCGCAGTGTGTCTTATTAACTATGCATGTGTTTCTGGCAATTACAGCGAGTGAAGAGGCGAAAATTCTTAGTTAAAGTTATTAAGACATTAACTTATTTAATGGAAGAATGGGTAGATGAATGAGTTTGGATTTGAATGAAAATCATTTGCAGACAGTCAGCGGGCATTCCTCCCCGGGCCCTCCTCACGCTGCAGCTGAGATGAAGCTGCTGGAGGTCTCGCATCCTCCTCCATTCATCAGACACCTGGCCAAGTTTGAAAACACGAGCGGACGAGCGCGAGCCTCCGGGCCAATTAAAAACCCGCTCGAACACTCCCGCGCGCATCTGGGCGCTTCAGGCTCGGGAGGAAAAAGCCGTGCTAATTAGGCCCAAACGGCGGCCTTTCTCTCCCTGCCGTGACCCGGTGCGACCCCGGGCTAAGCTGTTTAACGTTATTATCTGAGCACTTAAAACGCGTGAATGCAAATGCGCACACATTATATCCGCGAGCTGCTTGAGCGCGAAGGCGAATTAACATTAGCATTAACATCAACACGGCGCGGACGGGTGGCTAATTGTACGTTAGCTTTACTGACGAGGGGTGCAACAAGTGCGCTCTCGCTCTCTGTGTGTGTGTGTGTGTGTGCACAGCCTGTAAACACTCATTAAACTGCTTGTGCTTATTATTGTCTCTTATTCACTAGCAAACGAACTTTCACACCGTGCTCATTTGTGATTTACGTATCAAAGAATTTATACATTTCAGTCAGCTTATGAATTTCGGTTCCTTAATTATTTTTTGTAACTAGTGACATACCCGGTAGCGTAAGCATGCACTGATTCCGTGTGCGGTTTAAATGAATGAAACGTTTTTTTGAATATATAAAATTCATCAGATAATTCAGTGCATAACGCTTTAAAATAATTAAAGGCGACAAATGAACTGGGCGTGTCAGATTTTCTTAATGCAATGAACAGTGTGTTGTTCGGCCTTCACATGAGCCACCTATACAGAGGGATGTTGGTGCACATGGATGCTCTTACCAATGACTATTTATAACACTTGTACCGGACCCCGCATTCTTCTTGACAGTCTTCACTGAAGAATGCTCCGGAAATGTAAGTGAACATGTCGGTTTGTATAAACTAATTGCTTAAATGCATGTGCCAAGTTTAGCCAAGTTTAGTTTTATTTTCACAGCAATTCTCAAATCCATTGTTTCATTTAAAAATAATGAAACAATGCATTTAACAATTTACATTAAAGTTGTATAACCTATAGCATGCATTGCAGTCTACTGTGGTAGTGTAGAGTTTCATAAATTGTTCACAATTACAGTCATGACCGGATGGTGGCGACTGTGTTTCAGCTCTTGTGCATCTTGGGGAGTTTGCACATGCGTCACAAATCACGCACGAGCGTCCAGAGTCCGTATATCCTCTAACTTAAAAAAAAAAAAAAACTATGCATAACAGTTAAATTTTCTCTAAAATAAAAAAAATAATAAAAAGTGTGTCACAAATGAAGACTGCTCCTAAATCATTCTAAAATAGAATCTGGCAGGTATAAAATATACTCTGTGTGTGTGTGTGTGTGTGTTTTGCTCCACCCTGTTTTTAGAAGTAAAAAAAAAAAAATCCTGCCCATGATATCAGTTATATCACTTATTCCTGTTTGCGCCGTGCAGACTGCGGTGCGTTTGCTTTGCTCTGTTTTGTGCGATATTATTATATTATAAGTGCACAGGATCGTGGGCATGCGCACCAATAAGCGTGTGTACTCGAGTGACGACACTCCCTCCCGGTAACGTCCTGTCCCTTAGCGACTGACCTCCGTGTGAACCCCGTGAGCTCCAATCTGAGCAAACGCGGTTTACTACTAATAAACTCATACAGCATGTTTAGTTCATGTGAAGGTGCAAATAGATGCAGAAAAAAATATATATACGTATAAAGCTGGAAAATACAGTATTAATAATAATAATAATAATAACAACAACACATATTTATTTATTTTAATAAATGTGTCTGTTACTAAGTTTAAACAATAAAGAGAGTTGAACATTAATTTTTTTAGATTTGTATTCCTGTAAGATTTTTTTTTTTGAAAATGTTGAGTTTTTCTTTTTTTATTTGAATGCTTATACGTTTGCATTCGATATTAATCGCATTATTCCAGTGTTCACCTGTCACACACTCCTGAACTCAAGACAATAATGTAAAAACAAAACAAAATATCTTTAGTTAGTGTATGCATATTACTGCATGCATGCTTTATATTATCTTAAGTAATCTAATATTCTGAAGAAGGTAAATACAGGACTAAATAAAGTATTTTTTAAGCTGGAGTAAAATGATCGTGACATTATAATTTCAACGTACCAGAAAATAGCAAACAGCTTAAAAAGAAAGAAAAATAAAGCTCATATAGGGGGAAAATAATATGAGCTTTATTTTTCTGGACTAGCGAGTATTTATTTATTTATTTATTTATTCCCTCAATCATGGGGAACATTAAAACTTAAAAACTATTTATAAGTGTGTCTGAAAAACAGCCTGAAATTACAATCCAGTGTTGCTGAATGCATTTCGGTCTGAAACGGTGCATCTGAAGTGCATTTCATACACACCTTAGCATTTATTCCTGCATTGGTTATTTCAGATATCACATATTTCCAGATATTCAGTAACACTAATAACACGTGTCCTAATGTTCTTTTGCAGCAAACAGATAAATGGGATCAAATAGCAGAATAATTAAATTAAATGTATTATTATTATTATTATTATTATTATTATTATATTCTTTTATATAATGAAATAAAATTTGTTTATATAATGAAATAAAATTTCTTTTAAAAATAAATTTTATAGCCTAATCATTTAAAACAACAACAACAACAACAACAACAATAATAATAATAATAAAAATGCTATTTGTATATAAAAAAAGTGTCCAATATTATTAAATGTTTGATGAGAGAGGTGGTGTGTATCATCAAAGTAAAAGTAAAGACAGCTCACGCGCGTTGGGGCCTCTCCTCGTGCTTATCAGCGTCTTAGGAATTAAAATAATATTATCTTACAATTATATTAGCGTTTCATACTATTGACACAGTTTGCAGTGATTTACAAATATTGAAAAAAATGCAAAAGTATTTTAAAATGTATTTGAATAATTATGACAATATTCTCAGTCAATATTCTTGACTCAATTTATTCTCAGTAATTAATCTCAGTCGTGGGCTAATAAAATTTGTCCATATGTGGAAACAAAAACTTGAAACTGAAATCTATTATATCAACCAATCTATCTATCTATCTATCTATCTATCTGTCTATCTATCTATCTATCTGAAATCTGAATTCGGTCTATTCATTCATTTCAATGTGCTTTTCGTTAGTTTGGATATTTGTCCTTCCTTTACATCGGGATTGTATTGAAAGCAGATTCAGATTGAACACTACAGGCTCAAGGTCGCTAAAAATCTGCGTTTGATCAGAAATTATGTTCTTTTTTCCGCCTTGAAATAAATAATATTCAACAAAAAATAAACTTAAATATTTATGAATTATTTTATATTTATATAACTTTCTCGCCGTTTCGTATTTTCATTTTAAAAAATTGTATTTCTTTTTTTTGTGTTTATTTGAATGATCTAAAGATCAACCAAGCAGTTCTTTAATTAATCGGATAAATCAGAGCGAGATCTGTATCTGACCAGGACATGAACTTAACACGCACACACCCAGCACGGCTGATCGCAGCTCATCTGCAGAGCCATGGACCGACTGTCTTTAACCAAAGTCGTGTTTAAGGAGGAGAGACACCATGAGCTCTGGCAGTCATAACGGGATCACACAACACGTGACCCCAAAATAATATAATAAAGTCACCAGTAAACGAGTTATAATAACTGTATTTTTATTAGGAAAAAAAACATATTTTAAAATATTTGATGTATTTAATGGATTAATGCAAAACACTTGGTTGCCGTGATGGATTTAGGCTTATACGCACACAGTGTGGGATGTTACCATTGTACTATTTTGTTGTTAATAATTCGAAGCCTATATTTGGCCTCAGAAATTAGTAATAATAATAATAATAATTTGCTTTAATTGTAATTAATAATTATTATTCTAGTATTATTATATTATTGGTATTATTATTAATATAATGCAGCTTGTCGTTAGAATAACTAAAAGCACTGCTTATATCATTTGCATTTAGATGATCGCATTTAATTAATTTTAGCTACTTTTGCGGTACTAATAATTATTAGCCATCACAGTTATAGTTAATTGTTAAGAGTTGCTGTGTGCCAGTCTACTCAGCTACATGCAATGAATTCCAGCAGTTTCTGAATAGAATTCAAATGTTTTCAAAAATATTTTATGCCCTGTTTTATTATATACTGCTCTGAATTTAATTAACATATATCGTATAATACACATATTTCTTAATTGTGTAATTTATAATTATATCAAAAACATTGGACAGGTTTTTAATAAAGTGTATTCATATAGAACATGCTTTTTATGTAATAAATAAAAAATATGCAAAATATTTCATTAGAACTATTATTCAAAGCGTGTATAATAGCTAAAGAAATCGCATATTTATCACCTCAATGTTTATATTAACTGAAAAAAAATGTAATTAACCTAGATTTTAGTTAAACGAGCACGCGACGGGGTTTTTGTTTAGAAATATTTGAACACATTGATTAAGAGGAAGCCATGGAAACCAATCAGAGAGCGAGTACACAGAGCGCGTTGCTATGGAAACAACGCGCGCGCAAAAAAAGAAAGAAAGAAAAAATAATAATTAAATAGGCTAATTAAAGTGTTGAATGACACATAGTTGCTCGTGCCCTTATAGATGACCTTATATGGACTCTATATATGAGTTACTGAGCTATAGTCAGTAACCATTGTATATGAATATTATATGTTATTTATAAATAAAATAGAACAAACAAACAAACAAAACTGTACGGTATAAGACTACAGTAGTATTTCGACTGATTGATTATATTCAAACGTTCTGGCTGACTCTAAATCTCGCGATATTACAGCAGAAGGCATGTGAGCATTGCTGTGACGTGAACAAACTCTCGCGATGTTACAGGCAGCGTTGCCGAGCAACCACAGTACATAAACGGCACTTTTATGGAGGGCTGGATGTAAACCGAGCTTATTAAAAAAAATAAAAACACACACACACAGTAGCAAAATGTCATTTAAAGACTTTTTGAGCTCCAAAAGCAAAATATGCAAAGAGGATAAAGAGTTTTATGAGTTGAAGAACAAAGCAGCGGAGTTTTACCGAGCAAACGGCATGCCTCAGAAGCTAGAAACTGTCCTCAATGAGATGTTTTTTGCCAAGCCGAATGATCTTTATGGATCTCTGGTAACGTTATGCCTGGAAGTCTGTTTGTCTAAGCTGGTTAATGAAGTCGTTTTAACGATTTGAATTAGCATTTATCTCTGGCATCAATCAGAAATTCTAATTAAATCTAATTAGAAATAATTACAAATAATTTAATTGCCTAGAGAGAGACACGTAAAGATTAATGAGAAACTACTTGGTGCTTTCCATTAAACTTATTTCCCAGTACAGATCAGGTCGAGATCCAGGAAATATTCAGTGTAACTTTATTATATTTTAATAGAATGGTTCCAAAAGTATCCATACTTAGAGGAAATATACATATAACACAATGTATAATAATAATAATAATAATAATAATAATACTTTTAGCCATCATAACTTAGCTTATGGACTGATTACTTTTTTAAAGGTAATCAGAAAAAAGAAAGCTATAACAGAAAGGTTTTGTCTATACAATTGGTCAGACCTGAAAACAGTCTCAGAAAATATTCTGTCTGTCTGTCTGTCCAGCCAGATTTGTCACAGGATGATGCAAAACTGGCTGGACAGAATTTCATGAAACTTTGGGAGTACTTAGGTATGTGCCTGATGTTAAACCTGTGTCATAAATGAAATAAAAATGTTTAGTAGAAGAAAAGTTATGAGCAGATATGTGCCTGATTAGAAACTGCAGGTTTGGACAGCATACTGCACATGCATCAAACTGAAACTGAAATTGACCGCTAGACAGAATTTAAAGAACCTTTTGCAGTACTTAGATATCTGCCTGAAGTTTAACCCGCACTATAAGTGGAATCAAAATGGGGAATAAAAGTGATGTTATGGGCAGTTATGTGGCAGATTTAATAACCAAATTTAAAATAAGCTACAGTACTAATAAGTTACTTGCTCAATGTAAACAAACAATAGATATGAATTAGAAAAAATAAACTGAATATTTTTTCACCACTGAAATAACAGTGCTGGAGTGGTTTAAGTAAAGTTTAACGCACTGTGATCGTTTTAAGATAAAACTTAAATCTTTATCTGATCTACTTTTTCAATTTCTCATCTGTGATTCACTCTCCGATTTCTGATGAAAGAACAACAACTTACTGTAAATAAGGTGTAAGATATTTAAATTTACAAAATTAGATTTCTTTGTATTAATAAGTAAGACAGAGAGTTCTGCCGTACAGAAAGTCAGACAGACATGTACGTGGACTTCAACCTGAAATAATAATATCACTAATTACATTTAAGCTCATCAGATTATTTTTAGGTTTAACCTTTAAACAATTTTTACAAACTCTAACCGTCAATGATGTGTAGTTACTCTAGTTTAATATAAAAATACACATGAAACCTTTTTGGTGAACATTTTGCTTAAATGTTCCTCTTAAAAGAATCCGCTAAAAATGGATATGCCCTGTAGTTACGGCTGCAAGAAAAGTTGCTAATCTAAAAGATTCTGTCTTAAATAAATACAGTGAAAACAAATCCCAAACTTTTCCTGTAGCTGCCGCTCCGACTTGGTTTACTTCATACACATGATGTTGAGGATCACTATTTCTAGTATTTCATGAATGAACAAACACCCAACTTCAGGCCATGCCATCGCATTATCATTGTGTCAAGCCATGGACTTAATCTACTCACAAGCTCTACACTTAATCAGGACCTGTGTAACAATGAGTAAATTAGTTAATTTGTACTGATCTGTACTTTTCATTGTCAGGCAAACTACTTCTCCAGCTTTTCACACACACCCGTGATTAGTGCAGTGGTGGGCAGGGAGGTGTTTGATGGCAGGGCGGAAGCAGCCTTACAGGTGGATGTTTACTGCATCGTCAGGAATGAGGAGAAGGTACAGTAGATGAGATTTTCCTATCTAAGTGTTTTCCATGCTTTGAATGGGAATATGATGGTGATTACTTGTGTTTTATTCAGTTTGTCGATAATGCAGTGGTTACTGGTGTGTATGGCGATGGCACGGAGACAGGGACTGTGGTCGCCAATGGTAACCAACATCAAGCGTCTGTAAGGGTGGCGATGGAGTGGATCAGAGATAAGCTGAACTCCATGTTGCAAGGGTTTAACCCCGCCCACCAAATACACCTGGACAAACTGCTTAGGTAGACACACTCTCCCCCAACCCCCACCCAACCCACACACATTAACAAAATGTCTGAAAAGAGTTTAGGATGATCTCTTGGGTGTGTCTTGCAGTGATTTCTACATGGCCCGTTATCTTGAGGACCAAGATGTTCGTAACAGTGAAGAGAACGTTGAAGAAGAGGTGAAGACTGAAACGACACCTGAAAGCACGACGCCTCATGTACCTGAATCAGGCAAAACCAAGAAGGGGGGAGAGAAAGGTAGAGTGAAGATAAACACAAGCTCTAGCACTGGTGTTAATGCTGTTGTAGGGGTATTGATTCTGTTTGTACTGGTGTTGATGCTGTTGAATTGGTGTTACTGTTTGTCCTGGTGTTGATGCTGTTGAATTGACATTGACTATTATCGTGCTGTTGTGTTTCCAGGTAAGAAAGGCGGCGCCCCAGAGAAGCCACTCCCTCCTCCCGAGAAGCCGGAGCCCGTGTTGCCGGGGGCGATGGTAGTAGGCGCTCTGTCGATGGCAGCAGCCAAATCTGCAGCCAGTCTCACATCCATGCCCTTGTATAAACACATCCTCAACATCAGAGACCCACAGGTTAGCACACACACACACACACGTACTGGACGTGCACACACACAGTGAAGTTCAAAATGATTAACAAAGATTTCAGTCCAGTTTTACATGAAGTACGCATTCCTGAATTAAATTATTGGCACCCTGTATAAGCATCACAAAAATGGTATATCAAACCAATAACGTGTAATGAGGGGCACCAACACCAGTGGAGAGCAGCATCACCAAGGTGAGAGCAACTACGCAGATTAACATAACATCAGTGTGACAAAGAAATCAGAGGAGGACATTTTGAAATTCAATCTCACACGGCAGGTTAAGTTTAGATTAAGGTTTATACCAAACTGTTTAGTTTGGTATGATTAGTTATGATGATTGATATGGCAATCATGTGAAAAAATGCTGACTGTGTTTTGCTTATCATTTCGCCCACATTCCTACCTCCTTTTTATTCCCTGTCTCTTTCTCTGTTGTTCTCTTTACTTCTACACCTCTACTGCGATTGTATTTTCTTCTTCTCTTTTCCACTGTTCTTTCTCAGGCTCTAAAAGTGTTCATGCCCGTGCCGCTGGTGTCGGTGTTAAGTTGCGGAAAAGCGTCAACTGGAAAGCTCAACCTGCTTGAGGAGGTCATCCTGCTGCCGACTGTACCACGCAAAATCAGAGAGGTACACACACACACACACACACACACACACACACACTCAGATGAATGCTGTACACACTTCTGTTATCACAGTTCTGATTGTATTAGTTCGTTTTCTATTTGCTATCATTGTTTTCAATGATCCTCTTTAGCTTTTACAAATTAAATATTGATTTTAGTTTTAGTCATTTCCTTTCACTTCTGCTCTTATTGTTTCGACTCAGGAGAGAGTGTTAAATTGAAAGCTCGGCCTATCAGATAGCTCTACAACTGTTTGTGCAATAATAATCATAATAATCATAACAGCCCAGATTCACGGTCAGCTATTTCCTTCATTTCAAAATAACCATACGTCCTTTTGAAATCCTTTTGACCTGTAACCTTGCTTACACTTACATAGTCCATGAATATGTGAGCAGGATGTGTTTGTCCTTGAATTACTCAAGGGATCATTCCATGCTGTATAGCTGTATGTATTTAAATGTGTTTAGATCATTGAGACGTGCCGTGATGTTCAGAGAGAGATAAAGAGAATAGCTGCTGCTCCAGTGGGGAAGTCAGGGGTGAGTTATTAGTTTTGGTGAAATAAAAAAAGCTTCGAGAAAATCCAGTGATGTATAAATGAATCCAGTATCAATGAAGTGCAGTCGAAGATCTTGATGTCTCTCTCTCTCTCTCTCTCTCTCTCTCAGCCTCTGTTAGCGGGGGTTTCAGATGGTGGCGCTATTCAGCTCGGGGTGGAAAACGCAGAACAAGCCCTGGATCTGTTGATGGAGGCGTGCTCGAACCTTGGCCTGCCGATCGGCACAGAGCTCCGGCTGGTGATAAACTGCGCTGCTCATTTACTCATCGACTATGTAAGTGTAAGCAGGATCAACGGTCAACCTCAAAAAGAGATACGAGAGGTATGAGAGATACCTGACTTTACAAGAAATTAAACTGAAATGCAGATCAGCTGCAGGTTTCCACTCATCCACTGTAAAATATCTTCAGGTTGTCCATCATTATTACCGAGTAAAGCCGTTGTTATGAAGCTCTGATACAGAAGGTCAGCTTAATCCAACAGCAGTGCTAATCGAACATTTCTCCTCCAACGCTGGTATATAACCTGCACTGAGTGAGTGAGTGATTTATTGATTTTTCTTTCCTCTAGAAACCATATATAGCTTTATTTTAACATAATAGTTTCCCATCAATTCTTATATCTGATTGGTCAGAAGGTGTTGATTAGTTTTCTAACAGCAGTGTTGGCAATAGTCCCGGCTACAATATAATACAAATCACAAAATAATACGTGTCATGCTTTTCCTAATACTTTGTTGTTCCTATAGTAACAGGGCCTTCATGGTGGATGCGATATATTGATCTTATGCTCCAAGTGCAATAATAAATAGATCCTTAAAACATGCTGATGAACAGATGAAAGTTTTACTTAGGGACATTTTGGACAGTGTCTCCAGGGTAAACTAATTATAATATCAATTTTTTAAATATTACAAACTTGTGGATGTGCACCTCCAGGGTCAAGGGTTAGATTCCCACAGCAGGTCCATGTGCAGGGAGAAAAGCATGTTCTTATGCTTGTTGGGTTTCCTCCCACAGTCCAAACACACACAGATCAAATTGATTGGGAATCTCAAATTTCCTGTACTGCGTGTGTGTATGTATGTGCCTTGTGATGGATTGGCACCCTGTACAGGATGTACCCCGCCTCGTGCCTCCTGGGATAGTCTCCAGTCCTCTAGTCACCCTGTATACCGGATAAAGCAGAATAGACGAAAAATGAAGGGACTAACTTGTTTACTGTGTGTTCCACAACATTACATGTAGCTATAAACTAGTAAAGCATATGATGTGTGGTTCAGCTACTGTTGAATTGGAATGAAACACCTGTCGGAACTGTTGACTTGAGAGCAGAGAACCAAGACTGGTCGGAGGTATTTTTGGAGGTCAGTCATACACATTTGGTGCATGATTTCATAACTTAACTAATTAGCACCAAAATGACGTAACACTTCTTGATTCTCTACAATTGTAAGACTGGGTCCTTGAGTAGTTCAGTACATATTGTGTAAGTGAATTCATACTAAATATCTTTAAGGTTTCCCAGCCCTTATCAGTTCATCTGAGTTGACATTAGATGTTCTTTTTTTTTGTGTGTGTGTACCAAAGTCCAAAGGAAAGTATGAGGTGATGACAGGGACTCTGAAGTCTCCGGATGAGCTGGTGGACATGTTTGTGGGTCTGATCAGTAAATATCCAGCTATCGTGGCCCTTATTGACCCCTTCAGGAAAGAGGTAAGATTCACTTACAGAACACTCCATATACATCTACTGTATATATTTTGTATATGGTTTCTCAAATAGCAAGGTTATACATTGCAAGGTTATACAAGATTTCATTCAGTCAACATGAGCTTTGATTATTAAATGTGGTGGCCAGTTCCTGTATGAAAATGATTCCTTATGCTCGCAGAACCACCAGAACCAGAACCGCAGAGTCTCAGAATATATATGTCTGTGCTATCAGGGAAGAAAAACTCCATAGATGTGATAACCTGGTCATTCAGTACATTCAGGTTGTCAGCTGACTTCATTTTATTGCCACATAACGTTGCTGCAACTCCAGATCATAACACTGTCTCCAGAGGCTTGTACATTGGACACTATGCATGATGGGAGCATCGCTTCATCCGCTTCCCTTCTTACCCTGACACGCCCATCACTCTGGAATAGGATCAATCTGGATTCATCAGGTCACATGACCTTTTTCCATTGCTGCTCCTTTTTTTACTAACAAGTGGTAGCTCAGGTTTTTACTGTTTTTTTTATTTTTTATCATGGAACGTCACCAAGTGTTTAAGTAATCCTCATTCACAATTTTTTGATAATGGTTTTAATAATGTGTTCTCATTGCAGTAATTTCAAATCTTTTTAGTTGTTTTCTTTGCTTTATGCAGCCCAATAACTTGACCCATATGAACTTATTTTCATATAAAAACACAGTGCAGTCCGGTACGGGATAAGGGACTTTACAGAAAAAAAAAATCAGCTCTTACAGAGAGCTTTTCTTTATGGGAAAATAAAATCTGTTTTCTTTCTGGTAACAAAATCTGGCAACCTGGAGTTCATTTGCCATATAATTTATCGATATTTGCCCACAATTTCTAACTCTATAAAATCAAATCTGACAGCTCTTCTTCTCTCTCTTTGTACAGGATGTGGACGAATGGCAGAAGCTGAGCTCTCTTATTGGCCAGTCTTGCTGCCTAATCGCAGATGCAGCTTACAGACACTGCCCTCGCTGGAAGGAGGCCAAGCCCCTCCCCCCAGGGGTCACATGGGTCACTTTTAGGCACAGAAATGAGATGACGCTCACTGATCTCCTAAATGTTGTTACAGAGCATACAGGTAGACGCCAGATCCTGATCTCAGTCTGATGAATTCCATAGGGATTTATTTACTTGGTTAAATAATAGCATGTTACATTCTCCATGCATCTACCGAAGTTTTCTTTTTTACTTTTAAGTTGCACAAACGAGAAGTTATTACTTTCATTTTGTGGACAAAGAAATGAAAGACGCGTCTTAACACAAACGTCTTAACACAAACGTCTGGCAGAGCAAGATGTCTTTACTGTATATAGTGACTGCCTGGTCAGGGTTGCTAAAATAAGATTACTAATATTTTCTTTACATTTCGAGACTAAACTCACAGATAAAAGGAAAAAAATATTAACTGCATGAGTGGGATGCAGAAGCTTTGGTATAGATATTATACTGAAAAGAAAATGAAATAGGTTTTCCAGGCCGCTGTATTGCGAATTAATATGTCAGGTTAAATGCATCACGGGGTTACAAATTCAAACTCAAGAGTGGTCAAAAGCTACACACACACGTGTGCACATACACATTCTCAACAGCAGCTGTTAAACAGCTCACACTTACTGAGCTAAGCACACATGACTTGCATATCCACAGCATGAATAACTCTCATGGCCACAGTACTGGGAGAGAAACAGTGAGAGAAAAAGACACTGAAAGAAAAAGAAGACATTTTAATAGACATTAGCTCACTGAAAAGCTTACGAAGGACAGAGAGAGAGAGAGAGAGAGAGAGAGCTATTGAATGTATTATGCAAACAGAGACCTTCATCTAAATGTATCATACAAAGGAAACATGCATGTATGTGGCTACAGTGTACCTCAGTGAGGGTGAAACACCCCAGGGTTCAAGAAAACTTCTTCCTATTGCCATCTCAGGGAGTTTTTCCTTGCCACTGTCGCCCTCGGCTTGTTCTTCAGGGACAATCTGACCATTTTTATTCATACACATTTACATTCCATACAAACTTAAATAATTCTTTTGATTGTGTAAAGCTGCTTTGCGACAATGACAATTGTTAAAAGCGCTATAAAAATAAAATTTAATTGAATTGAATTGAATTAAATCTGACTCCTAAAACTCACCTCGACAGTCTAACAAAGCTACAAACGTCTAGCGAACATTGAAAATTTATTTATAAAGACCAGCCTTTACCTCTAAAATATTACTAGAAAAGGCGGGAAAACTGAATTTTGCACTAAAATGCAACAAAAGCATCAAAAAGTGTATTTTCGAATGCCCCGTCCTGCGAATTTTTGCCTTAAGAACTGAAGGTTTTGCCTTAAGAACTGAAGTTTTGCAAGGAATTTGCCACAGCATGCAAAGCATTTTCGGACCGGTCGCTCATATTTCCTGTTGGCGATCAAAACTTGTTTGAGTGAGTGGAAAGCCCAGTGAAGCGAGTAAAACATTTTTTTGGTGGTATTTTTCTCGCATTTTGTTCAAGATTTAGTGAAGACATAGCACAAGAATTTTTTGGCCGGGTTCAGTTTGGTATTTAAAGCAGCCGGTGCCAAGAGAAATCATGAATTAAGGTTAAGTGAGGTTTAATGTCTATTTATTTCATATTTTACTTTATTCACATGTGTTTTATAAATGATTTTATATGCAAAAACATGATTATAGTGTTGGAAATTGGTAATATCAGTAGTATGTTTGGATGGCTGGAACGGATTATCTGCGTTTACATTATTTCTTATAGGAAAATGTGTTTCACAATACGAAACTCCGCCTTAAGAACTCGCCTCCGGGAACGGATTAAATTCGTATGCGATTAACGGATGCAATTAATTATGCTCTAGACGGTTAGGCCACGCCCACTCAGGCAGTTTCTCAAATCATTATCATGTTATCATGTTAACTAGGACATAGAGAGCGTCCAATGCGATGCACAGAATGCTTTCGGGAAACTCAGTTTTAAAAAAAGAATAATTTTTTCTTGTAAGCTTTACTTTACTTAAAACACTCAGGTATTAATAATATGATACTCAAATTTGGTTTTATACAAACAGATAAAGCATTTCCCACCATTTTCTCTGGATATGTATTAGTGCGTGTGTGTTTGTGTGTTTTGCAGAAGGAGAGGCCATTCTAGCTGTGAGCAGTGAGGAGATTGGTGATGAGTCTATCACAGATGTGGTGAGACGTTCTCTCTCGCTTTCCATGTGTGTTTTTGTACAAACAATGTTTAAAACATTGAGGGATTTCATCAGTACTTACGTTGCATATATGTAATTTTTTAAGTAACAGTGATTGTGTGTGTGTGTGTGTAGGCTGTAGGCCTGGATGTATCATTTATTAAACTGGGTGGGCTGGCTGGAGGGGGAAGGATGAACAAGTACAACCGTTTGCACAGGATAGAGCAGGAGCTGGAGGAACAGGGCATTCTGGGTAAGAACATATCACACACACACACACACACACGCAGTTAGTCCGTTAAGACATTGAAATATGTTATTTATCACTGACACCCTTTTGGATGAGCAGTGCATTCTGGGTACAGATTCAGTGTATTACCAGTTTTCCACACAAATATTTTAGCGAAAGCAATTTGTCAAGCGTCCACACACATTTCGCAAACTTGTCTTAAGCAAAATTTATGCATAGTGTTTGTGTGTAAGTGCTCAGGGCATCGGTGACTCAGTGGTAGGGTTCTCGCCTACTTTGCGGAGGCCTTGAGTTTGAGTGCCAGTCAACGCCCCACACCCACTCCTAGCCACAGTGGGGTTGCAGGGCACTTTTAGGGCAAGAGCACTTGCTTTTGACATTTTTTCCTGAAATATCAGAACTATTAGGTACATAGCGTGAAGAATGACTTCCTTGTTCTCTTTGTGTTTATTGGCAGCTCGCAAACCAGCTAGGTGCATACTACAACCTGCTGTACAGGTGTACGAGTTCGGACAATAAAAATTATGTAAATGCTGGCAAGAGGGGAAGTGGTGCAGGGGGCGATCGCTCCTAGACATGGTACGAATCGATTGTGAATAGTGTGAAAGCAGCCTTAGTGCCAGTCCTAAGCCCAGATAAAAAATGGGAGCGTTGTATCAGGAAAGACTTCTGGCACAAAGCCTGTTCCAATATTAATGTGCGGACATGGCGATTTTGCTGTGGAGACGTCCAGTGGGGGGGGGAAAGAAAAACAACTTTTGTGTACTCAGGAAAAAAAATTCAAAATTCAAAAAGCAACAAAACTCCCAAGCAGTTGTCTGCAAAAGTTTCTGATGACTTTTATACTACTTTTGGCAACATGTGAATACAGTAAGTTGAGTTAATCAGGTGTTTTTAGTTGCTCTTTCCTTCCCTACAAACCCAATGTTGTAAAAAGTCAATGTTGCTTGGATCCTGACTGATGAAACAAAACGTGCAAAACATCTTCCATTTTTCTCCTTAAGTCTTTGTTCAGAATGACGTTAGAGGAAATACACGAGTGAATAAAACCATGGAGAACTGAAGGGACCTGTTTGTGTTTTTAAACTCAGCAGGGATGCGGGAGGTGAAGCTGCCAAGCGTCAGCAATCCCGAGGAGGAGGAGGAGGAGTTACAGGAAACGGAACAGGTGACCTGATAACGCAGGCCAAGTTCCAACTTCATCAACATGCTGTAAGAAATCCATTTTTCCCGGATTGTTTTTGTATGCCAATTTTAATTATCTGTTTAAATATGTAAATTGAAATAAAAGACATTGTTATTCACGGTATAAATATGTAATACAACATAAAAAAAAAATCATTCTGTAATTTTATTATCACACACAACATTCAGGGTCCTTCTCTTTAAAATACACACTGCCGGGCCAAAAACTAAAGTCGCCATTTCAGAGAGGGTCGAATTCCTGGGCTGCATCAAGCAAAGAGAACAACTAAGGAGGTTTAAAATTACTGGAAGCTTTAACACAAGCTAAACACTTGGTGAAGTTGCATGATAAACAAATCAGAGTTGTGTTTAATAGTGAATAGTAAAAGCATTTCCAAACACACACAACAATATGATACGAACTTACTGGATTGGGACTAAACAGCTGTGTCTCCAGAGGAAAACCACTTGTTAGTGAGACTCATCAGAGAAAAAGGCTTCGGTTTTTTTACAGAGCATAAAGATCAGCGATGGAAAAAGTCATGTGACCCGATGAGTCCAGATTGAGTTTATTCCTGAGTGATGGGCGTGTCAGGGTAAGAAGGGAAGCGCATGAGGCGATGCACCCATCATGCATAGTGTCCACTGTAAAAGCCTCTGGAGACAGTGTTATGATCTGGGGTTGCTTCAGTCGCTCATGTCTAGACTCAGCAACGTTATGTGGCAATAAAATGAAGTCAGCTGACGACCTGAACGTACTGAATGACCAGGTTATCACATCTACGGAGTTTTTCTTCTCTGATGGCACGTGACATATTCCAGGACTCAGAGTGTGAAAGAGTGGTTCCAAGAGAATGAAGAAATATTTTCATACATGAACTGGACACCACAGTGTGTGTGTGTGTGTGTGTGTGTGTGTGTGTGTGTGTGTGTGTGTGTGTGTGTGCTAAAGCTAAAGGTGACTGAATGAAATCCTAGAGTGTGCGATTGTATTATTATTTTTTGGCCAGGCAGTGTACAGTTTATAGTAAACTTACCAATTCTATACTTCTTTTGTAATCTGAGAAGGTTTTATACTTATAGAAATCACCTTTATGTGACACACGGTATCAGTGACAAAAACTTTGATTAACAATGAATTATTTCTAATTCTAAATAAAATGTATAAATAAAAGTATCACCCTTTTTTTTTTTACCGCTCTTTGCGTAGCTGAGCACAATGTGCCTTTGTGTGTTTATTATTCAGTCTGTTTCATCAGTCGGTCTCTGTTCCAAAAGGTCCTACAAGATGAAAAGAGAGAGAGAGAGAGAGAGACACACATGTTATAAATCAACTTAAGGACACTTTAATTTCATTCATGGCACTAATTTAGTTCAAGACATTTCTCAGCTAAATCTCAGTGAAGGTCAAAATTACCACGAAAATTATTTCAGATATTCAAAATGTTTTCACTTACGATTCAAAGTTTAAGGAGAGGTGATGCAATCTGTGTATAATGTCTGAATAAACGTCTTTGGATGAGACATGCGTAAGGAAAAAGTTGTTTAAAAGCTGTTCCTATGAACTCGTATTCGAAATTTTGAGCAATACATGATACAAAACCTCTTTCTTGTTATTTATATGTTCAGGAAGCTTTTGCAGTGTTCGTGTGTCATCAGGCTGGGACTGAGCGCAACCTTCACAGAGCTTAATGTAATATCTAAAAATGTCAAATTAAATCTAAATGTCTTTGGCTGAGAATGTTTTCAAGAAGATGTTTATTGACACCCCAACATCTGGCCTTAGGCATCCATTATCAGTGAGTTTTGAGTAAGCAGGTTTCCTTTTCACAGGAAAACATTTAGAAATTTGGCTGTAGTACAGTAATTACTCATTTGCTTCCAACATGGGAAATAATTATCAGGCTGAATAAAACGCCCCAATCAATTTAAGGAACCTTTTTTAGATTTAATTCACCTGCAAATCACTTAAGAATCTTATTGGGATGTAACTGAAGCGATTCTCCTGATTTCTGGTGATCTCTAGTTTATTTGCAGTTTTCACAGCGTCATATGTTTCGGCAAACTGTTTGAAATTATAAATTCTACAAAATAGAATAAATATATAAATAATTTTTAAAGCATGTACCAAACTCCAAATAACATTCTTTTTAAACCAATTTGTTTTTCCTTTTAATATTTGTATCAGATCTCATCAGCAATAATCTATCTATCTATCTATCTATCTATCTATCTATCTATCACTTACTCAATAGACTGTAAGTAGATGTAGTTGTCTAGTATTTTTTAGGACCCTATTAGTTATCCTGAAATCCTGAATTTTCATATAATCATGTACATAGAAGATATACAGGGTGGGCCATTTATATGGATACACCTTAATAAAATGGGAATGCTTGGTGATATTAACTTCCTGTTTGTGGCACATTAGTATATGTGAGGGGGAAAACTTTTCAAGCTGGGTGGTGACCATGGTGGCCATTTTGAAGTCGGCCATTTTGGATCCAACTTTTGTTTTTTCAATAGGAAGAGGGTC
>JAQMYJ010000005.1:4191683-4206175 GCA_030014305.1 Clarias laeviceps
GGTTGCATTGACAATCCAACACATTGAACACATTTTATAACTTAATTAATAAACTTGTAAATAACTCATGAAAGAATGAAGTTACGTTAAAACCAAGCACACCTTACAGTGTTTTATCTGTGTTATGGATGTGACATAAAATGAACAAGCTTTTATGAGAAAACACAGGTTTTCTACAAACTCTGAATTTTAAATGCAACTGCGGAAAGAGTTATACTTATACCAGGAATAAGACTTGAATAAATACCAAAAATGTGTAGATATGAAAGTATTTAGCATTTTTGGAATAAATAATTTACGTCTTACAGATATAATGTGCCTGAATCAGGCCTTCTACAAACTATATAAAAGACATGAAGATAACTTGGAACATTTAAAAATAGTCATTATGAAAAATGCTAACTATGAAATTATTAAATCAGTAATTATTGCTGAAATGTTTTTACCTGGCAGTTTCTTGCTTTTCTTCTTTGTAGTGTTCATAATTTTTTGTGCCTTTTTGATACTCAGCACTGGAATTTACAAGTAAACGTTTAGTCAAAGAGCAGTAAGCAGGTGTACTTGCCTAGTATTTTTAGTCTCTCACTACGGTTTGGTAAGTAGCCTATTAATCTAGTCTATTTTTCCCCCTTGGTTAAAGTCAACCTTTGCATGGAATTGCCGTGCAAACAAATCCAACTAGACTTCAGATAATTTTATACTTATTTCAGAGATTTAACAATAAAAAATTACTGTATTACTATATTATTATTATTATTATTGTGAAACTATGAGAAACACCAGTCATCACTAACAGCATGGTAAAAGATCCCAAATAAATTTGTGGAAAAGCTCTGCATCTGTGTCCATGTGCTCTCAAAATGGCAGCCGATTTTAATTCAAAATGAAAAAAAAAAAACTTATTAAATAAGTTTCATTTTTATGCTTTTTTTTTTAATCATTATTTTCTTAAAAGAAAGAAGATATATATTACAAGTATTTGTTACTTTTCTTTAATCATTAAGAACTTAGATTAAAAAACACTGAAATATAATCCTGTTTAGATTTTTTTTTTTCAATTTAGTTGAAAAAAAAATCAGCTGTGAATCTCTTTAGAGTGTCAATCAGACATAGAATTGTGTACCAACATTACACTTCCTCTTCCGAATTCTTTCTGAATCACACACAGACTTTTCTTTCTGTCTGTCCCTGAATGGAGACATTATTTAGGCAGCTCAAAAAGGGTGACTATAGTTCCTCTTAGCTGGATCTGCTTGAGGATGTTGGTATGTGTCTGTCTGTCTCTGTCTGCATGTTTGAATGAGGCAGGAAAAAAAAGGGAAAAAAAGCACAGTTGTGTTACGACATTAGAAAACACTTTGAGACTCCAAGCAGGGCAGCGCAGCTTTTCAGTAGGCGTTCGGATTGATTCTGCTTTAAGGTTTATGAATGAAAGACGTTTCGTATAAGCAAAGGTGTTAATACGAAAGAGACTTGCTGGGTTGTTTAGAGCTTGAGTTGTGATTTTTTTTTGCCTACAGACCAGAGGTTGGCCGTCCAAACTTTGCTACGAAAGGGTTATGAAGGATAAGAGACGCATAACAGCAGGAGAGAGGAAAAAGAGAGAGAGAGAGAAAAAATAGACAGAAATACATAAATCCACTGGCAGCGCTTCAGGAGTGCTCTGATTCCCCGCCAGGCAATCATTCTGTTTGGAAAATAAACAAAAATGACTAACAAAATAGGCTAAATGAAGTGCTTCCTGAAAACACACACATACACACACACACCCACACATACACACACATACACACACCCACACAAGGGTACCTCCAATTTAGAGTCGCTTCAGCAGAAACGATTGCTTTGTGTTGACTGGCAGTGGAAAAGCTACAAAAGCTGAAGGACTGACAAGACTAAAGCAGGACAATAAACACAATAAACTGCCATAAACACTATCTGCAAATACCAAACATACACAACCTTCACACAGAGACATAAACACTAACAGCAAATATTAAAAAATGCAAATACAATGTACAGCATCATAAACACTACCTCCATATACTAAACACATACACAACACAAACACAGTCATAAACACCAGCTGCAAACACCAAACACATAAATACTACACACAGCCATCACCAGCATATAAAAATACTACACAAACATAAAAACTACCTGGAAACACAAATTCAAAAACTTCCTTCAAATCCTACACACAACACCATGAACATGCCAAACACATAAATAGTACACACAAAGTCATCATTTAAAAAATAAATGTTAAAAATGTGCCAATAGTGAACACACAAATATTAAATACTAGTAGCAAATATTAAAAACAGACATATTACTTACGGCATCATAAAGACTACCTGCAAATACTAAACACGTACAAACTACACACAGTCATAAATATACATATATTAAAAACAAAAAAATGCATGTATGCTATACACAGCACCATCCACTATCTGCAAATACCAAACACAAATACTGTACACAGCCTCTACCACCATATTAAAAGATTAAGCATAAATACTACACAAACATAAACACCACTTCCTTCAAAGTCTTTCCTGCGAATCCTACACATAACACCATAAACACTTCCTGCAAATACCATAGACAAATACTGCCCAAATACTACACAAACAAACACTACCTGAAAATACCTCACACAGCTATAAACACTGTCTGCAAATATTGAACCCATATTAGAGTCTAACACAATACTAATGTACTAAAAACTAATACTACGTATGGCACCATAAATAGTACCTGCAAATACCAAACACATAAATGCTAGCCAAATACTACACAAACTATGCATATATTGTACAAATATCACATTAATAAACACTACCTGCTAATACCACACATAAATACTACACACAGCTACTGTATAAACACTGCCTGCCAACATTGAACACATACATATTACACACAGTCATAAACACTAGCAGCAAATACTAAAAACATAAATACTACTTATGGCACCATAAACCCTGACACATAAATACTACACAGAGTCATAAACACTAGCAGCACATATTAACCACAGACACACTGCTTAAGGCACCAAAATAATTACTTGCAAACACCAAAGACTTCACTGGACTAAACACTATCCATATATTACACAAACACTATCCACATATTACACAAACACTATGTACAAATACTACATTAATAAATACTATACAGAGTGATAAACACTAGCAGCAAATACTAAAAACATAACTACAACTTACAGCACTATAAACACTACTTGCCAATATTCCCTGCAAATACATGTATATTAAAAAATACACTAAGCATAAATACTACACAAACATAAACACCACTTCCTGCGAATCCTACACATAACACCCTAAACACTATCTGCAAATACCATAGACAAATACTACGCAAACATAAACACTACCCGAAAATACCACACAAAGCCAGAAACACTGTCTGCAAATACTAAAAACATAAATACTACTTATGCTACCATAAACCCTGCCTACAAATACCAAATATATAAATACTACACAGAGTCATAAACACTAGCAGCAAATATTAACAGACATTGCTTAAGGCACCAAAAACACTACTTGCAAATACCACACTCATAAATACTACACACAGAGTGATAAACACTAGCAGCAAATATTGAAAACATAAATACTACTTACGGTACTATAAACACTATCTGCTAATATTCCCTGCAAATATATTAAAAGAATAAGCACAAATACTACACATACATTAAACATAAACACCACCTGAAAATGCCAAACACAAAACGCACAAACACAAATGACCTGGAAATACTAAAGACGTAAATATACACAAACACTATCTGCAAATACCACAAACAAATACTACATTCAGCTTTACACACTACCTGCAAATATTGAACACACACATATACAAATAGTACACAAACAAAAACACTACTTAGGAATAACTAAACGGTCAAATACTAAACACAATCACAAACAATACTGGAAATATACTGAATAAAAACACAAACATTTAACACGTTATGAACCCTGATTTAGGAGAGCGCTGGAAGTTTACAGTATACAGCATAAGCACCTAATTATATACAATAGACTCAGCATGTGTAGTTACATTTGAGAACTGTTTACAGTATTTAAAGAACTTTGCGATCAGGTGTTGAAATGCTGCTCTCTAGGAGTTTTAAGCCACTGTAACATCCACATCCATACACTTCAAAAATATCACATTAGCATGTGAGCAAATGTGGCAGCTCTCTCAATTGTCACAGTTAAGAAGCAAAACAGTGTTAAACAGTGTCTAGATGCAGTCCCAGCAAAGTAAAAATGTATAAACAATTTTAAAAATAACTAATATCTAAATGTAACCAAGCACAGTTCTCTGTTGCAGTGTTTTCCGATCACATGCGTTTGTGTAAATGGTTTTTGCTAAAGGACTCAGACCAGAAACTGCGTCAAATTTAAAACACGATCATCTCACCTGTTCAGAGTGCATGGTGTGAGTCGAGAGAGGTCAAAGCAAAGTGGCTTATTTATATCCATAAACTCGTTAACAACAGTGAAGCAGTAAAAGCTGTCTGTTGTTACCTTTATGTCATGTGAAGTGATCACTCAAACCTTTGTAAATTTATGTAACTGGAAATTTACACATTTTACTTGAATATTGAAACCAGTTCGCCATGTTCGCCACACCATCATTTTAAACATGCTGTTAAGTTCAGAGGGATGAAAGCTAGATGATGAAAAACAGTAATGAACTTGTCACATTATCTATATTTTGAGAAATTCACTTCTCATCATGATTTTAATAACAGTTTTGTTCAGTTAAAATATTCACAAATACATTTTGCTGATGCTGATTTCACAGTTCATATAATTGACAAAATATTTCAGATTTATAAAAGAAAATATGTGTTGCAAAACATACCGTGCATTTGATAGGTTTTTTTTTATGTTTTGACAGAAAAAGTGAAAATGTATAGCCAAAAAAATCAGAAAAAGAAAAAAGAAAGACATAATACAGTATTAAAGGATGTTTAAGTTCAACTTACATTGTGCTGTAAGATAAAAACACTCTTTCTATTTCTGTTTACATTAATTATTTAAAATATTCTTCAAATTCCCCAACACGTTTATTATTATTTTTTTTTACACACATATTTATGTTTGTCATTTTGAACATGAGAGCAAAAAGAATGACTTTTGTAAACATGAAAAAGCCAGCCATTGTAGCGTAAAAGGCATTGAACAAAACACGAACGTTTAAAAACAGTGCCAAAAAGAAGGAGAACAAGAAGCAGTGAAAGACGAAAAATGGAAAACATCACGGTTGACAAGACTACAGCAATCATGAGGGTAAGAGATAGGAGAGAAGAAAGGTGTCCAGTGCTCTGTAATTACTGATTGGGTGTATACAGGGTAAATAGTGGTCTAGACATAGCCATTCAGAATGCACGCACTTGGCAGGCGTTCAAGGCTAAGCTCCAGTGGCCGTCTTCAAACTCTCATCATGCACACAAAGCATGTGTGAATAACTTTGTCTCAACTGGCAGCGCAAAATAACCTGAACAATCTCCAAAGTCTTTGGGAAAAAAATGTGATTTTATTTCACCACCATTAGTCCCACTATTGCTGAGGGACGAACTCTGTTGGACGTTTAGTAATGCTGGGGAAAATGACCTCAAAGATATGAAAAGATGAAAAGACTTGTTCATGTACGGAATGTAATTTGGCACGGAAATCTGAAATATTTTGGATTTGAGCATTTGGTAATTAATTATGGAATTCATTGTAAGACAATTTTACCTCATTAGTCTGAAATAGATGTTTTTTTTTTTCTGCATGGGGATAAGTGTAGGGATGCCAATATTCATATCATGAATTACTGTATTACTGGGCAGCAGTTAGTACTTACACTCGCCACCTACAGTAGCTGCACATATCAGATTCAATACTGAATAAATAAAGTTGCTCATGTATGCAAGTTTCCAGTCATGATTTAGACAAACCTCAATAGTTAATGCCCGTAATGGCAACGTTTATAAATGCTATTTGCAATAACACAAGGCATCTAATCTTAGGGAAGGTTTTATGCCTTTCAAATGTTGATGCATTTAACGTAGGATTATGAAAATGATGACCACAAATGCAACAATGTAACTTCTGAGTTGAGACAGAACAAAATAGGAACCAAAAAAAACGCCAACACTTTGACAAGCTCTAGCCAATTTTCTACCTTTCATTTCTCAAAATCCCTCTGTTTCACTCCTCCTCCAAACACTCCATTTCAGTGTCTATGTAAATGAGCTACTACTGAGCCACGCCCCTTTATAGAACAGCAGAACTAAGCAACAAGTCAAGGAGTGGTATTTTCTTATATGAGGTCATTCTGGGGGATAAATATAAATGGCTTGTTTAAACCTTGACCAATACAAATGTGGACAAACAATGGAATGTTTTTTTCCCCTCACATTTTTTGTAAACACACTGGAGACCCATCTGCATGTCTATAACGTCACTAATGTGGATTGTGGTCCGCTTTAAAGTCTTTGGCATTGCAAACTCCAGCTGTACTGATTTCCAGTTCTTTCTTGGGTTAGCATGGCAGCTCCTGGTTGCCCATAGTTAATGCCATACCCAGTTTGTTATTATCTGAGCATTTAATTACATAGAGGAAGAGGAGAAGTAACAAACTTGACAGTTAAACTACGTAAGAAGGCAGATCTTCAGAAACATGACTTGGACTAAACCTTGCTTTATGAACATCATTAGCCCTAACCCTTATAATAAGAACAGATTTGTCAGTCACATGACAGGAAATGCACCTTACTCTGCAGTATACGCCTTCAAACATCACAAGTATATCTTACTAAGATTTCACTTTTACAATAATAATAAACCCATGACTTCATCTAGAACAGCATCGGACAGAGCCCTTCTCTAATACACCTTACCACGTACACCTGTACCCAAAATACTCACAGCTCAAGTGTGTTTAGGTGATGAGGTATTAGTGTTGTGTGTTGTGATTGTTGGCACTTTTATCAGCACCGGTGGGAGCGATCTTAACCCGGGTCAAGTCCAGAACACTGCTGGGAAACGGCTGAGCTGGGAAGAATAAAAGATGCACAGGAGTGGTTAACAAAAAAAGGGTGATAAAATGGTGAACGTGATAAAGGAGTGTGTTTTGAGACTCACTGCTATCGTTTGTTGGTTCCAGCACACCTCGTCGTTTCAACAGGACTTTCTGGAGTTCAGACTCTGGAGAGGAGGGTCTTCCAGGAGGGGAGGGGCAGGGCGAGGGGCGTTTCACAGTAGTCTGCATAATTAATATGGAAAGCGGAAAAAAAAAAAACTTCTCAGGTTCTATTCACAAATTACAATTTGGCCCACCCACTCAAATATGCATTATTATATTCAATATCTTTAGAATTTTGCAAGTCTACACTTAAACAAAGTTAAAATTAGGTTACATGAGGGGTGTTGGAGTTTTCATTAGCATGAAATGCACCTATTTTGAAAGACCAGGAAATTTCCTCTGACATCGGGTTGCACGAAACAAAATGCTTGTCCTATCCCTTTAACAAATTTTCTGCAAATTCATACTTTCGTTCATTTTCTTCCTAGTTACTGTTGCACTGGATCTGCATTAGAGTCAGTGAAATCCTAGTGCAATACATATAATAAATCTGGAAAATGGAATACATCAACTGGATGGGGGTTTTGCTTATTGGAGCAGGAGAAAGCCTGGAGAACAAGAGGAAACACACACCTAAAAGAGGAGAGCTGAGACATTAACCTAAGTTCAGACAAGTAATGTTGTGTTTAACAGTGTCATCATACTTTATCAGCTGTTAGTGTTGAGAATTACATTGGACTAAGAGAGTTTACAGTTTAGCTACCAGCGTATTTGTTGCTACCGTACAATATAAGACACTGCCTGGTCAAGTAGAAGTACCACTTCATTTGTTAACTCAAGTACAAAGTATGTGCTCTTTAATGCACTTTAAAAAAAGTGCTCCCAGCCGCCAGTGTTACTGATATTAACACAACTGAAGTTGATACCGTTGATTACATGAACGTGTAGAGTTTAGAGTGCATAAATCTAAAATGTTTATAATTTTTTACTAAAACAAAAGTATAAATCAATAATGAACAAATTGTTGGGATTGTTTTGTTTCTGTCCTTCTCACGCAGGGTTCTGTAGTTTGGGTCATGCTGTGATGTGAGTGGCAGTGTGAATGCTTATGCTTAGATTAGAAAATCAAAGCACTTTTGTCTGATTGTCTTTTGAAAAGTAATTAATCCATTTAAAACATAATGAGTAAAAGTAAAGTGTTTTTCATCAAAAATGTAGAAGTAAAAAGGTATCCCATATGGAAAACACTCAAGTAAAGTACAGATACACACACACAAAATACTTATACAAACTTTTATACTTCTGTTCCTTTTTCAATCTGATCGCATTACATAATGTGTCCTTTTCCCATCGTTCCAAAGTCCAGTCTTTATGATCCCTAGCAAACTGAAGCCTTTTTTCTGATGTTGCACTATTCTCAACCTAATTCTAGTCATTTTAATGTTTTCTTTGTTTGATGTGGGCCAATAATTTTACCCTTCTTAAACAGCAACTTAAAAAAAAATAAAATCCAGGCAGTGTACAATAACAAACTGTAATCACTGAACTCTACAAAGTCAGGTGGTCAATATGATTCGACTAAGAATTTGCTATTGTTTTCTAAGCTTTCTTGTTTTCTATTCACATACTTATAAAACTTCTTGTAGATAAATATATACATACAGTGATATAATGCATGGCTTATTTTGCAGGAATGCATTTTTCATATTGAGGAAAAAACAAAGTATTTAGACAAATATTTACCAAAATCCCTTTAAGTTCCTGAATGGCAGAACCAGACGGCGTTTGTTCTTTCTGTGGAAGAAGAGAAATAACAAATAATCTGTATCAATATCAATCAGACAGAATGAGCAAGACTTATCTTAATGTATACCATATTAGTTCTGAATGATCAATTTAGTTTCATTAAAAACTGTTCCTTTATTTTCCAAATCAGGTTTATATTAATGTCTTTGTTCTCATATGTTTTTATGAGTTATATGTTATATGTTTATATGTTACTGTTTTTACGGAGATTAATAAAAAATATGTATACCTAAGATACTGTAGATCCACCATAACAAAATCCACAATAGGTCACTTATAAGGGAAAGGATGTGCTTTGTAGTTTCGCAGTAACAAGCTAAAAGATAACAAGAACTAACTTGATTTGTGGATCTTCCCCAATATTACTTTAAGCAAACTGCAGTGGTGTAATAGGAATTTTTAAAAAATGACACGCTCTCAGACAGCACCGTGACAACCTGCTGTTGATTATTTTCAAATTTAATTATTTTTTCTCAGATACACAACCACATAGTATGATATGCGGTGAAATGTGTATATGTCCATGACCAAAAACAGAAAAATGACTCTGAATGAAAATTAGAACTGCACTAAAAAAAAGAAATTTACACTAAAAAATGCAATTAAATTAAAGACTGAATTTGAAATAAGATACATTTTAACTGGAAATGAAGTTATGAAATAAAATAGAATTGAAGTAGGGATTTAAATTGGACAGGGGCATGATTTACAAAATAAAAGTACAAACTATGAAAAGTATAAAAATTTAAAAAAAATTTAAAAAATAAAAGTTATACATAAAAAAGTTATTAAAAAGTTATACATACATTTTTTTAAATTAAAATATGCAATTTAAAACAAAAAAATATATATATTAATTAAAACGTAGCATGCAGCATGTTCTTAGATGTTTTATTTAAAACATAGCTAATATTTATTTTTCTTTAATGGAGGAACTGTTTGAAGAAGGCACTTATTTACTCATCGCGCAAGTTTCATGAAATTTTTTTTAAAAACCTCTATGTAGAGATACTTGCCACTGAGACGAAAAAATAATTATATAATAGTTATAATATAATAGATCATCATCAATATGCTGTCGGGTTTGAATAGGTATCTGGACACCATTCCAGTTAGGATAGTTGTAATAAAAAATGTATTATTATTATTGTAATATCTGTGTGTGTGTGTGTGTGTGTGTGTGCGCGCGCATATGCGTCATACCTGTTGTGGTCTGGCCTTGTTGATTGTCTGGCCAACTGGACGGAGTTGAATGCCTTTTTTAATTCTTTCCATCATCTCTGACACAGCCTGCTGTCTGATGTCCTTCTCTATCACACACACACACACACGTACGCACACACAGATAAAATGAAAAGTATTTGAATGCTAACCACATTTAAAAGCAACAATTCCGTACACAAATACTGTAAATAGAATGCATCTCTTTATAGCAGTTTAGTCGCAATGCTACAAATATCCAACCAGACGAAAAAGCCCAGAGGAAGGATTTCGGAAAATAATAATAATAATTAAAATGTTTATTTAAAATTATTTATCATGCATTAAAATGCCACTCATGACAGCAGTTTGGATGAGCAGAAATTACAATCTTCTATTAAAGCAGCATTCAGCGCTGGCCATAAAAAAAAAAAAAAAAGAAGAAGAAAAAAAAATAAACCCTGAGGTTTAAAAAAAAAAAAAAAAAAAAAAACGTCAGGAATTCCCAGCAAATCAAATCAGCCAAGAATGTAGCCTTGGTCATGTTTGCCCCATCGCTTACATTCAATCCTGCAAATGCAGTCATGCGACGTGCGCTGACTTCACATTCTGTTGCAGGTCGAAATGTTTTGAACTTGGGCGAAAATCAATGAGAAATTTATTAGCATTTTATATCTGTGAATAGAGCACATATTTCTGAGCTTAATTGCAGAACTGGGTGGTTTTATGTAAATGTCAAGGCGCAAAATTAGCTGATTAAACTGGTGGTAAAAGTAGCTGACCAAGGTCATTTAAAATACACAAGTAAAATTTTTTTTAAACGTTACTCCTAAATAGAATAAATGCAGAACTTTGAAAAGCAGAAGGTGAAGCAAGTTCCTATGATTTAAACATTTGGTTTCTTGTTCCTCAGCACTGTTCATTTAAAAAAAATTTTTTTTTAAGAAAAGCACTAACACGATTGATACACATGGTGCAACACTGATCAGAAGCGAGGCTGTGGTTGTGAAAAATTGAAGAAATAGAAGAGCTGCTCTTATTAAATTATCAGGGTGGATTAGTATTTGCATCAACCTTTCTTCTTTCTTGGGCTTTTATCCCTATTGTACTAGTGGTCAACACTACTGTATATTAATTACTATTCTTCTTCATCACCTTCAAAACCACATGAAAGAACTGTATGAATTTCCTTTAACTAGTTTATATCACTTCAGTTTTGATGGTGATTCCAGTATCTCAGTAATAATAATAATAATCATTATTATTATAAAAAACCCTGCAAAGATTTCCAACTGGATTAGATTCATAGCTGTAAGAAAACAGGCATTTTCCAGGCCCTAGTGACATTTAAAAAGCATTTAATAATAATTGAAATCTGTCCTGCTCACATTGCTAATGGCGCTGTCATTTTGAGTGCACTTTCATAAAATTGTTATTTTTGGAAGAGGCCTAAAAAGTTGATGTCACAATCCTCCTACATATTAGAGGCAGGAAAGAGAAGAGTGCTTTAAAATTATAAATTGATTTCTTTCACATGCATACTGCTGAATGCTGACAGGCTACTAAAAACATCTGTGGCAAATCAGGTAAAACAAATAGTTGGCATACAAATTATTTCTCAGGAAATCTTTTATAATGTAAATGTATAGATAGACATTCCTTACTACAGACATATTTTGCAGAAATTAAAAAGTCCAGGAAGGTCAGCAAACAGAAATGAGAGTCTTTCTCACCTTTTCTTTTACTTAAAAGTATGCAATTTATTTGAAAGAGAAAGGCACCGGGGAATGTAATAAAATAAGTGCTGAGATTGGAACAGGAAACTTGGTATTGCTTTATCTATTAAAAAAAAAAAAATAAAATGTTCCCATCATTATTTTCATCGTTTTTCATTTATATGATTTTTTTGTGCCTCAACTAAGCATAAAAACTTTTTTTTTCCCCAGCAGTATGGATAAATGTGGAACTCTATTTGGGTTTTTCCGCTGCATTTTTATTTTGTTCTTTTCAAAATTTGCATAAACACAAGGTGCTAAAACACTCCACTGAAGTTATCGGAGTTACTTCAAACATGTAGAAAAGTGTGACGGAGGCCTTGGGGTAAACGTGCTCAGTGTTTGCTCAGAGTCTGCACAGAATCCCCGTAACTCAAGGATAGAGATAAGGTGGCACATCATACAGTAGATGTTTCTGGAGTAATAAACACTTCTAATTACACTTCCTTCACTTGTCTTCTTACCTGGATCTTTTTGCGCTGCATCCTTCTCTACTAAAGGAATGTCAGTATTGGCGCCTTTTTTCTTACGAAGCAATGACATGAGTGAGCTAGAAAAGTGAGAGATGATCGGGAAAATCTAAATCAAAAAAGTGAAAAACCAAAAGACAACAGTACTGAAGAGCATCTGTTTATTACGGAAGAGGATTAGGGCCACCAATTAAGAAAATATTTGAATATTAGAATTCTCAGAATTCTGACTTCAGCCTCACTAAAGTAACAATTCAGATTAAAGTAAGAATAAAAAAGAAAAGTCTGAACTAAATTTTTTTTTTTTTAATGGTGGCCCTAATCCTCTTCCATAGTTTGTGAGAGTCTTTCCACATAATAATAATAATAATAATAATAATAATAATAATAATAAAGTGCACTGAACCTTACTCAGTATCCAAGCCAGAAAACGTTTCATAAAAACTCATCTACAGCCTGAGCACTTTCTCCAGACAGAAGTTTAATTCTGAATTTGTACTGCCGGACAAATTCTCTCCAAACCCAAACAGTTAGCAAAGTCAAATTGAATACTTATCATTAGCCAATTTCAACTTCAATTTAACCAAATTAAACTTTTATATCTTAATCTGATAATTAATTTGTTAATTAATGAATTAATGTCTTTAAAGCACCCCAATAATTCTAGCCTTAATAAATAAACAAACATGTTGAGGTTTGGCCTGTTCATATGATATTGTTTGTAAACAGATCCTGTACAAAAATGAAAGAATGATCTGCTTCTAATGCGCGTCTGTAAATGCTATTTTTAAAAGGTGTTCGGAAAAGATCACACTACCAGAGATATCTCTGTAAATAAGTGTATTACAGCAAAATTTACCACGGTATTAATATTATATTGTTTTATTATATCGTTTATTATACCCAGCCCTGATTTTTTTTTACAGATATTTCACCCCACCGTCACACTTTTACCTGAGCGGGTTGGCTGAGGCTGAAGGTGGAGGTGGAGGAGGAGGTGGTGGAGGTGGAGGTGGAGCTGGGGCAGGTACAGGATTTGATACTTGCTGCAGCTTTTTCTGCAGTTCCTCCACTATAACACACACACACACACACACACACACACACACACACACACACACACACACACACACAATGATACATGCTACAAATCTGTTACAGTTTTAAATGCAGTGAAAAGCCACAATAAAATATATATAGTATAGTATAGTAACCAAGACACACACAGATGGGCAAACAATGACACACACACAAATACACACTGAAAAAGAAAGGGTCTGTCAGGTTTCCGTGCCATCATTCGCGCAATTTATGTTACGGCATTTCTTGATCATATCTAGAGTTCTCTATTTTGAACGTGTGCACGTATGTAGCATTAGCGTAACTTTATCTTTATGTTACGGCCATCATTTTTGGGCGGGGCCACTTGAACATAACATTTTAAAACATTCCTGGTATGTTGGTTCCCACTTATCCTCTAGTTTCTACATTATTTTTGACTAACATGAAAGGCCACAGTTTAACAACTTTAGATCATAGCAGATGTTATTAAAAAACTGCAGGAATATAAGTCTCATACCGGCACACCACCCTTAATAATAATAATAATAATAATAATAATAATAACACACTATGTTACGTTTTGTTGTTTACTTTTTTGCTACGTTCACGCTACCACAAATCTGGTGTTTTTCAAATCCGATCTGAGTCACTTTCATATGTGGGTTCTAGATTGGAGCTTTTAACATTTACATTTATTGCATTTGGCAGAGTTATTTACACTGGATACTACTTACGAGCAGTTGAGGGTTAAGGGCCTTGTTCAAGGGCCCAACACTGGCAACTTGGTTTAAACCTGGGACCTTCGATCGGTACCCCAATGCTTTAAATCCCTGAGGGTAACTGACCTTTTTATCTCTTTATACATATGACCAGTTGTGGGTTGAGAGTCTAGCTCAAGGGCCCAACAGTGGGGCTAGTGTTTGATTTGATTCACTGTGGTCTTTGAATAACATTTTACATCTTTATACTTTTTGGCTTCGCCTTTTTTTCCCCGTTTTTTTTGCGCTTTTTGGAGAACGCGCGAGTTTCTTCTTCTAAGGACAACAAA
>JAQMYJ010000005.1:4216904-4233260 GCA_030014305.1 Clarias laeviceps
AGAAGCCTGTATTAGACAAGAATGGGACAACATTCCTATTCCTAAACTTGAGCAACTTGTCTCCTCAGTCCCCAGACTGTTATTAAAAGAAGAGGGGATTCCACACAGTGGTAAACATTGCCTTGTCCCAACTTTTTTGAGATGTGTAGATGCTGTGAAATTTAAAATCAACTCATTTTTCCCTTAAAATGTTAAATTTTCTCGGTTTAAACATTTGATATGTCATCTATGTTGTATTCTGAGTACTCTAGGTTTGGAGGAGTGTGTGAAGCAGTAGTGTGTGCGCCATGAAATGAGTGGCATCTTGGGAGCACACCAGCATCACACCTAGTGCTACTGGGACCGACTCTGGATAGATACATATATACTGTATAAATATAGTGAAATCTACTACAGTGGTGGCCAAAAGTATTAGGATAAAATATGCCATTGTGTTATAGCACAAAACCATTAGTCACTAATTAATTCTAGCCTATCCAACTGAAGAGTTGTGCTAATTTTCTTTTTTTGCCCCCAATATGTTTATTGTACCTTTTTTTGTTTTATAAACCCACATCAATTAGACATGTGGTGACAGAATATTCTAATAAGCACCCGAACAATTACACAAGTTCACATATAACACATATTCAATTTACATTTACAGAAGTAAATAAATAAATAAAACAAATAAATAAGTTAGAAAAATAAATAAATAAATAAATAAATAATAATAATAATGGGGAAAAATACAAATAAATAAATAAACATATGTTTATAAAAAATTTATAAATAAAAAGGAGTCTTATTGACCCTATGCCCAGCCAGATCCAGCAGCTTTAAGGAATTAAGGATGTCACGCTAAATATTGATTTTATTGCATAAAATAAATTATTCCTATTGTCATATAATCATTATTTGATTTTAAAAATAAATAAATAAATCGGAAATGTCGTTAAAACACTGAACTTCACTTTGGCCTCAATGCTTTTGTTTGCCACTGTGCATACTTAAATGAAGTACAATTGTCAGAAATTTATACATATAATGACAATCTGACCTTTTAGTAATAAAAAAATAATAATTAAAGTAAAAGAAAACCTACAGCAGCAGCACGTCTCCCTAAAATGCCAGTCTTCATACATCCTTTTTTTGCTTAATCAAACAGGCACACACACACACACACACACACACACTGGCAAAAAGAGCAACAATCAAGGGTAAAATAATATAGTCGCACAGGGCGGAGGAAGCTGAGCAAGAAAGATAATTACAGTACTTTATCAGATCCGAGCATGTAAATATCATTTGTGTTCACTATCACGTCCGGTCATACAGATTCCCTTCCGCGCCACCCTTTTCCACTCCAGCATACCTGCATGCTTTCTTTAAGGTTAAATTAACATCCTTAAAGACTGCCCGTACACTAACAGAAATCCGAGAGGCTGCTGAGTGGGGACAGAACCAGCCAATGGCATCGAAGGCATCTGAATGAAATAAATGAGTCCTGAATGACATATTGGTCGAAGCTGCGTGCTAAATTGCCCGTCTATATGCCACCTCTATTTAACGAGCGTTTATTAATGATGGCTCCGTTGGGACCAGACGACACACGAAGCCATTTCCTGATGATGTCCTTTACTCTGAATGTGCGTATTAGAAAATACAATCAACAACACATAATGCGAGGATAAACACACACACTAAGTGATAATCATCCAGCATTGATGAGAGAGCGTGAATGTGAAATTACACATTCGCAGAAATCAGTCACAAACACACACACACTCGGAGGTCGCTGCGTCCCCCCCGCCACCCCCTCGTCCCCGCTACACTCCCCTCAGTCATCACCTCTGATCTCGACGTCAAAACAAAATGTCATGTGCTTGGATAGCACTTTGATTTGACCGGCGCCGCCTGCTCTTTCCTCGGTTACGGATTTTTTTCCCTTTCTTTCAAATTCAGGATGTTCCAGAGTTTAAGAAATTGATTATGATTTTTTTTTTCTTCCGTTTTTCAGCCGCCAGCGACGAGGCCAGGTTGGCAGACAAATTACAGGCATCGGAAACAAAGAATCAAACGTGTGAAATATGGTGGTTATTAGAGCTGATTCGCTCTGCTCTCCGCCTGTGTACAGATAGAGAAATTGTTTTCGCCTATTTAAATGTAAATTGAGAATGGAGCAATGCTGTCATTTTTTCAACCTTACCTTTATATTTTTATGTAAAGAAGAAAATAAAACATTATCTAGGACTGTGTGTAATTTCTTTTTATATAGTGTGAAGTTTTTACATCATATGTATATATTTTCATGGTGTCACTCAGATTAACAGTTCATGAAATATCCATGAAAGGTCTCGGCCTATAGGAGGAATACACAGGAATCACAGGGCCGCGACACAAACACCCGCTCACACACTCAATCACACCTAGTAAGACAATGGATTGATTCTGGTTTCATGTTACCTCTTGCTTGTATATTAGGGAACAAAACCTTTAACTGGCTTTACATTCTATAAATCTGCTCTGTGATAATGTCTATAGTTAACCGTACTATATAAATTAATGGGAATTGATTTAATGGCCAATTGAGCAGAGACTTTTCACCTAAAACCCTATTTTCTAACCTGGGTGGGATTATAGGAACCAGGGACCACGAACAACAAGACCACCTTGTTTAACTCTTGTTGTTTTCCATATTTATAGAAATCATGGAATTAAACACATTATAAGAAAGCAGTTCTTAATCTGATTACTTCTTTGGTCATTTTGAATGTGGTCTAGAGAAATAATTCTCCAGGCTTCCTGAAGGACTTGTTTTTTTTCGTCTCATTTTTATTTAATACATTTTTTTTTACTCTTATTTTCAGTCTAGTCCCTGTACCTGAGCAGTTTCAAAGGAACGTTTTTGTCTGTTAAGGCACACAGTGAACTATAAATCATTCCAGCATAAAAAAAAAAGAATCTATCGTAAGGCATGAACCAGTGAGAAACAGGTGCAGATGATGACGGATGATCGGGCCGGTGATTATAACATAGTGCTGTTGCTCAATCCTGAGTGGTTGGAACAGACGAGAGGGGAAATGAGGTCGTTGTTCAGGTTGATACATAAACAGTCCATTTTAAATTCTATCTTTAGGCACTTTGCAGCTTGTCACAGTGCAATGTTTGTCCCATTGTCTTTTTTTAATCTATTTAGTTTTATTGTAGAAATGTAGGGGGGGACTCAGGACTTTTGCACAGGACTGCAACTAAAGCCAAAATAAATACCAATGTGGTGCACCATCTCTACTGCAAACAGACTTGAATGGTTTCTATCCAGCCTTAAAGTCATTCCCCTTCTTCGCAGGACCAACAGAATTGCTAGAGTGGTTAACGCTAAAAATGGTTTATCGGTGAGGATAAAATGAGATGGTTTAGTGTGACAGTGTTGGAAGAAGACAGCTCTTACAGGGGCTGTTAAAACCTCCTGCTGCGAAACCACAATTCATCAGGCTGGCTATGGGGCTGTACACAACTAGAGATGGCCCAAAGAGGGACCAGAACAAAGGACTGGAGAGACACACAGAGAGTAAGAGGGGGTTTTCAAGCACAGTGGCCACCAGCATTAGCAGGACACACCAGCATCTTCTTTAATGGCAGAGAGGAAGCATTGTGATTGGCCAAATCAGGCTTTTCTAAAGCACATAATGCCAGAGCACTACACTGCTCAGCTGTGGGGCTATTTCCTGTTTGATGGACAGCGCTGAAACGCCAAAAGCAGTTGTAGGAACAAGCTGTGAGAAACGACCTTAGACGAGCCCTGTCTGCCAGTCTAAATCAGAAACACAAGTATAAAATATTACAGGAAACCTGGAACATGTGCTGTAACAATGTGTCTTCAACTGTTTTATTAAATGTTTTTATAGCAAAAACTTTCTCACAGACTGACTAACAAGTTGGAAAATGAGTCGAGGTTTGAAACGGTATACCGATATATGGTAGTATGGAAATATTAAATTATGAATCCTATCGAATATCGGCATTCATAATTACAGCCATATATAATGCCTAAAAAAAACGCTGCCAAAGAAATAAACCTGTTATACTCACTTCTACAGGTTCCATATATATATATATATATATATATATATATATATATATATATATATATATAAGCAAGCCATTTACAATATATATGCCTGTACCATGCCTCCTACTGGACCGATATTATTACTCATTGCTCAAGAGACTTCTTTATGCAATATTTAACACCATACATGGTAATGATCATTATATGCAGTACATATTTACTAGGTAAGTCGTAAATTCAGAGCAAAGCTTGCTTTAGATCTGGAGAGAGCAAAGCGTAGGGTGTATAAACAGTGTTAGGATCCATGAAAAAGAACACCTGAGCTCAAACACACAGGGATGTTGTATAGTTTTTTTTTTAAAGAAAAAATAAAGCAAGCAACGTATTTGTGAAAAACAGCCAAAAAAAATAAATAATCTAAACCAATAATAAAACCTCCTTTGAATTGTGAAACAGAGCAGATTGAAAAGAGAATAACGCGGATTACTGGGTCCATCGCAGCTCAAATCTCATGTCTGTTTCTCATCCTCCTTTCACTCCAAGCACAAAACGCAGTGGTGCATCACCTTCCCACCTCCCTTTCCTCTCTCTTTCAATCTTTTCATCCTATGCTCCTACCCTCCACGCTGCTGTTCTCTCATCGTGCTCTCCCTGCATGGGTCTATCAGGCAGTAGGGCAGTAGAAAGCTGATTCATCCATCAAAAAAAAAAAAAAAAAAAAAAAAAGCTCAGAAAAAGAGGCTATGATCTCCGTCCACAACCCGCCTCACACACCTGGCTCACCCTAACACTGTTTATACACCCTACGCTTTGCTCTCTCAAGGTCTAAAGAGAGCTTTGCTCTGTATTTAAGACTTACCTAGTAAATATGTATGCCATATAAAATGATCATTACCAGGTAATGTTTTTTTATACTGCATAAAGTCATAGTAATATGGGTCAAGTAGAGGGCAAGGCTGCTGACCAGCTTCTGAAATAGTGGCTCATGATATAAGGATGTTGTGGTGTGCTCTTCTAATTAGCTTATAGAATTTGCAATATAAAGAAAAAAAAATATATATATAAAAAGATCCCTGCAAGTTCTTGTTGCTCTCTGCGTGTTAAAAGGTTCTCACTATCGATTTTTTATGGTGCAGCTTCACCACGTGTTTAAATGATCTCCAATCACTCAGTTTTTTGCAAAGTTAATGGTTCAGCAATATCCTTCCAGGATTTATTAACGCACTGGATGGTTTTTATCCCAACTCCAGTATATTTAACATTTTCTTTGCTTTATGCAGGGAAATAATTTGACCCCTCTGAAATCTATTATTTAGTTGATTGAATCATGTACTTTTGTTACACTTTAAACAAAAAGCTCCTAAAGAAAAGAATAGAATACAATAATGGACCCAAATAGACTAGAATAGAATGGGTAGGTGGCATGGTGGTTAGAGGGTTCGAGTCCCACCTTTGGGTCTGTGTGCGTAGAGTTTGCATGTTCAGCCTGTGCTTGGTGGGTTTCCTCCAAGTACTCTGTTTTTTTTCTCGCACAATTTAAAGACATGGCATTAGGCCAGTTGGCATTTCTGAATTGCCCGTAGTGTTTGACTGAGTGTGGGAGTGTGTGTGATTGTGTGCCCGGCAATGGTTTGGCATCCTGTCGGGGGTGTACCCAGCCTCATGACCCGAGTCTCCTGGGATAGACTCCAAGCCTCCCACGACCCTGAACAGGATAATCAGTATAGTGAGAGTGAGAGGGAATGAGTGATTTCAGTTTATTTCCCAATCTAATAGAATAGAGTGAAATTAAATAGATTAGAGCACAGTGTCTTTTAGGATTGAATAGAATAAAACAGAAGAGCAGAGAATATTAAATTATAAAACAGAACAGAACTGAAACACATATGGTAGAACAGAGCAGGAAAGTATAGGTGAGTGTATTACAGGTCCAATCTGACAAAGCAGAATAAAGTTTAATCAACTGAGCAGTAAAGTTTACTATGCAGAACGTTATAGAATATAATGAAATAAAACACAAGGAAATAGAATAGGAAAGTGTTAAATACAACAGAATAGTGCAGAATACAATATTACAGCATAGAACATTATAGAAGAGAAGAGAAGAGAATAGAAGAGAATAATACAACATTAAGTATTGCAGTGAATAAAAGAGTGAAATACAACAGAATAGAGGGCAGAATAAAATGTAATGGAAAAGTTGCAGAAAAAAAACGGCATAAAATAAATAATATAGAATTTGATAGCATTATTATAGAATATTGAATTATTACATTCTGTACAAAAAGTAGAGAATACAATGAAAAGACAAGAAATAAAAGACAAGAAATGGCAAGAAAAGAAAGGACAGAAAGGGACAAGACAAGGCAACAAAAAACAAGACAAAACAAGACTAAACAAGACAGGACAGGACAAGGTAAGAAAAGACATGATAATGTAGGACAAGAAAAGACAGTAAAAGAGGAAAAGACGACAAAAGAAAAATACAAGAACACAATGAAAAAGAAAAGAAATGACAAGAAAATAAAGTAAATGAAAATAAATAATGGGAAAAGAAAATACAAAATATAACAAGAAAAAAAGGAAATAAAAAAAACAAGCCAAGACAGGACAAGAAAAGATAAGAAAAAAGAAAAAAAAAGACAGGGCATGACAGGACAGAACAAGACAAGAAAAGACAGAACAGAACAAGACAAGAAAAGACATGAAAAGATATAAACCTTAGTTGCCAGGGCCTCCACCGTCTCCCTGCAGGTCTTTTCAACCTCCAGGTTCTCCTGCATACTGCTGACCTCCTGCAGCACCATATGTGACACTGAGAGACACACGCACACACACACACACACACACACATTAAAATTATATACCAAACAAATATATTTTTGCTTTTATTTCATTTCCTGTTTTCATTTCTATATAATGCAACAGAGCAGCATTAGGAAAACCAAGATGGCCGTCCCGGAACTTTCCCCTTATTTAATCCACCATGACGCTAAGCCCACAGCTGTGATGTAAACCTGCTTCTAATTGTATAGTACGCCTCTGTATTGCAAAGTATTGTATCATCTTATCCTAGATGATCAACAAAGACGATTCCACTGCAACCTGGTGATTCTGCGGATGTACTGTACTTGAACTGAAAAACCACAACAAACCCAAAATCTTCTCTTGGAGGTCGGAATGAATGAGTTCTGGATGCTTATCTGATTAGCCATTAAAGATTCCTCAATGTCGACTAATAAAAAAAAAAAATTCTAAGGGATATCCATCTGTTGCCGTCTATCTGTTCATATCTGTACTTTACTCCAGTGGCTCTAATGCCTTTTGCTTTATTTGCATGTACCTCACTTTATTATTATTATACATGAAGGCTATCAAGAGTAACAAAAGAACATAGCATCGCCGACCAAAACTAAACCAAATGATCCGTTTCTGCAGCGTTATAGAGATTTTTTTTTTTACAACCACTTGCCGATGACTATGATGAAAAAAAAAAGGAAGGTCATTCTCTCTCTCTCTCTCAATTACTCATTCTCTACAACGCTTATCCTGGCACAAGGTGAAATATACCCCGGACAGAGTGCCAGTCCATCACAGGCACATGCATGCACATATTCACATATTCACTCACTAGGCCAATTTGCCTTCATGTCTTTGGACTGTAGGAGGAAACCTGAGTACCCGGATGAAACCCACCAAGCATGCAAACTCCATGCACACAGACTCTGGACTCGAACCCCCGACCCTGAAAGTTCAAGCCCACAGTGTTAACCACTAGGACCTTCTCAAAAAACAAACCCTTAAAAAAACAAACAAACAAACAAAAAAAAAACACTGGGTTTAATCTTACCAATTAACTGCATAAGGATGTACAGGGTTTAAAAAAAAATACAAACATATCCTTTCATTTCATTCCTTCTTTCATTTGGACCATCGGCTCGTTTGTTTCTTAAGTGGTTCTTTATTAAATACTGTTATACAGTGAACCCATGTTATTTTTAACCACCGATGGGCAAAACACAGTACATTTGTGTCCTTATAGACAACTGTAGCCTTCTCATGATTTGGCCTTGCGATTAGCTGATAAAAGCAAAAACTTAGACACACAATGCTATACAGGAGGCTGGATATATTTGATGACTCTAAACATGTCTTGGCTGACCCGAACAACGGTTTAGGGATTTGCCATTTTTTGTTATGAAAATCATAACCACTTTCTTTTGAACATCAAGCACAGGAAACTTTATTCTTAGAAATAAAGGAATGTTAGTGTGTGTGTATGTGTGTGTGTGTATGTGTGTGTGTATGTTTGTGTGTGTGTGTGTGTTGGTTCCATTCCCCAGCTGTCTGTACCACCCTGACTCTCTGATCAGCGTGCAATCGGAACAGACCCAAATCGCACGGTGCTGAAATTAAAGCTGGCTATGTTTCACGTGCCAGTAGCTCTGGCATTAAAATCCCTCCGGTTTGACTGATGAGTTGTTTTAATTGAACTATTTTCTGAAGGAGGCACGAGGCGGAGCATGACTCGTAATGCCCGTGGCTCTGCCATGATTCGTGTCAGTAATCACGCGGCGACACCGGCTGCAGCCCAGATCGCTGTCACTTAACTAATTACACATTGTGGCTGAGAGGCGAAAACACAAATTAGTGCCGCGGCGGACAGCGCCTTGCTCCCGATGACACCTAATTAAAAGTTGATGAACAGTGGTTTCCCTCCATCACCCATTAAACTCTATTGAGCTGCCAGTTCGAAGTCCCTCCTGTCCTTCATTCACTCACACAATCTTACTTTATTGCTCATTATCTTCTATATCTTTTCTACATGACTTCCACTGTACTCACTTACTCACAGGTCTACTGCAGCCTGCCGTACGTGCCATCATCCTCTGGACTTCATCAGTGTCGGTTTCTGACCACAGCTGGACATTGGCTGTCGGTGGAGCTGTTTTCAACGCAGCAGTTGTGTCGAGGTGGTTACAAACTCACGCAACACTGTTGTATGTGATGCACTTGGTGGTGCCAGCAGCACATACCCACAGCCACCCTGATAATATCTGGACCATGGTGGCATGACTGACACTGTGAGGACTTGGGGACAATAGTTTTGTAAGATGTTTCATTTATTTATTTATTTATTAATTCATCATTATTATTATTATTATTATTACTTTTTTTTTCATCTTCAGCACTGCCGATAAAAAAAGTGATTTCCTGATAATATGTACGAGAGGCGTTCAAGTCAAACTGGGACTTTTGATTGTGCAGAATAACAGAACAGTTATAACAGTAAAAACTGCCACTACAGTTTCCACAGACAGATGTCTCGATTTTCAAGGATCAGGCGTTCCCCCTTGCTGAATGTTCACGGGAACGTCATTCGCAAACGTACGACCTTCTTTAAAACGTTTGCACCGATCAAATACTTTATTGCGGCTAAGAGGCTCATCACCGTATTGTGCTTGACCTCTTCTGAATTGGAAACGTCAATCGGCATTACACCCTTCATTTATGAGAAATTTCATCACAAGTCCCAGTTTGACTTGAACGCCCCTCATATCCTGTATAAAGTAGCAGAGTATGCAGATAAACTTGCCATCTATCTTTATCCATTTCATTTCAACCTCGTCTCTCTCTCTCTCTCTATCCTGCCCTACCACATTTCTCACCGACTCCCAGCATTCTTACCTTCCTATTCCTACTTTATTGTTTTTCCCCTTTCTTCCTCTACTTTAATTCACCAACATGCTCTAGTTAACTGAATGTGAAAATTCTTTTTACCCATACTTTACTAAGACTCTTAAAATAAAAATAATAATAATAATAATAATAATAATAACAATATTTTAATAATAAAATAATAATGAAAATTCATCTTAAATAAATAAATAAATAAATAAATAATTTTAATTCCCTTACTTCAAGGCTCAATGGGAATCAGGACGACCCAAAAGCGCAAAAACACTAGAGCAGGAAAACTTTCAGCACCAGTGAATTTTATCACCACAATTCAGGAAAAAAAAAAAACAACATGTGAATATAAAGATCGACCTGAAAAAGTCCTTAAAGGCAAAATAAATGGAATCATAACTCACATTTAAATAAAAATATATCACTATTATATAACACTAATATTTGGATCTACAGTATTTCACTATCGGGACTTAAACAAATATTTTATACATCTTAATGCCACTCATGATGATGAAGGACGATCTGTAGAACTTAAACATTCTTTAAGGGTGTATAAACTTTTTCACTAAGTCGCACACATGCCCCCAAGTTCTCTACAACCATACGTGTACCCGTGTCTCCCCCTCATCTTGTTTTCCTAATTCCTCTCTTACCTCTCTCTGTGTACATTCACCATGGCCTCACTTACCCTTCTGTTTTCCCATCATGCTCTTCTTTGATCTCACTACTCACACTGTATATATATTTATAGCTCCTTGCCAACCTGCAGTCTCTCTCTCTCTCACCCACCTCATTCTTATTATCGACCTTTCCATCTTCACGCTATAGCCTCGTCTCTCACTTTTTACTCTAACTGCTGTATCTCTGTATACATCTTCGCTACCCTACTCTCTCTCCTGTCATACTCCTATGCTTCCCTTTTCTTTCTTTCTTTCTCTCTCTCTCTCTCTCTCTCTAGCAGTATGCCATATCTCCTGTGTGACAGGTTAATTGTGCCAACTGGTAGGCTTAAACAGCGTTCGCTGTGACGGTTCGGGACATCATGCGTTGGAGCTGACAGTCTTAATTGTGAGTTTTGTCCTCCTCATCATCACCACATTTCAAAATCTCTTTTCTTTTCCCCCCATTTCCCATGTTTCCCTCTCCCTGCCGTCCCGCGTGGAACAGGCCAGCGATTGGCTGCGTGTTTGGATGCGCGATATAACGCTCCGGGCCTTGATGAAGGGGGCAGATGCCTTTGTGGTCTTATCATTAGAACACAATGGCCGTGTTGTCATCAACCTTGCCATCTCCTATTGAAAAGGCATGATTGTGTGTCGGGTCTCTCTCTCTCTTTCTCTCTCTCGCCCACCCCACTCCACCCCGTGCTGAATAGAAGCAATTTTCCAAGAGCTATGAAATCACGTAATGGCTCCCAAAAAACGCCGCGGCTCCGCCATTATTTAAGTGGAAGTCGTACACAATGTGTGTTTTGCGGGCTGAGCAGTACTGAGAAAAAGCATGAGCAAAGGCCACACTATTCAGCCTCTCTTTGCCCACATCTAATAATAACCCATTTCATGCATTAAAATGAGAATGCTGTTGATTCTCTCTCTCTCTCTCTCTCTCTCTCTCTCTCGCTTTCTGTGTTGACACATAGCTGTTGTGCTTTTTGAAAAAAAAAAAAAAAAAAAAATCGGCAGCAATTCAATTCACGCGTTTCAATTCCCCCATTTTGCGTGGAGAGCGAGAGCGTGGCTTTACCGCGTGTGGCGCCGAAAGGTGAAGTGCAGGGATTTAAACTAAAAGAGAAACAAAAGCGCGTGAGCCACGGCCTCTCGTCGACTGCCTGAGAATGATGAGAGAAACTTCTGACACCGCTTAAATGCACTGAAGGTCACTGAAACTGAACATTTAAAACTATTTCACTGGTATGAAAAAACTAAGAGCGGATTATAAAAGAAGTCATTTGTGTACACTGCTGGATTTAATAGGAATGGCTCTGCCAAACAAAAACATACACACTTGTTTACTCCCTTCACATCAAATGCAGTCAATCAGCCAAGATGCACATGTCTGTGCTAATTAATGTCACTGACAAAGTATCTGAAGCTTTTATCTACCAGTTTATCACCGTGCGAACTGCATGTCTAATTCATCACATATGGACCTGCAGGGCTGTCACCTTGGTAGATGATAGAGTTTTCTTTTTCTCTCCTTTCCCCCCATCCCCCCCCCCCCCCCCCCCCAATCGTGGGAAGAATATACCGGGCCCTCAATAAAATCACGCTTGTTATCTGGCCATTCTCACCACGCCAAGTGTGATAAGTGGTTCTCCATTCAGTCATGGAAGCATGGTTATATACATAACCGCCTGTTCCTCTTTCCTTTTGTAACTAGTGGGGAGCTGCGGCTCAAAGTCTTCACAAGGGTTCGTAACACATCCTGACAATAAAATAGACCACTTGAATCCTGCAGATCTCGTTTTTTAAATCTGAGAACGGGAATAACTTGGATTAGTTATTAGCTGTTCTTTATTGAGATTGTGATGGAAATCCTGAAAACAATAAAAGGCAAGTAAAGCCGTTCACTGAGTAGGAGCAAAGAAACAGCGGTTTATTGAACCCTCTGCAGAAGGACCTGTATCGTACAGCAAATACTGCGGCATAGAGAAGGGTGATTTCTTTCTCCCAGCATTTACATTTCATACACAAACTTTTCTGCAAACATACTCTACATCATGTTTTCACGTAGAAGGAGTTGACTTCCATATCTGTCTCAGAACAGATGTCTTCACCTTATCATCTCAGTGGCGACTACAATCAGTTTGTTTCTGTTTTATCTTAGGCCTTGTCTTTCTACAATCCAGCAGGCAAGTTTTAAAAATATGTTGCACAATTAATACGCATGTAAAATGTGATTTTTCCACTACAGGAATCTCTTACAGCTCTGACACTGTAGTTTCCACAATTTTGGTTACCTCCCAATTCACACCTGCTTGAAGGTAAAGACAAACTTCTGCTTCCTCTGAGCCACACAAAGCCGGCCAACATCATCTTTTTAAACTGATGCTCATGCTGCATCTTAGTGCTGTGCATGCTATCGCTCTTATTCTCAGATAAAACTGAGGTTTAAAAAATGCTGATACTGTTCTTCACTGCATAGAAGAAATGTCCCCGCACTTTTCTCTCTACATGGATCACTTGAAACTACTGGCTACAGATTTGAGCTGCAATGGTGCAAAACTCAGTCTGTAAAATCCAGTGAGCTCCATGTCTCTGCTTCGCAACTGTCTGAAAGTCCCACTCCTCTCAGTGCCGCCCAGGAGGTAGCCATAGTGTGCATGAAACGGCAGCTAATGCGAAAAGACTCACATCACGAAGACAATCAAAACCTCTCTTTTTACATCCTGCTTTGTTGTTATTTGCAGTAAGTGTAATTTAGCTGCCTAATCTTGCACCAAATGCAGTCCTTTTCTAGACCAATCAATTAATCTGTTGGACATTTTTTTATGTTATACATATAATACAGAAAATGTGTGTGCCAAAGAAGCTACTTCTGAAGTTTATGCAACATGGAAGTGACCGATCATCAATTTCAAGTTGCTAATTTCAGCCATTTTGGAGAGATGATTGTCCCAAAAATGGCCAGTTTTCAGCGTTATACTGTCTCACTTTAAATAATAATCATTTAAAATGCTAATTATTCATATTTCTTTAGGAGTATTGGTACTAAAACTGGTGTAAGCTTCTAGAAGCATATGACCTGTAAAAATTGTTGCTTAAATTAAAGCATTCCAGTTTTTCTTAAAAAGCAAAAAATCTGTAGTGTCCGTAACCACGTCAAATTCATGTTGCAATTTATGTTTATGTCTTTTCATGTGAAATCTCAATTGGCCAAGTTTCATCTGAATGACAGTTGAGATCATTGAAAGATTTGAATTCGAAAAAAAGTTACAGGCACGACAGACATGAAAGGGCGTGAAATTGTATTTAGCAAATGTGTTTCTTTTTACCTTATACATGTAGGCATATTTATAAAAAACGAAGCACGGATCGGGAGATACAGTAAAAAGCATCGAGTATTCTGAAAAATGGTGTTATATGATTCACTTTTGAAACACTTTTTAGCATCAATACCACGTTTAGGCCAAGTAACGATTTTTACACCATTTTTCTGAATCTTTAATTAAAGATGTTCATCCTGTCTGAGTTAAGACTCCCTGTCGGTCTTGTCACCTGGGAGTAAAAGCTCCTCTTTTTGACGATTTCGTTCTCCAATGGTTTTTGGTCAGTCTTCTTGTCATCTTCGACTCAAACTTTAAACATTTGGGGATTTAAAATTCCCAGGTTCATATGAAGCAGCTTTGCGACATTAGGCCCGTCAGAACAAATGAAATAGTGTGAAGCCTAGATCAGTGTCCATACTATTTGGATCACTTACTGCAGAAATATATGAAAGACATTCATGGCGCATGTTTGAATCTAAAAATATAACTTTATATGCGTAATAAAAGTGATGCTACAGTACATGTAAGTAGTTTCTAATTTCCATTTGTACAAGTCACACTTTTGTGCAAATGCATCATAATTATATATAAAAATATAAAATAGATTGCACTTCCATTACATTTAAAAAAAAAAAAATCCCATAAATTCAAATTTAGTTTTACTATGAAAAATGAACATTGTCGCAAAGCAGCTTTACAAAAATAAAGAATTATACATTTTTTTTTTTTTATAAATTTGAGCTTTATCACTTTCTTCCTAAGGAGCAAACCCGAGGTGATGGTGCTAAGAACAAACTCAGAGCATGTCGGGAAGAAACCTTGAGAAGAACCAGACACAAAAGGGAACCTGTCCTCGCTTGGGTGATACTGCACACCGCGACCCTGAATAAATCCCTTTTGTAACTTTGCAACAGGAAATGTGCTTAAGTTAACATGAAGGCCATTTTGCTGAAGTTTTCAACTGCCCACTATGTAAAATGTGACATAAGAAAAGTAAAACTAATCCATGAGTGGCTTTCAAGTCAAACTGGGACTTGTGATGGATTTTCAAGGCATAAAAGTGATTGACATTTAGAGAAGACTTCAAGCACAGTACAGTGATGAGACTCTTAGAGGCAGTAAAATATTTGAATGGTGCAAATGTTTTAAAGAAGGCCGGGCTGGGAGTTATTGCCGCTTGCACCGCACAGTCCGGACCTCGCTACAAGACATTTCCGTGTGTTTGGACTATTGAAGGAGTTCCTGGGAGGCCACCGTTTCAGGCATGAATGAAGCACCCAGTCTGATCATGGCTGTGGCGTACTGAGAAAACTTTCTACCTTGATGGTATCCAAGCACTAAAGTAACACTGGGATAAGTGCACCAGAGTAGCAGGAGATTATATCAAGAAATAAAGTGAGTTTTTACTCTTCTGCAAAATCATAAGTCCCAGATTGACTTTTATGCCCCTTGTTAATATTACTGACAGAATAACATTTTATGGTTACATAAATAAATGAAAACATGATAAAACATATAAGTGCAAAACTGTAATATATTTTAACCTATTGTGGTTTTCATGATGCAAAATATGTTAACATTTACATTTACATTTAGCAGACGAGCTTATCCAGAGGGACTTGCATTTTTATCTCATTATACATCTGAGCAGTTGAGGGTTAAGGGCCTCGGTCATGGGATTTGAACCTGGGACCTTCCGGACCATAGACCAATGCCTTAACCACTGAGCTACTGTACCCCTGAACAATGAATGCTAATGTATGCTATGTTAATGTGTGCTTTGTTCAATAGTTTTAGTAGCTCAAATTTAATAGAACGTAATTTGACAGTCCAATTACATATTGCACATTTTTTTTCCCGTTGCCTGAGTACATATATGCAAACATAAGAGACATAATTACACACAGCCATACTGCTTTTATGCATTACGATTCAACTATTACTAAACATAGGCCTGTGAGTTTGTGCTGGCTGAAAAGTGTGTGTGTGTGTGTGCGTGCGCATCGCTGAGACGTGCCTGAACAACGCCCACAGAAGTGCAGAGTCCACAATGTGCCTAGACGTGAAGTGCACTGATAGCTTATAAAGAAAAGCAAATGTTTCTATGGCTAAAGAGCTTTCACATTCAGCACACTCTTTACTGTTTCATCATTTACTGTGTAATGAAGCCTGTGCAGACGTACACTCATTCACATTGTGTGTGTGTGTGTGTGTGTGTGTGTTTCAGTGCGGTCTGCCCCCAGCCAAAACACTCCTTTAAATAGACTTGCTTTAATAATGGTTTTAGACATGGCTTATTTAGTGATGAAATCAAATGAATTAGCATTGATTAAAAAGGACAGGAAGCAAACCTCTTTCAAAATCTTCGAGCTTCTGCACGGCCTCATCTCTCTCCTGTTTTAGCTGCTCACACTGAAATAACAGTAACACAAACATACACAGACACAGACGAGTGAATCAACAACAACAACAGCTCATAATTCTTTCAGTATGGTGTAAGTGCAACTAGATCCGTATTTATAGAAAGATATACCGGGCCTGCGAGAATCAGCGAGAGTGAAAGGAAAGGTGTTCAAGACAGTGGTGAGACCAGCGATGCTCTACGGCTTAGAGACAGTGGCAC
>JAQMYJ010000005.1:4234729-4245356 GCA_030014305.1 Clarias laeviceps
GAGGAGATGTACAGATGTGGGTGGAGTCAGAGTAAGCTTTAGAGTGGGAGGAGATGTATAGATGTGGGTGGAGTCAGAGTAAGCTTTAGAGTGAGAGGAGTCATACAGATGTGGGTGGAGTCAGAGTAAGCTTTAGAGTGGGAGGTGACGTACAGATGTGGGTGGAGTCAGAGTAAGCTTTGGTGTGGGAGGAGATGTATAGATGTGGGTGGAGTCAGAGTAAGCTTGAGAGTGAGAGGAGTCATACAGATGTGAGTGGGGTCGAGGAAAGCTTTAGAGTGGGAGGAAGTTGTACAGATGTTTGTGAAGCCGGTGTAATCTTTAGATTGAGAGGGAGGATGCAAGTGTGGGCAGAGTCAGTGAACAATTTAGCATGAGAGAAATAATACAGATGTGGGCGGAGCCAGTGTACACACTGAAGTGAGAGGAGTCATATAGCTGTGGGTGGATTCAGTGTAAGCTTTAGTGTGAGAGGAAAGATGCGATTGTAAATGGAGTCAGGGGACAATTAGTTTAGTGGAGGAGGAGTCATGCAGTTGTGGACAGAGTCAGTTAAAGTTTTAAACTGTTATTCTGAGCTATAATTAATTTTATTTCTCTAGTTGGAGAGGTCAAAGCATAGACACAACATTGGGTGTTATAAATAAGTAGTATAAGGTGTTATAAGTAAGAAGATCACTAGATCAAACTAAAACTGAAACTGTTTTATGGTCATAACTGATAAAAGAAGTGTTTGGGGAAAAGTCTGTTTCTGTAGCTTAGATGACTATAATAAACTGAATAACACACTGCTATTTGAAAGAAAAACATAATTACAGTAAATATTCACCATTATTAAAGTATGCAATCACAGCTTCAGCTTAAAACTGGCTGATTTGACTAAAGATCACCCCATAACACAGTGATGATAAGAAGCTTAGTAAATAAACACACTAACCTCTTTTTTGGTTTTCTCTTGCTCTTTTCTCAGACTCTCATAATGCCGGATTGCTGAGGAGAAACACGGAGCCCAGTAAGCCATCTTACCAAAAACTGATCATCTCACACTATTTAGCTGAAAAACACAGTGGCACATCTACAGCTTCTTACGTTTCACACGTGTCAGGAAAACATATTTTCATCCCGTGTCTAAATGGAGGGGGTTGATGAGGAAACTATGAGTTCTCCTTTGCATGTGCATCTCTCTGTCTGGGAAAACCGACTAATCCGAGTGTCATCGGGTTACACAGGAACATGGACTGTATGAGTGTGTGCCTAAATATTGAACTTCCTTCATTTACACGGATGTGCAGAGTTTCCACAGAAACACTGACTACATGATACAGGTCCAATCGAAACTCGAAAAGTTCACCGTCTTAAAGACATTTCGATGAAGGCTTATGATGGAAATTGAAGTAGTGAATAGTGAAACGTTAATGCCTGTAGATCATAAGTACGGCGACCAAGAAAAACAAAACAAATTAACAAAACCTAAAATAAAATAACAAATTTAAAAACAAAATAACAAATCCAAAAACAAAATAATTAAAAAAACAAAATAATTAAAAAAACAAAATAATATTAATAAAAAAACAAAATAACAAATCTGGAAACAAAATAACAAATCAGATTTCTTAGAATTAAATTCTTAGGTAAGACGCATTCGCGAACTATACCTACCTTTTCCGGTTTGTCTGAATTGTTGTGTTTTCTGATTTGTTATTTCGTTCACAGTTTTGTTATTTTGTCTCTTTTATTTGTTTGTTTTTTTGTTTTTGAATTTGTCATTTTGTTTTTGAATTTGCTATTTTTTTTTTATTTGTCATTTTGTTTTTGCTATTGTGTTATTTTGTTTTTTTTATTTGTAATTTTCTTTTCAGTTTTGTTATTTTGTTTTTGAAATTGTTATTTTGTTTTTGCTTTTGTTATTTTGTTCATGGTTTTGTTATTTTGTTCACGGTTTTGTTATTTTGTTTTTTTATTTATTTTGTTTTCTGTGTTATTTTGTTTTGCACTTCTCAGCCACCGTTAAAAGTATTTTAAAAGACTTGTTCTTAAACGTTCCCAATCAATTTTTAAGTCAATTCTAGGGTGAATCTCCCTGAGAAAAAAAGTGCTTTGTTGAAGTCCTGGTCAGCGTTTGCTGTGAATCCGGGGCTTATCCTGGGGAATGGAACTGAAATACACCCTGGATGGGATACCAGTGCATCATACTTAGTGACTGTTTAGAGTACCCAATCTACCTACCAGTCAGGAAAACACAATCCTGAAGAAATCTATAGAGACATACTGTATGAAGCTCCATATGGACTGAGCTCAGGATTGAACCCAGGACTTCAAAGCAATCAGGCATATTTTCAAACCTTTGAGCAATATTTTGATACAAAACATCTTTTCAATGCTTCTCAAAGCATATTTAGGGCATCAGTCATTTGTGAGGACTGAAATATAATTCTAAGATCTCATCTTTATCACTATGTACATTGACATACAAATACAGAGTTATTAAAAACTTCTACACCATCAGAACTCACACTTTGTTCACTAACAGTGCCTTACTGAGGGAAGGTTTGGCCAATTTATATTCCTCTCTAAAAGCAGAAACCTCACAATGCACTGCAGCAGGTCAGTGTCCGAATAATGTAGCCTAAGGCAGGAGTGTGTGTTTTTTTTTATATCTTATCTCTGACAGATCAGTGGAGGTGCAAGTTGCTATTCCAGACAAACAGGAGCCACGCTTAAGTCATTTAAAGCCTTGGATGAATTGATTAAACGTGTGAAACCAGGTGTAGCTGGAATGAAAACCTGCAGCCACGCTGGTCACTCCTGGATAAAACCCTGGGGGATGTAGAATACCCAGAATGCACCACATTTTTATTAAGTTACATATCAGCGCTTATACAGACCGGTATTCTATCCAGGGTGTATTCCTGCCTCGCTCGTAGTCCTCTTAGAATGTCCAGGATAAAGAATATAAATACAGTATAAATATATTTAACTACACACTCTCCTTATCTCATCTGTTTCATATTTCATTCCACGTGTCATGTTTCACTGTTTCTGCTGCAGTCATACCCACACACCATATCTTTATCCTTTTATAGTTTTTTTTATATACTTCTTAGTATACAATTAACACTTACGTTACGTGTAATTTATGCATTTTACATATTTCTATTTTAAAGATATATGATTGTAACTTTTATAAATCTGTAAATTCATAGATTTGTACGTTCCATCCCAATTTCTTTTATTTTACATTTTTATTTTTAATCGAGTTTTTATTGTAAATTCTATCCTTAGTTTAACTGAATTCTTTCAGTGCAATTTTCCATTTATTTCAATGAAATCTTTCCATCTTTCTATTCTTTCCATTTTAGGTCACAGACAATCGTATGAATATTTCACGGCATATCATACTGTGTAAGGTCATGTACGTGGCAAATCGAAATCAGAATTCGAATTAGTTTTATGTTTAATATTCATATATTATTTGGAAATGTGGATTACCTTTAATAAGAAACTTTATGTAAAGTCAAACCGTGACTTGCGATAAAATTTCTGGTGAATGAATTCGTAAAAGCGACTGACATTTACAGAAGACTTCAAACACAGTACAGTGATGGGATGATGGGACTCTTGGCCACAATAAACATTAGAACGGTGCAAACATTTTAAAGAAGTCCGTACGTCCGTGAGGGACGATCACAGCCGAGGTGGCTCGGAGCCCACTGCAGTCGTTCCCGTTAGCATTCAGCGAGTGGAACGTCTGATCCTTGACAATCAATGGATAACTTGTTATTAGTTTGTGAAAGAGACACATCTGTCTCTTCCACATGTTTGGGCCATTTAAAGGAGTTCCTTGGAGGCCAGTGTTTCAGATGTGAAAACACATTTTTCCTTTTCTTGAATACAGCTTGTAATTTGTAATTCGAACTGTTGAAGTAAAATCAGAAAGTTATGCAAAACAGGATCATTTTCAGTAGAGCTTTCAGGTTTTTGCATTTAAAGTAAACTTTAAAGATTTGGGTGCTTATTATTGTGCTTAATGTTCTTATTATCATTATGATTATTATTATATACACGAAGTTTTTTAGTTGTTCATGATAGAACTTTTGATCTGAGCACTGATTCTCAGTCCCTCTGTGTGTGTGTGTGTGTGTGTGTCAGAGCATGACACATCATAAAGTGTGCAGGACACTTCTTGGGTACAAAGTGCAGCTCGTGCATGCTCCGGCACGCGCTGTACCGTGTACTTCCATATAAGGAAATAATCAATAACAAAAACAACAACAACAACACACTGTAAACACAAAGCGTATTGTTTTACATACATGCAGTGGTTTAACTCCAAAGTAACTAAAACAAAAGAGAATAAACTTTCCGAATGTTTTATGAGTCATTATTTGTGAATAGCTGTGTTTATTTATTTTCTATATATTTTATATTATAACTAAACGTGATAAAAAAATCCCGTGTAAACATGCTGTTGTAACGCTCGTATTATCTGAACATTAAGATACTTGTAGCAAACTTTATTTCTTTCCCTTTAAAGGCGGTTATTAAAGTAAAACTCAGGCGTTAAACGGCTCACCTTGGTCCGAAAGTTCTGATATAGTCCTCATTTGGGTTTCTTCTTCTTCAGTCGCAGCCATTGAAGCAAAAGTACAGATATTGTGTGTGTTTTCTTTTATCTTTTACCTGAGTTTACACCGGACACTCGCGCGCGCGAAAGAGAACCCGGAAGTGGCCTGTAACACCTGAGTGCTGAGTGCTGAGCTCACAGTCAAACTACATACACAGTACATAGGATACAAAGGAGTGAGGTGATGTCTAAGACAATTCATAAGGGTTACCCAACTAAATATTTTATTATGAAATAATAATAATAATAATAATAATAATTGAAGACTCATGTTGCTCCTTTTGAAACTCAGAAAGTCATTTATTTTGGTATCTTGAATAAAGTGCAAAGTTTTTTGGGAAACATACTGTATGTTCTGATTTATTTGCAATTTGATTTTAGTTTTAAAGATCTTTTTTTATTTATTTTTTATTTTTTTGGTATCCATGGTGAATGTAAGGGTAGAAAGGAAGAGTAAGGGAGAATTGCAATTCTGTTCCTTAACGTACAGTCAGCCAAAACACAATATTGGTGATTATTAATTTTTTTCCCGTGATAAATATAATACAGAAAATGTGCATGCAAGAAGAAAAAGCTACAGTACTTTTAAAGTTTATGCAACATGGAAGTGACCAGTCTTGCTTCCCTAAAAATGTCAAGCTGCTAACTTCAGTCATTTTGGATGAATTTTCAGTGTCTTGCTTCAAACAATAATCATTTCAAATGCAAAGTATTCATATTTCTTTATGAGTTTCGATACTAAAATAGCTTCTAGAAGCATATGACCTATAAAAACTGTTGCCTAAATTAAAGTATTCCCTGAAAAGTTAAGGATTTTTGTCCCCCAAAAACCTGTAGTGTCCGTAACCGTGTCAAATTCATGTTGCCATATCTTAACAATTTTGCATTTTAGAATAATACACTTTTTCAGGTTTATGTCTTCATGTGAAATATAAGTTGGCCAAGTTTCATCTGAATGACAGTTAACATCATTGACATTCACAAGATTTGAATAAAAAAAAAGAAGAAGAAGAAAAAAAAAGCATTGATCGGAAGATAAGAAGTATTAAGTATTATGAAAAATGGTGGTATATGTTCCAAAATTCACTTTTTCACCTAGATAAGACACTTTTTAGCACCAATACCATGTTTTGGTCATCCTGCATTTACAATATTGTGTAAGTCACCGTTGTGCTTCCAAACAGCTCTTCCGAGTCGAGAGGTAGGTTACACAAGGCCGTAGTTTCAAGGTGGGGCTTCCATGGATGAAACAATCAGATTGAGATCTTGGGAATTTGGATGCAACACAATGAACTCTTTGTCAAGTTCCTCAAACCATTCCTAAACAGTAAGGTTAGGTAGGTGGTACGTGTCAAAGTAACCAAGCTTTTTCAACACTGCCTCTGCCGGTTCGCCTTGTTCCCACTAGGATTTCCCCTGGTGCCATCTCTTCCCAATGCACACACCCCCAACCATCCACATGATTTAAAATAATGTGATTTGCCAGATTAGGCCACCTTGCATTACTCCATAATCCAGTTCTCATGCTCATGTGCCTGGTGTAGGTACCTCTGGTGATGGACACAAGTCAGGATGGGCACTTTGACCAGTTTGCAGCTACACAAACTGGTGTCGTTTGTTGGACCACCCTGGGCAGGTATTAACTATTGCATATCAGGAACATCCCATAAAACCTTCTTTTTCCTACAGATTTCCTTCAGAGTCATATCCTACTTCCAACACATTTACTTACTGTTTACTTGCTGCCTAATATAGCATAACCCATGACAAGGGTCACTGTAACAATGAGATACTCAGTGTTGTTCATATCAAATGTCAGAGGTTTTAATGTTGTGGCTGATAAATCCTTGTCAATCTTTAGGGTTGCATTTAAGTCATTACGTATTTATCTTATACACTACAGTATATGGCTGAATGACCATCTCACTCATATGCTTTGTTAAGCATCTGACTCCAGATTTAGCCCCCTATCTACTGTTACAATCTCGACTCTTCAGGAGGGGCTACCAGTAGATTTTGGAACATGGCTGTGGGAATTTGTAATCAATCAGTTACAATAACATTAGTGAGACCTGGCACTGATGTCAAATGAGGAGGCCTGGGGTGTTCATTTGGTGTTCTAGTTCATCCCAGGGGTGTTCAGTGGGATTGAGGCAACACACACACACACACACACAAATGGGTTAATTAGATTTGAGAAATTCTACAAGTGCAATTCCTGAATACATAAACAGAAACAGGTCTGAGAATAGGTTTTAGAACCTAAAATGGAGGAGATAGTAGGCCTAAGAGCACTGGATCTTTCTGGCTGACTTTGATGACTGGATGAATCTGATGAAAAGTCAGATAAAAAAAAGACATTGGTGAAGTCATTTTAGGTTTTATGTACATAAGGACACTGCGTTTCGATAAAACCTGTCGAAACGCGATGTCCTAACTCGATTATTTTCCCGAAGATTTTCCATCATAACAAATTCTTTCGAGGAAAGTAGATAGAAGATTAAAGATGTTAAAATATAAGAGGTGTTCAAATCGGGACTCCCTCTATTTCGCTATATAATCCCCTGCTACACTAATCCCAGTGTTTCACTAGTGCTTGGACACCATCAAGGTAGAAAGGTTTCTCAATACACTGAAGCCATGATCAGACTGCCTACTTCCTGGCCTCCCAGGAACTCCTTTAATGGCCCAAGCATGTGGAAATGACTTGGAGCGAGGTCAGGACCAATTCCTGTAATGTACAAGTGGTGCAATGGGAAGTATCAGGTTGTGCGAAGTCCTGGAAAAACAGAATGCCTTAGGGGGTCAAACCAGGCCTGTTTTCGACTGCAGTGGGCGCCAAGCCACCTCGGCCAGGATCTCCGTTCACAGACGTATTGCCTTCTTAAAAAAAATCGCTTGTACCATCAAATGTTTTACTCTCATCTCATAACAGTGTGCTTCTGTTAGTGTCAAACAAGTTCCAGTTTGACTTAAATGGCCCTTGTACAGTATATAACATGTTATATGTAAATACCATGGAACTGTACAGGCCACACCACCACTGCATATTGCTATAAATATGATCGATTATTGTTTATCCCTGAACATTTTTCGACCGGTTCCAAACTACAATTCTTACTTGATTGTTGACCTTTTCTGAAACTCAGTTCTAAATCAGTTCTCAGACTAGAGATTCTCTCTAATCGAAGAAGCAAATATCAGAATTCCAGTTCTAGTGTCACCAAACTGGTTTCACTGAACTGGCCCCATGCATGTCCTCACAGAGACTTTGTGCACACGGACATCATCGTGCTGGAACAGGTTTGGGTCTCTTTGTTCCAGTAATGAGAAACTGTAATTCTTTTTTTTCACCAATTTTCTCCCCAATCTAGTCGTGGGCTCCCACATTAAGGCTACTACTACCACTCCTCCGAACCACATGACGCTAGCCGACTGCATCTTTTCGAACTGCTCGCTCACGCACCGTTAGGAGCGGCGTAACACACTCGGAGGACAGCGCTATCCGCTCCTTCCGCTTGCGTGAGCTCACAGACGCCCCTGATTGGCTGTAGAGCCATGATTAATGTGGGAGCACGAAGTACCTCTCGTCCCTCCCCTCTGAGAGAGCTCGGCCAATCAGCTCTCTCTAGACCTCCGGCTGCGAGAGGTTACAGCATCACTAGCGAAATCGAACCAGCGATCTCCGGATGATAGGACGAGCACTTTACCACTGCGCCACTCGGAGGCAAGAAACTGTAGTTCTACAGCATATTAATGCATTCTACACAACTGTGTGCTTCAGACTTTGTAGTACCAGTCTTGGGAAGAACCATGTATTGGTGTGGCGCTCACGTTTTCACATACCATTTAAACTTCAATTTAAATCTGTTTTACAGTAAACATTAATTTAAACTTAAACACTTATATGGTGGTTAAAATTTGAAAATGGGATGTAATGCTTTAAAGAAAAAGTTTAAAGCTATATTAAACTTTGTATAATATTAGATTAAACAAGCTACAATCAGTTAATGCCAGGAAAAGGTTGCAGTCAGATTTTACTTTTTAAATTAGCGATTACAACATAATATTTTTCATTATGCAAAGTTTACCTTTGTAGTCATTTTGGACATTCAGATCTCCTGTGTGTGTGTGTGCTAGATTCAACATCTAATGTGAGCTCATATAATGAAAACCCCTCCCCCAGTTTGTTGCTCAGCTCTGCAGTCCTCTGGTGGGATTGGGCTTTGCAGTAGCTTATTTACATAAAGACTAAAACGGCATGTTTGGAGGAGGAGTGAAAGCGAGAGGGGAGTCTGAGGTATGAAAAAGACATTAGCTGAGAATATTTCTGCAAAAGCGATAAACATGAGACCTGTGTTGAATGCACTATTGTCAGTGACAAACAATAACCAAGTTTAATCATTTTCCTAGTGACTTAAAGACAAAGACGCATGGTATCAGGAGAATAATATAATTAAATTTATTTTTAATTAACACAGAAGTAGAACTGAATTCTGAGCATTACATAATTACACACAATGGGAATGGAATGTTCATATGATTTGTAGACTGCACGCAGCACATAATCCGAAAAGCAAAATGTAAATATGATTTGTGAGCAGCTAACAAACCAAAAAATGAGTTCAGAGTTGAAGGAAAGGGAAGGAATAATGTGCAAGACTATACTTGACTCTTGGAGTCCAGGGTGGTTCTCAGACATTTTTACACATTTGACTGATTTCATGAGACATGCATGAAATACGTTTATCCAAAACAGGGAGAGGGGAGGGGGAAAAAAAAACAAAAAAAAAAAAAACCGCAGGATGCATCCAGTAAAGGAGCCACAACTAAGAACCACTGTCTTTAAGACTCAATAATCAAGATCAACCGAGACACATCATATTGCACTGCTTTAGAACTAACGCTGTATGTTGCATTAGCGTGTCTGGAGATGAAATAAATAAACGCAGCTTGTTTCTCAAAATTGTCTCAGCTGCATTTCTATTGCTGTACTGGCAAATATAGATTGAATCCATAAATGTTAATAAACACACATTTTTAAAAGATATGAAATCAAACACATCATTGTAAAGCAGTCACTGAACTCACTGTTGTACCCTTTCAGGTCGAGACATTTTTTTCAGGTTGGAGGGGGAAAAACAAAACAACAAAAAAAAAATTAACATGGAATGAAATCAAGGTCCAGCATTTGTATTACCTGATTTACAGAGGCTCTTAGAACATCTTAGAGAAACGCAAACATGTACTACAGTAGACTAATCAGTTACACACAAAACCACACTCAGACCCACAAACAGCACTGAGCTGAGAGGATCGAGTAACACTTTACACACAGGGCCGAAAGAAGAGCATGTTTATTTAGTCATCATGAGTTTAATACAGAAATGGAGTATCAGGCCCACATGTTTAAAGTATTACTGTACTCTGAACTCAGGGTGGAAGTACACACAGATGCTGGAGGTAAAAAGGTCACATGACTTTTGTCCTTCGGGGTTAGGAGGTGCCGTGGCGTGCCGTGGACTCTCTCGGGTAAAACTCCGCCAGCGTGCTCTGTGGGATTCGCTTCAGCATTTCTTTGGGGAAAATACGCAGCAGCTGCCAGCCGATATCCAGAGTCTCAAACACTGTGCGGTTGTCATACGGGCCTAGAGGGAGAACAGACACAGACAAAGGACTGCATTAATAAATATATAGAGTAGAATAAATATTAGTAAAACTTCACATATGAAAGTGTTTGTGCAGCTTTCATACCATACATTCTTAGCATCCCAGCCCTCCCTTATACACACAGACCAGAATGATGGCTTGAACTCCGATGAAACAAAGACAGTCCTTCGAAATGTTAAACTTCTATATATATTTATATATAGAACTTTTGTGTGTGTGTGTGTGTATGTGTATGTGTATGTGTGTATGTATATATGTACATACATATACACACACACACACACACACATATATATATTATATATATTATATATATTATATATATATATTATT
>JAQMYJ010000005.1:4249539-4272040 GCA_030014305.1 Clarias laeviceps
AGAACTGGGGGGCGGGCTCAGCAGAGGTCATTAGCATTTAAAGGAACATGTACTGAAATAGGTTGCTGAGAACAGAGCTACTTTTTAAACCAGGTAAAAGTAGTGTTTTTTTTACACAACCATTGAGAATTTTTATTAGAATCATATTAACTTATGAAAAAATTGATACTGGATGACCCCTTTAAGAGCTTCTTGTTGCTGATGTCTTACTTGCATCACACTATTCTCTAAGAACATTATTTACTGCATGACAAAAGGGAACCAGGGAACACTTAGTCCTGGTTTGACTTGAACCTTACATACACATATGAGGGGCGTTCAAGTCAAACCAGGACCAAGTGTTCCCTTAATTTTTTTGAGCAGTATAGTTTTTGGTTCCTAGAAGATTAAACTGTCCAGTTTTTCTGAGGGTTGGTAGAACAAATTGATTTATGTTTTGGGAATCTTTTTTTGAAAAACGTTTCAAATAGGTACCTTATTTTTTCTACACAAACATAGGCAGCAAGTAATAATGGGAGAAAAAAAAGAAAAAAAAAGAGAACGGGGAAGTGGGAATGGAGATTTGACCCAGTTATACTTCCTTAGTGTTATCCACTTGTGACCACATCATCCAAGACATCTGGGGATGAGTCTATGAGTAAATACGGTGTGTGTGTGTGTGTGTGTGTGTGTGTGTGTGTGTGTGTGTGTGTGTGTGTGTGCCTTCCATGAAGAATCTCACCTGTCTGTTGTGCAGCTGTCGGTCCACATAGACCTGACCCTCCGTGATGTACCCGGTCAGATCAGGAATTGGATGAGTGATATCTGGAAATTTACAGACCGTTATAAGCCAAGAAAGCAGAGACAGTAGAACTGACTGTGCATGAAGTTTCATAGCTTTGGGGCACATGTTGGCATGCCATACAACTGATTTGACCAGATATTGATTCAGAGCGGGTCAGATGAAACGTTTACAAAATCCTGACCATTTTAAGGGTTGGCCGTTCTTAGAGGAGCAGTCTACGCTAAAAGATGGCGACTATATATATATATATATATTTTTTTTTTAGTGGTATGACAGGGGTATATAATGGAGACAGAGAGCTTTTCTAATATGGCTATAATGGGTGGGGGTGGGGGGGGGGACCCATTCAGAAACCAATGCTGATCTTTAACAAGGATGTTTCTATAGTAACAGAAGAAATGGAGAATGCTCATCTCTGTTTTTGTGCGTGAAGAATCGATAGAAAAGCATCACCTCGCTCACAAACTGCTCTGTTGGTAGCACGTGAGGCTTCAGCAATACCTGTGGTGAAGCTAAAGTTGAAGGCTGGGGATAATTTGGCCTTTATTGCAGCACGTTTGATTACTGATTGGCCAGTTGAATGTGCTGGTGTGTGTGTGTGTGTGTGTGTGTGTGTGTGTGTGTGTGTGTGTGTGTGTGTGTGCTGTCATTGGAAATGGTGATGATTGCACACTGGGTGCTGGCAGTCTGGAAGTGTGTGGTTCAGTCATTAGGCCTCTTCAGGATGTGTGCGAGTGTGTGTGCCATCATTAGAAATGGTCAGGGTGGAGACAGGGAATGAAAAGTGTCTGTTTGTGTTTGTGTCGCTGAGTGTGTACCGTCATTAGGCATGGTGAGGATGGGGATCTGTGTGATTGATCCATTTCTGCCTTCCACTCTGCCAGCTCGCTCGTAAATCGTTGCCAGATCGGTGTACATGTAACCAGGGAAACCACGCCGGCCGGGCACCTCCTCACGAGCAGCCGACACCTACACACAATTGTTCGTTGCAAGTATTAATTATGAGGACTAATTGTTTACACCAATGGTGACAAAAACACAAACCCGTTACTCATAATAAGCCTGTTTTGTTTAATTTTATTCTCATCCACAGACATACAATAAAACCAAAAAAAAATAAAAAATCTTATTTTAGTGTACAATTTGAGATCATATTTAGGTAAAAATACATCAAGTATATGAGGTTCTCAGTCAAAGAGCTGAGATTGGTTCATTTTTAACGTTTAAAGAACCTTTCATGGAGTAGGGTGCTAAAGAACATGTTTAGATTTCCATGAATGGATGCTTTAATACACATTCCAGATGATTTTACACACATGTAAAAATGTGACCTTCAGCGACTCTGTGATGGCATGAATATCTGCGAAAGTCAGCCATCAATAGAGCCTGTACTTCTCTTTCTGGGATGTTTTGGTCTATAACCACTTAAATACCTCCGTTGGCATTAACATTTTACTTACTTTCCTATTCATCATACTTAAATAACACACCGTGATTAGCCTTTGTGAATGGGTTGGCTCACTTTGAAAACCTTGCAGTAAATGAACACCTCTAAAACAGTCTTACTTCACAGAACTAATGACCTTACTTTATAGCAAGTTCTTAAAGACTTAAGTGCAGTCTTCAAACTCATTAAGCTGTGTATACACTGCACGACCTTACAGAGGATTTTGCATGGGTTTACGGCCAGTCTTTAAGTGTATAAGGGGTACAGACTCGAATAAAGGATTATGACATTTGAGCTGGGCTTTAGGGGACAAACATTTCATAACTGACATTGGTACACTGTCCAACTACTGTGTGGCTTGTTATGTATATACATACAGTAGCAGAAGATAATAGGGGACTGGCTTGACAAAACAACAGAGCGGATGAAAAAAAAGGTTTCTGATCACTCAGTACTACATCATACACAGGTTGATGAAGGGCATTTGTCTTTTACACGACTGCACACAACTGAAGCACACTGGCACTTATGAAGTCTGTTAAATGTGAAATATTAGTTGGTTTATATTGTACTGTTAAGCTTTAACTTCCACATTTAGTATATTCAGTACATGAACTAATTTCATGTTAAACAGGAATTCATTAAAATGTATTTCTTACAATGATTTCATTTTACCGCATTGTTTTTAAGTTCAACTATAACTTGTGACAATATAAACATGCATACACAGTTGTGCTCAAAAGTTTGCATACCCTAAAAGAAACGGTTAAATATTGCCATTTACTTGGAAAATATAACTGATAATGCAAAATAGTGGTCATGTGAAGTCATTCATTATCACATACAGGTTTGTTCCCGACTTGTGAACGACTTCCGTTCCGGGAGCTGGTTCATAAGTTCGATTTGTTCTTAAGTTTGACGAAGTGAGTCTTGTACATCTATGACACGAATATACAATGTAAAGCATATCAATCCACTTGATTAAATCTGTCCCCTTTCCCCACACTGCCATCATGTGGCAAAAAACATAATCGCGCCTAAGGAAATGTACCTCACGTGTCAAATGTGTCGTCTCTGCGCCTATAAATTTCAAGGGGAATTCCGGATGCCATTTTTCTCTCAGAGCTGTTTTCCACCGATTATGCTCCTGGACTGATTCATTGAAACCAGTGAGGCTGACTCATTTCTCCTGTAAAAGGTAGTTTATAAGTTTATAAATAAGGAGGAGGACATAAAAGGATACCTTAACACTTGAAAAGGACAGTCAGTACTTTCAAACTCTCAAAGAGGTGGAGAATAAGAGGTTCTGTTGATTCTAAGCCACAATCAGGCAGACCAAGTAAGATTTCTCCCGCTACTGTCAGAATAATTGTTTGGGGCGCAAAGAAAAACCCACAAACAACTTTGAGAGAAATGCAGGCTGTTCTGGAAAAAAAGGTTGTTGTTTCAAGGAGAACAATAAGGAGGTACTTGAACACAAATGACCTGCATGGCCGAGTTGCCAGGAGAAAGCCATTACTGTGCCCATGCCACAAAAAGGCCTGCTTGCAGTACGCCACACCGCACCTACAGTACACAAGCATGACAACTTCTGGAGCAGAGTCATTTGGAGTGATGAGAAAAAAACTATAAGCGCTATGTTTACAGTGAAAAGTACACAATACCCAGTGTAATGCATGGTGATGGATCTCTTATGTTTTTCAGGCTGTGTGAGCTCCAGTGGCTCGGGGAAGTTAGTCAAATTTGATTGCAAGATGAATGCTGCATGTTATCAGCAAATACTGGCAGACACAAGGCCAAGTCGACCCTCCAATGGCTATAGCAGAAAGAGGGTATTTAGAAAAAAAGTAAAGGTTTTTCCATGAACGCTCTGCCACCACAATCCCCTGACCTCTATATCATTGAGCCACTTTGGGGAGATCTCAAATGTGCAGTTCATGCAAGACTACCAAACAATTTATAAGAACTGGAGGCATTTTGCAATGAGGAATGGGCAGCTACAGTATACCATCTGAGAGAATTATGGATCTCATGCACAATTACTACAAAAGACTGCATACCATCACTGATGCTAAAGGGGGCAATACACAATATTAAGGACTAAAGGTATCCTCATTTATTGAAAGCGCTAACAATTTCCCTAGCCACAATGTGTGTACAAGAAATCTTATAATTGTATCCATTTTACTTTTAGTGTTGTGTTATTTCAGAAACTACGCCTACACTGAGAACCGTCTCCTCCAAACATGCGTCTGAGTATATCAAAAGTTTTATTCTTTTAATTTTTACCATTTTTTTTTAGAGCCAACTCAGGATGCTGTTGCCTAGTGTACAGTGGCCACCGATCTGACCAGCGAATGCGTATAATCAATGGCCAATGAATGTTGAGGGATCATGGGAAGGATACAGGACAGTAGAGAGACCATATGTCCCGGGTTACCTCTCCACAACTTCACCCAAATTTAATTTTATTTTTTTCTCTTACCTGTCTTTCATCCATATTTGTTTATTTATTCCTTCTTATACTACTTCTTGAAAGTTTATTCTTACTCTTGCGAGAGTTGTCCTGAGCGTTCAGTTGGCCTTAGTTGGAGTGACAAGTCGTGTAGTCTATGATCATAAAGTTTATGATCTACCATTTTTGAGTCCGTTTAAAAATGTATCTGTGGTAGCCACTCGGTGTACTGTACACTCCCAGTCTTTTCAAAACCTTCTAGGATTGTGAAAGTCATGTAGTATATCCTCAGTTTTCTTTTTTTTTTTTTTAATCTTATTTTTCAAAAACTTCTAAGCTTCTCACAGCACACGGTTTAATCTGAGGGTCGGCTCTTTTTTTTATTGCAAGATTAGTTCCATGTCTGTATTTTTAAATCAAATACCTCCACAGATACAATGACCTGACTTATTTCCTTATATAATGTATATTAAACATCAAGACAAATAATAGGAACTCATTACCTTAGTTGTAAATAATTTCTTTATGTATACTCAAATTATGCATGCTAGCATGAGTCAGCAGAAAAGGCAAGCTGTTATGGAGATTATTAATTCTATTCTACCAGTGAGCAAAACAATAATGGGTCAAAAACCAGAATAATCAAACATTATAAAGGTTTCTTACTCATAAAAAGTAATTTCTAGCATATTTAAGCCAGACATTTTAACCATTCTGTTTAAACCTCATAAATGTTTCAGTCTTATTTCCATTTATTCCCTTGTGCAGCTTAGATCATCTTACATTTATTCCCTGAGATCCACGTAATTTCTGCCATCTTCTGTTTGGGACTAATACACAGGATATAACACAATGGAGCTAATCGCCCCACACCTAGTGCTCTGAAAAATTGAGCAGAAAGGCATTTAAGCCAAAGAAAAGCATGACATTATCTTGTTCTTGTTTTGGCTGCTTTAAATAATGGCATTCCACAGTGGTCCACCTGACCCACACATTTACCTTGGCATAGGATTTATGCTGAATGCCCTTCCCTTCTTCTTTTTTTTTTATCTGGGCTTGGAACTGTCACTATGGATGACCTTTAACCTTGTGGCTGGCTTTTGGGGACAGATGGGGATAAAGCAAAATTGTGAATTATCACAAAAAACAAAACAATGAAAGTACTGGCACACTTGGCTGTGTTTAGGTGTGTGGGCAGCCATTAAGTGAAAGTTCTCGCTTCTTTATTTCTGCATATCATTAAAATATTCTCTCAGTTACTTGTCTTGCGTACTCCGCTATTAACCTAAGCGCTGTTTATGTGCCTGCTAGTTCACTCGAAGATAAGACACTTTAAAACAATGAAATTTTAAAATAGTTTATTTAACCATGTTAACCTCTGACTTTCATAAAAGTAGTTATTAGAGGGGGAAAAAAATAAACCTCCAGATTATTGATATTCCTGAATTTGAGTTTGTTGTTGAACATCTTTCACACCTTCATTCAACTTGTGGAAAGTCCTTCATATAAAATAATCTCTTTTCTTTAAAAGGGGTCAAAAGATTGCGGCCTCCACTCGAGTCTCGACCTTCGAGTTTACAAAAGGTTACATTGCTTTCTGAGTGGTTAAAGACAAAACCAGGCCAGTGTGTGTGTACACTACAGGCTTTATTGATGCGGCTAACATCTTCCAAGGTTACCGTTGTATGCTAGCAAGCGGCTGTGCTTTCACATGCATCTCAACTATTTGGAATGCGCATTGTGAACTTGGCACAGTAAAATATGAAAACGTGATGGGCAAAACGAATATAACTGGCTTAAAAGAGAAAGGCAAGCAAGGCCTGCTACGAAGAAAAAAGAAGAAAATACATCTATTCAAAACACTCTTTCAGTAAGCATCAAACGATAATTGAGTTGAGGTATTTCCACGAGGCCGAAGAATGTTTTAACCTTTATAGGATGGAAGGAATGTTTTATCCAGTGTATTCCTTTTTTTCCGCCCCTCTCATGTGAATTGTGCTAAATTCTGGTTAGTGGTTGTTCATGCTTTCCACTTCCACTAGGAAATTACCTTCCGTCTGTTTAGACCAGGATTGTCCCTCATGAACGCTCGTCATCGTCACGGCTCTTAAGCAGACTAAGAGGCATGTGCTTTCATGGTTAAATGTGATATTGCATGTTTATGGAGTGGCAGATGTTTTGTGGAATCCCTCCATTATAAACCCTCGAGTCGAGCTGTCTCGCAGAGGCTTAGCGGAAACCCTACACCAAACTGAAAACTACTCACAACGTCAACAGTCAGGCAGGGAGTATTTGTTACAAGGTAGACCTGATCTCTACACTTAGAGAGCAATCCAATATCCACCATCAGGATATGTACAACATGCTAATACAATACGCTTAACCTTCTCAGCTACTGTCGTAATCCGCACGTCTACCTTCCTCAACTAAAACTTATTTCTCAGACGACATTATGTTATTTATATGTTTTAGTTCTGTTGTGTTTATAGCAGGTTCATATTAATGCACACTTTGTAATATTTACCTACATGCTACTTACTACAGATAAAAAAATAAATAAAAAAAAGATAAAAATGATGACAAGACTGAAGGGTTCTCAAAGATGAAATTTTTTCAATATTTATGAAAGGAGTGCCCAGTGTCTGACCTTTGCTGCACTAATTAAAAATTGGAAGAAAAAATATTTTGATATGAATTATGAAATTTTATTGAAGGGAAAGGTTGGCAAAAGAACTACGGTTTATAGCTGTTAAAATTACTAAATGGATTCATGGATGGGTTTAAATGGTCAATATAACTAGAAATTGTTGTTTCTAAATAATAAAAATTTTACTTGTTTGCAAATTGCTGTTTTAAAAGAATAAAACACTTCACAAAGTGCTAATATTGAATAATAATTACATTTAGGGTAGTAAAAGTAGCTTAAGCTTTGTGTCAGCCTGTCTCACACCATCACTGATTATTTACCCATTACAGCATGTCCCAGGTGTGCTAATAAGACTTGTGATGTTCATTCTTTGTGTGCACATTTAGCGAATGAACTTTTTTTTTTTTGATAAGATTTAACACAAAACCAGAATGAAAATTCATAAAAAATAAATAATCACTTCCTAAACAGCAGATCAGCAAGACCACATCATTCAGAAGGGGCTCATTCAGAAGGAAATCTCTGCACTCTTCAACTCAGGAACTCTTGTTTAGTTGTAAATTTTAGTCCTTAAAGGCCCTTTAAAAGCTATCAATTGTAAGTCCTTGTATATTCCTTCTTGCAATTCGAGTGCTCATCTTGACATGTGAAAGGGCCATCTGTATTTAATGTCTCCGAAATGTCCTCCTGAGCTTGTGACATTACGTTAAATGGTTATTAAATGGGTTAATTCTGTAATTTTGAAATGCAAGATCCTTGAGCATTAACATTATAGAAATGTAGCTAGGTGCATGTCTATTCATGCTTTAATTTATACTGACAAGTTATGGAGATGATCGAAGCATTTAGCCACAGCAGTTGCAAGGTCATGAGACGTTTGATTTCACTAAAAAAAAATCAAACACAAATCAAATTCCATAGCTTCAGCATCTGACACTTATTAACGGCCGATTCAACTGATGGCTTTTTACACAATCCTTCGTAGATGTGTAAAAGGTGGTGGTTTCTGGGACCCTTTATAGATCGTGTTCTTTAATCTTCCTCACTCTGATTCATCACAACATGAGTGTCTATATGTAGCCGGCATAGAAATTTTATTTAAAAGGTGCGATAGCTAGGTGTGACAGATTTTATAATTCATTACTTGGACACATTACCTGAAATATGTAGAAATGAGAATAGAGTTTTCATATGAATAAAAATAAAACAAGAAAAATGGAAAATTGACTTCCTGTCCAGAATTCTTGTTTCTTCTTTTGGGCTGGGGGTTATAACACTTAGGCTTTACCATAATCGTGATTTTGCTTATTGATCTCGATTCTTCAGCAGTCACACCTACTCTGGAATTTCCTTTGGCATCAAGCAAGTGAGAAAGACTTGCTTGATGCGCATGTACACTGGAGACTCTTTTCAAAATTGATAAAGGTCTTCTTATAGAAAACACTACCATATCTAAAATAAATGGATAAAGAATGGAGATTGACTGTTCTTTGTGGGAGGAAAAAGCAGTTATTCATACCTACCTGTGCTAGCTTCAGATAGATAATATAGTATTAATATTAATCGGTAGATAATATATTATTAATTTACACCAGGTAGTTTTTTTTTGCTAGATGGCATGAAATACTTAAATAATGAATTTCATTTGGACAGACTACTAAAATAATAATTTATGCTCTATGCGGGTGCTCCATAGATATAACAACTGGGACACTGTTTAAACTTGTAATTGTTTCAAGAAGGGGCCACATAAGCAGATGAAAAGAAAGAAACTGTAACTATTGATATGGTGGTGTTTTCTACAAGGAGACCATTATTCATCACTTGTGAAAGAAGTCTCCAGTGTCAGCATCTTGTGATAGTCAGACTAAAGCTGTAAAAGTTTTTTTTACTTTGTTAGACATGGTTCTTTGCATCATCTCTTTTTTTCTAAGTAAGTTTTCAAAAAAGGTAAAAACAAAAAAAATGAAAATGTGACCTGTTTATAGCAGCTACAATGTAAGTGAACAAGAACCTAACTTTTCTTAGATAACATTTCCATATGTTGTTTATTAAAGATAAACTTTTTTTGGCTTAAAATTTGTAGAATATTTCGCTAATAAACAAATAAACCAACTACATAAACCATCATTTACTAAATCAGGCAGAAAACTAGAAACTCTACTGTGCTTGTGTAGCCTGACTAAAAACCAGAGAATCAGAATAAATGGTGCCGTGTACAAACATACAGTCAGAATAAATGTGTAATGTCATCATCTAGTTCCTTCAAACAGTCTTAATATGTTAACTTTTAACACCTTTTCTAAGTTTATTTTATTGAAATCATGAAAGATTTGTTCTGGCCATTTGATGAGGTCAGTGGGGATGTCCTGTCTCTCACCTCTCTCAGAGCCTCGGCGTAGGAGCTCATGTCCGTCAGGATGACCAGCACGTGCTTCTCACACTGATAGGCCAGATACTCGGCTGAGGTCAGAGCCAGTCGCGGGGTGATGATTCGTTCAATCCTGGAGTGGGAAGTGTGTGAGCAGTAATCAACTTGAGACGTGCAGATGACACAGGCGAGTTTTTATTTATTATTTTTTTAATTCTTATTATTATTTCATTAAAACAACAAATCAAGCTCTGTGTTACAGATAAAATGAAAAGTCTGAACTTGGCTCACGTTGGGTCGTTGGCCAGATTCAGGAACAAGCAGACGTTGTCCATGGATCCGTTCTCTTCAAAATCAGACTTAAAGAAACGCGCAGTTTCCATGTTAACCTGAAAGGGGGAAAAAAAAAAACGTAATTAAATTACACAACTTGCCCACAGCAGCAGTATAAGATTTAACACATTTCTAATGTCCTGTTTATTTAGAATGCTGGGATTTCCACCCTTTTTCTGCACGCCAATACCCTAAACCCCTAACACTATTTAAATAAGCCCCTAACACAAGGTAATTTCCTGCTGTAGGAAAACTCGCAGCTTTCTGAAACAGATTTAACACTTTAGCTGGCCTGAGCATGAAATCAGGGTGTAGAGTTACACGTGCTGAATGCAGAACGCATTAAGCACAAACACCCAAGCCAGCAGCAAAGGCCCAGGTCGGTGACATTACTCGCTCAGGTTAATGGAAACCCTTCACACCTCAATGTGCAGGTGAACGGGACACCTGACCCGTCTAATGCTTCTCTGAGAGGACAGACTGTGCCCAATGAGGCGACAGTAACACATGCTTAGAGGTGGGGGTGTGGGAGGTTAAGGGAGGGTTAATAGGAGGATTAACGTCACAAGGCTGGAAACACAGGTTTCTTTTCTCTGTGTCTAGACATGAGTAACGCCTTTTAACTACATTAAAGTCTCTCCAGAGATTAGTTAAACTCCTGTCTTCATACACAAAATACAATAGAAGTTTCTTTCCTAAATGAGAATGTAAGGAAAAAGATTTCTTAATATAAATAATGTGTTTGTAGCTTGGATATAAATTGTATACAGAAAGGAAAAACTAGGGTGCATCAGGAAAACAATACATTTATTATTATTGCGCACCTTATAATATGTGCAGAAAACAACAGTGGCGGAAAATGCTAAATTATAATATAAGCAATAAAAAAAAATCCTTCCGGATCAATAGATATTATCTTAAAGACAAAAAGAGAGAAACAGACTTACCCCCATAGCAGCAAAGACGATGGCGAAGTTTTCTGAGCTGTAATCCATGACGTCCTTCGATTTCTGCACCAACCCAGCCTGGCGACAGATCTGTGCGGCGATCTGAGAGCAAACGTAACAAAATGCACAATGCAATATAAACATCAAAATTTATAGCATTAACATTACTCAAATTTGGTTAAAAAAAGTCAAACACATTAGAGGAATAGTGCTGGACCATCAACTTCATGGAAGAAATGTGGTCAGAAAAAACAAAATAAAACATGAACAACTCTGATTAGAATTTTTTTTTTTTTTTTTTTAAGTTGCATCCTAACAAAACTGACATTTCCACCCATTGTGTGACGAGAACTCCAAGGATCAGGACTAAACAGCTGTGTGTCCATAAGAAAACCATTTATTAGTATGACTAACCATTAAAAAAAAATATGCTTGGGTTTGCTAGGGAGCATAAAGACTGGAGCAAGAGCAAAAGGTCATGTGGTCGGAGTCCAGATTGAACCTATTCCAGAGCGATGGACGTGTCAGGCTAAATGAAGCACGGCACCCATGATGCATAGTTGCCATTGTACAAGCCTCTAGAGGCAGTGTTATGATCTGGGGTTGAGGTCATGACGATGAAGTCAGCTGATGAGCTGAATGTACTCTCTATGATGGCACGGCCAATTCCAGGACTCAGAATGTCGAAGAGCGGTGCTGGGGATATGAGGAATCATTTTCATACATTCTGACACCTGACATTCACTCCGATCCTATATGAGGTGTGTTTCATCGACCACATTTCTTGTTGCGAATGAATGTTTTACGAATGAAAATATTTAAAAACTTTATACAGACTCTACAGGTGCTCTGATCTGATTTGACTTTGAAATTTTTGTCTTTTGGTTTTCCAGAATTCAGCCACAGAGACATCAGACAGGATTTACAAATGTTCTACTGTAGATTAAAGTAAGAGTGTTGGCCAACTGACTCAGATAATACTCGAAATACACACAAAACTACCTCTTCCTCATGGTCTACTGCATCTTAAACCTCTTTTCTAACTGTCTTTTTTTTTTTTTTTTTTTTTTTTAAACCAGTGATGCAACAAGGTAAGCCTTATATTAGCGCCAACACACACAAACATCAAGATAAATTTTAATAGGGCATAGCGTGATATTTGTGTTCCAACCAATTACCGTGTGCAGCTTCTTTAGAATGAAGAATTAATAAAACGTCAATTCAAGGATGATAAACATCCCAGATGAGAAGCTTGCTTTGAAATATGTTAGCTAATAAAGGTTGTTTTGTCTATTAGCCTTGTACTTCTGCGTTTTCCTTTATATTACATCTCTGGATTTCTTTGTATACTCGGAAGCACCGCAGCTCCTGCTGAGACACTGCAAAGATTTCATGGCGTGTTTGGGAAATTGTCCCGCTGACCCAGTTTGGTTCTGAAGAGCACCGGCACCATGGGGAGAAAACAATTAAAGCTGCTCTGCTTAATAACAGCAATCGCACACACACAAACACACAATACAGTACCTTCTTCGGGGTACTGGGATGAAATAAAGAGCAGCAGGCTAGAGCTGGGCACAAGTAGATGCATTTCCTGTGGCCAAATCGCTGCTCCATTATTATCCATGTGATAAAAAGCACAGCCTGCAACTAGAAGCCCATTTCCTTGTTGAGCTCTGCAATTTCGCTCCAAGATACAGGAATACATCATCTTATCTTCGGGTTGAGATAATCCATGTGGAAACAACCTTAATTTCCCCATCTGTTCACGGAAGCCAGGTTACAGACATTGAGGCTGGACTCTGAAGGCACATCTAGAAGAATGTAAACAAGCTAACCTGCCGTTATTAATAACCGGGCCTCATTGGCAGCTGATGGAGCGCTTGCACAGCGGCATTCGTCTACAAATGTATTACATGGTCAAAAGTATGTAGACACCTGAGCATCAATAAAAAGTGGTCCCTCTCCAAACTATTGCTACAAATTCTGAAGAATGTGTCTGCATGCTGTATTACTACACTTTCCCTCCACTGGAACTAAGAGGCCCAAACCTTTCCAGCATAACAACATCCCTGTGGTCTGTGAAGACGTGTGTTAAGTATGGACATCAGTGCCAGACCTTATCTTACATAGTTGAATGAAGACAAATTCCCACAGGCTTGCCGTAAAAACTTTCCAAGAAGAGTGAAGGTTGGTACAAAAGTAAAGTGAGAACAAGATGTTCAGCATGCATGCATGATAAAATTGCCATGATGATACTGAGGGATTGATTCCATTTGAGATTTTCTGTAATCACAGATCTAATGTTGGATTGCTGGATCGTAATCGTACAATTTTACATGAATGGCACACTAGCGCACACATTATCGGTTATAGCATTTGAGATTTTACAAACTCTTTCACATTCTTCTTACCACCGCTCTTGTGTTTCCAGTTAATAAACTAGAGCAAAAACTGGTGTTGTAACATCTTTTTTAATATGTATGCATATTTATATAAACCCAACACAGCAGGCAAGTGTTATATGATAATTAAACATCAACACCTAATGACCTTCAGCGCAATCTTTGTGTAAAGACGCACACGCAGACGCACCTCATTATGTGGAAGACCAGCAGCAGAAAAGATGGGGATCTTCTGTCCTCTGGCGATGCTGTTCATGCCATCGATGGCAGAGATGCCCGTCTGAATCATCTCTTCTGGATAGATACGGCACTGAGGGTTGATGGGTTGGCCTTGGAAAGGTCAGAGGTTATGCAAGGGTCAGACAGAATGTTTTTTGCTTATGCATGACTTTCTCATGTTGAGTTTTCTCAATATGCTCACATTCACAGATGTAAGACTTTACAAGGGGTGTTCAAGTCAAACTGGGACTTTTGATTACGTAGAATAATAGAACACAGTTCTGAGAGTAAAAATCCCCCTTATTTCCTATACAATTCCCTGCTACACTACACAAATGTACTTATCTCAGCATTTCACTAGTACTTGGATACCATCAAGGTAAAAATTAACCTGCTTCACACCTCCCAGGAGCTCCTGTAATGGGCCAAGAATGTGGAATTAGCTTGAAGCGAGGTCAGGACTGTACGGGGGATGTGGCAATAACTCCCAGCAGAGTTCCTGTAACGTGCAAGTGGTGTTGGTGAATGATGTGTGTACAGTTGGTGTGTGTACAGTTCCCATAGACAGATGTCTCTTCAGCAAGTTTGCAAAGTTATCTGTCGAATGTCAAGTATAATATATATATATATATTGCTGAATGTTCATGGGAACGACTGCAGTGGGCTCTGAGGCACCTCGTCATTCACAGACATACAGTTTTCTTTAATATGTTCGCAAATTTTTACTGTGTCTAAGAGTCTCATCAATGTACTGTGCTTGTAGCCTTTCATAAAGGTCAATCGGTTTTATGCCTTGATTCACCAGGAATTTCATCACAGGTCTGAGGTTGACTTGAACGCCCATCATATGTCAAAAGTCAAAAAAAAAGAAAAAAATAAATAAATAAAAAAATTCAGATACATGTCTTTTGATTTGAGTTTATCATATACAAACAATTAATTGGGCAGATCTATTCATTAATAGTTGTCTATTTCACCCTATTCCACCGAAGCCATTTTTTAAAAAAACAAATAAATAAATAACTTACACAGAACACTTATTCATTCATACAAAAAAAAAAAAAAAAAAAGACATTCTAGGCAACCGTAAGTTGATATTTGGTGACTTATGGCCATAGCATTATGATCATTTTCATCCTAATCAAACCATTCCTGAGGATGACAGTCATCCTGGGTTTCATCATAGGACAAAGATGATCAGTCAGGAAGATTTTTGTATTGATTTGAAGGGATGCCTTGTGAAGCTATACCACAGCAATTAAATAAATAAGTAAATAAATTCTCGTTGCACACACAGCATAACAAAGCCACCGTCTTCCTTTTATTCATCTCTACTGTATGTACAATGTTCATCATCCTGCATGTGGTAAGCAATTACATTAAGGTAAATTGTATTGTTCTTACTTTTGTCCTTGTTAAGATATATAGCTCGAAATGTATCATACCCATGATGTCGAGGTAGTCCTCAGCCAGAACGATTGGGCCGCGATCGATGGGTTTCCCTGAGCCGTTGAACACGCGTCCTAAATGTTTGAGGGGAGACAAAAAAAAAACTAAAATTAAGCACCATTAAAAATACATAGTCATTTTGTATTATTAATACTTGGTGTAGCTTGATAAACTGCTGGATTACAGGTAAACAAATATGCAACTTGTAGTTTGGAAAGACCCTGTTGCTTTTTTTGCTGCCTTTAAAAGCTAAACTAGCTCATCCTGACTTGCACATTCATAGTAAACAATTAACTGAACACTGGCTGAACCACTTGAAATTACAACAGGCATTCAAGTAAAACCAGGACATTTGATTGTGCATAATAACAGGACACAGTTATAAGAGGAAAAACTCCCTTTATTGCTCTATATAATCCCCGGCCACACTAATGCACTTCCCAGCATGGTGTCTTTAAGACTTATCCCAATCCACGGCTTCTTTAAAACGTTTGCACCATTCGGATGTTTTACTGCAACTAAGAGTCTCATCACTGTACTGTTCTCGAAGTCTTTTGTAAATGTCACTCTCCTTCACGTCTTCATTTATGAGACATTTCATCACAAGTCCCGGTCTGACTTAAACAACAAATATAATTTTATCCATTTACTACGATTAGCTAAGTGTTCAGATGCCGCAATGATTTTCTGGTAATTAATTTGCTGGATTAATGCTGTGTTGGGCTAAAACTTAACTGTATTGTGTGATTTTTCCAACAAAATCCCCCCCCTAGTTTTCAATCCCTTATCGGGGGTTCAAGATGGCCTCCTCATCTCTGAATTTGCTCACCGCTACAGCAGCGTCTTATAACCTTAAATGCCAAATATGTGCAAACCTCAGCTGAGTCAGCAACATAACTCTGACTATACTAGCTGTTTTGAAAAGATATACATAGAAGTAAATTTCTTCAATCACAGTCAGATGGCTAGATTGTAGTTAGCAAAAACATGGACGACCATGTGTCGATATGTGTCTTTGGTTCTCACCCAGTAGCCTGAATGCATGGAGATTTGAAAAACTCTAACTTCCTATGTTGCACAGTACTTGTGAAATCTTTGTGCTATTGGAAATGTATGAATACAGCTTTATGATAGTATCAGAATTAGCCTAAATAACACTTAGTCCAGTATTTTAGGTCATCTGTTTATATAAAGTTAAGGGATTAAATTCATTAAACAAGAATAATTTTAAGTCAAGAAAGGTAAACGGCAAAAAAAAAAAAAAAAAAAAAAACAACTATAAGGAATAAAACATGGTTAAAAATAAAGATTAAGCTGTACAGTGCTTGTGTGTGTGTGTTTACCCAGCATGTCCTCAGACACAGGCGTGCGTAGGATGTCACCCGTGAACTCGCATGCTGTCTTCTTCGCATCGATGCCTGAGGTCCCCTCGAACACCTGCCCATCACAAACCAAACCTCAGAGTCCACCCTTCGAAAAAAAAACCTTCCCTTGAAGTTCTGAGTAAAAATTCAGCTTATGAAACGCCACGCTATTCTGAATAAAAAGATCAGGAGGTAGGAACACAACCCACACAGCAACTTCTCGCACCACACAGTAACGTTTCTTAAGAGTGACCTCAGGAGGAAGATTTCTCGTCCAAGCTGAGACCTATTGAATATTCTCTATTCAATCTCTCTCACACACACACAGAGCAGAACCTGCAACCTGACATATTTTATCTGAACAAAAAAGCTTTAAAAAAAAAAAAAACAGACCTTTGGAAACCAATAAAACGTTCTCAGAGTTACACTTGTGTGCAGAATAAATGACAGCAAAGCAAAATTTATAGTTTTCCTATGTGTTTCAATGATACTGTCTAAACCTTTGTTCTCAAGGCTTTCAGATTAGTCTAGTTTTTCCCCCCCAACAAATCATAAATTTAAACTGTCTTGTCAAACTGTTTCCCCAATATGGAGTGTAAACTAGTTTAAAGAACTATCAGGGGAAAATGATTAAGTCTCTACACACTTCCCTTTGCTACTTCTACATTGGAAACTCCAGACAGGCAGGAATGAGTGACAGTCACTTGAAAAGCTGGTCATCATGCTGAGGTTAAACCCTTATTACAAAATAGCACAGCGGTGGAAAAATTAGAATGTTTTTCAAGATTCCAAAGTAACTTTTTTTATTATAAAGGAAAAAAAAAATCTATATTGAGATACACACCATGCATCAATGATGGAGAAATGTGTATTTCAGACCTTCTGATACTACGTTTCTTTTTTTTTTACCCCCAAAACATCCCCCTGCGGTTCACGGAGCAACCACAAACCACATTTCTGTACTCCTACCTGAACGACAGCTTTGCTGCCACTAACTTCCAGCACCTGTCCGCTCCGCTTCGTGCCATCAGGCAGGGTGAGGTGGACGATCTCGGCATAGCGAGGAAACTAGAGCGCAAAGAAGTAAATACAAATCAGGACTAGAAATAAAAGCGTTCCTCACTTATGACACATGAATAGCCTGATTAATCTATTTTGCCTTAAAGTCATATCACTAAACACTCAAATTATATATATATATATAAAAAAAAAAAAAAAACTGTTCTCGATTATTGTTTCATCTTGTTCTCCACAAAAATGAATTTGATTTATAAAAACTATAGTAAAAACAGAGAAGCCAAAGATAAAATGTGGATAAACCTGTCAGATGTTTCAGAATTTAGAGATACAAGAATGATACTGTACGCTATTAGATTTTCTTGCTAAACATGCCAAATGTTGAACTTGTTTGCTTGTGAGCTATTTGATAATCACCATCTAACCTACAATTTCTGTGAAATTTGTAGCTCTTATCCTCTAGCTGTATGTCTGCAACATTAAGCTACCCAACATTAAGGTTAGTAGAACACAAACATAGCTAGCTATTATCAGAAACTTAGTGGTTAAAAGTCTTTTTTTCTCCCTGCCACACCAATATTCACCCATTTTAACCGACTCTTCCCTAACACATGACCGGTGCAAAGCTGGAAGTGTAAGTGCGTACTCCCTCAGAGAGAAGTTTTTACAAACTGCTGCTCATGTACATCACAAATGGAAGACACTATCTGCCTTCTTCTGCATACATGTGCTCACAGATACATTCCTCACTTTTAGAGAGCACAGATCATTTTGCTTTCTTAAAATTCTGGATGTAGCATCTCAGAGACTCATCCTTAATTATTTCCGTTACACACTGTTTACAAATCTGATTTATATCGTTCATTATTTACTTTTATCTTGTGCCTTTTTCTTGTTAAGGGCTCAAATTGCAGACTATGACAAAGTTCACAGGTTGCTTTCGATAACATTTCCACGGTCAAACTATCAAATCCTAACAATTCACATATTTAACATACATTTAAAGTAAAGTGCTTCTTACTTTGACGTTGTCCAAGATGACCAGAGGCCCGTTAACACCCGAGACAGTGGAGTAAGCTGAAAATAAAACAAATAGTTATTAGCCTTGCGCCATTTTCAGCCGTTTGGAATAACTTGACAAGATCACCAAGTGAAATAGGAAACCGCAACACTCCTCTTCCCGTCCCCTTCTGTGCACTGAAAAGAGCCGTGAAAGCCTTGAGTCAGTCCCACGGTAATGACTTTGCGCTCTTATGCAACACCTGTGCATCCAATTGCACAGAGCAACCTTTCTGCAAGTATTATAACTGTGTGTCCAAATGTCAAGGCCGTGGTGGAGGATGGACTGACTATCCCCCCCCCCCCCATAAAGGGTCCATGTTTCACCAAACCCGGCTTGAACGGCTTGGCCATAGTGAAATGCCAATTTCTCAACCCTTTCTGTAACTCGGCTGTCACGTATCAGCCCAAAAACCTCCAGGTAAAATGCATCAGAAATAACAGGCATTAGTGAGAGTGAGAGGGAAAAAAAAAAAAAAAAGAGAGAAAGAAATTGCAGTTGCAACATAACAATCTTGGCAAAAGCATCACCAACTTTGACCCGTCAGAGTGGATTGGACCTGTGCCAACCATCATCAATTGAGGAGTGTGTACAGGGCTGGAGTAAAAACAATGCCTCTCTGGTTATGGAATGGCTTAGAAAGTGATTTTTTTTTTTTTGTAAAGTCAAACTTTTGTGTTGGCTGTTTTGCTAATTGTAATAGAACACACACTACGTGTATGGACTTGTATACGCTTAGTGCTAGTTACATTGACCAATAACTAACAGATAATTACTAGTTAGGTATATTCTCTGCCATTCCCTTTCAAGTTTTATTATTTTTTTTCTTCGTAATGTTTCTATATACAGAGCCAGGCAAAAAAAAAAAATAATAATAATAAAAGAAATTTACACACACTTCAGAAAAGAAAAGAAAAACCTGTATAAATATTTCGAATCACTTTGACAAGGGTCACTTTGGGATCGAATTACTTTGACAAGGACCAATAATTTGTGAAGACTAGACGACTAGGCCGGAGCATCTCCAAAATGGCAGTTCTTGTGGATTATTCCTGGCATGCAATGATTAAGGGGTCCAAGGAAGGACAACCGGTAAAACGGTGACGAGGACGGGGTAACCGATCACTGATGCCTTTGAGGAGCAAAGACAGAGTGCTGAAAAAGTTCATGCTGGTTCTGATAGAAAGTGTTCAGAACTCACGGTACATCTCGGTTTGTTGTGTATGGGGCTGTGTAGCTGCAGACCGGTCAGAGGTACCATGCTGACTCGTGTATGCTGCGAAAAAAGCCGCTACAATGGGCATGTGGGCACCGGAACTGGACCACAGGGCAATGGTCTGATAGATTACATTTTCTTTTACATCATACGCACGGCCATGTGCTTGTGCATCACGTGCCTGTGGAAGACATCACTAACATCTTGGTGTCTGATAACACAGAACACCTTTAGGGTGGTTTTACTTTAGGGATCCCAGAAACAATCTTGGAATACCAAAGGATTGGTAAAATGTCTGGTTAATTTTGATCAGTCTGAACACAGGAGTTCTGCACTCGCGAGCCGTGCCCAGATCCGCTTGAAAAGGTGACATAGATCCAATATGGAATATGGAAGCCAATCGTACCCGAGCAGGGAAGTGGACCGCTGTTTAGAATGCGATGTCAACTGTGACTTCCTCATTCTCTTCTTCTCTTTGTGTTTAATGGCATCTCACAAATCTCCGCTGTATAGAAGAGTGAAATTACGCAAACTTACCAGAGTACGGATAAAAATAATAACGATAATAAAGTAAATGGTGGTAGAAGAGGAAGTGGGGCGGGGATAGCGATCGTTCCTGTGCGCGGTACAAATCAATCACGTCTAGTGCAAAAGTGTCCTTAGAGATCTTGCGTTGAAGAGTCAGAGCTGAGGCAGGAAGAGGATCTACACGATATTAGGCAGGTGGTTTTAATGTTCTGGTACAGGTGAGATCTTATTGCTTATCCCCTTGCATTGCTAATAAACTGTACATTAGCCTACTGTTTCATTTTGTCATACAGTAGCAAGATAATTTTTTGCCTGTTGGTCTTCACCTTTATTGTTATTCGAGTAATATTTATTAATTATTTCATACCAGGAGACTACAATATTTCCTTTTCATTACCAAGCGCACTACATATTTATTTTAACATCTATGATGGCGAGTCAGATGAAAATAAAATGTTTATTTCGTATTGTTTATTGTTAACAGATGTCACAAAAGAGCATCGTTTTTCTACACACTCATTTTATTAAAGCGTCTCGGTATCCATCACCTAAATCACGTCGCACTTCACTTCACTCTCACTTCGTAGCTAAGCCGCACAAAACGGTTAAAACGCTGCTATAATGGAAAATTCTTCTACTTTCTCTTCCGCGATCAATATCTTTTTTTTTTTTTTGTCCTCCTTTAACTTTTCAATAGACTGTTACCAAGTTTAACATTTATACTTACAGTGAAAATTCAAGGATATTGTAAACATATATTTTAAAGACATACTGAGCTGGTCAATTAAATTGATGACTTTTTATTTGTTCGTGAAGTCAAATTCGTCTGACCATGTGGTGAATTGATTTCGTTCCGCATTCATGTTTTTCGGATGTTTCGAACCTCACGGTTAGCGTTCACAAAACAATTTAACCAAAACTAAACACCTCGCTATTGACGTGCAAACCACACACACAGACACAGTTTTGGCAGGTGTGTATCCCGGGTGGGCCATCATTAGCAGCAGGAGGTCTGACAATAGCTGAAGAGCAGAAGTGGTTTCGGTCCTCACTTTGCCTTTTCACTCATTCTGGGAAAACATTATCAGCACCGACACCGGTGCCAATGTGTTGCATGTGTGTCCCCTAATATTAGTCTACGTGTGTGTGGTCGTTTGGAGGGAGACATGGGAGAAAAGGTCAACGTAGACTTATTTTTAGGTCAACCATTAAGATTGGACGTCTTAGTTGTTGGATGTGATGAATGTGTGTCTGTGTGTGAATATGCGAGTGTGTGTGTACAGGCATCAATGTGTTGGGCTTTGTTTGGGGGCGTCAGGCTGCATCCTGATATCAAAGGCTGGAGGAAACAAGCGTACATCGCACAGGGAGCAGCCCTACCGCCACCACAGCCACCACAGCCACCACACACACGACACACACACGACACACACACACCACACGACACACACACGACACACACACGACACACACACGACACACACACGACACACACACGACACACACACGACACACCACACACACACCACAGCCAGAGAGGAGAGATGAAAAGCACAAGGTGGTCAACTCTAGGCTGAAACAATTCCTTGAGTAACTCGAGTAATCGATTACAAAAAAAATAAGGTTCTTTTAATCAATTTTGTTTGGCGTGACACAGCACGCTTCCGGATGCAAGTCGCCAGTAAACACAGATGAAGAAGAAGCGGTTACGTCACCCACAAAGCGAGAGGAGACGCAAACAGTCACCTGTGTATTGATTGGTGGGAGCGTTCTGTTGCGGGCTGCAAAATGGAAGGGAGCGATAAAATTATATTAAAATGTATTTTAATGTGCCTGTTTTTTTGATACTTAAAGTCATTTGAAATACCTTTTGTTTTGTTTTTGCATCTAAGAAAAGGCTTTAAAATATGAATGTATGACACTGTAATGCACTTAATTCATCTCTCAGTCAACTTTAAGCTGTTCTTTGTATTGTGAATAATGGCAATGTTTATTTTTGATAAAATGCTGTATGCATTTAAAAAATAAAAGATTTTTCTAAAAAGAAAATCAATCTTTGTTTATCTTATATATTTTACTTTGCTCTTTAATTAAGCAAAAGTACATTTTATCCGATTAAACGATTAATAAAATATTAGATCGCTAAAGCCCTAGTTAACTCTGTTGAATAATTATTCGACTTGGCGCCTCCGAGTGGCGCAGTGTTAAAGTGCTCGCCCTATCATCCGGAGATCGCGAGTTCGATCCCCGGGTGATGCTGTA
>JAQMYJ010000005.1:4276889-4300435 GCA_030014305.1 Clarias laeviceps
CGCCGCCCCCCCCCCCCCCCCCCCGAAATGGAGCTAGGACACACTGCTTATTTAAGAAGATTTAAAGGAGTTTCAATGACTTGCACAATGACTGTCGTTATAAAAATCATGTTTAAATAAAAATCATTAAACAACCCATCACTAGAAGCAAAATGCTTACAACCATACATACACAGTTATATAACAGTAGCTGTACTTAAATAAATAAATAATAATAAAAAAAAGGCTTCAAGAGTAATAACACTCCATCAACGAGGAACGCTCTGGACCCTCCAGGTAGCGCCTGCTGAGTAACAAGTCCCCACACACTGGCCCTGATTGGACTGTGTGTAATCAGGGGACTTGCAGAGTGCGTGTGCGTGTGTACGTACGCACAGCGTAGGAGGGTGAACTGTCTTGGGTGTGCTAGATGTCAGGAAGTAGCCTGAAGGGTACTTGTTTAACCCTAGCACATTTGTTCAAAGGTGGTGCGATAAAAATTGACTTCTATTTCGTAAAACATGAAACTTTTTCAGATCAGTGTTTTTCTGTTATAAATTGAGGTGAAACTTTAAAACCGAGGACATAACACAGAGGGATTACAGATTGCCATGTTCACAGAGTATACACACAGAAACTCAGTGGCCACTTCATTAGGTACACCTTGCTAGGACTGGGTTGGACCTGTTTAGCCTTCATTCTTCATGGTACTGATCGAACTATGAGCTGGATCCATTCACTTTGAGATTTTCGTCCATATTGACATGATGGACGGCATCATGCAGTTGCTGCAGATTTGGCCATTACGATTGCCCATGATGCAAATCTCCTGTTCCTTCGCATCCCAAAGGTGCTCTACCGGACTGAGATCTGGTGACGCGAATGCCATTTGAGTACAGACATGGCATGAGGTTCAGAAAAGGATGGACACTGTCAGCAACAATGCTCAGGTAGGCTGTGGCATTTAAACCATGCTCCATGAGTACTAAGGGGCCCAAAGTATGCCAAGAAAATCTCCTCCACACTATTACACCTGAACCACTGATGCAATATTGTAGCAGAAATCAAAACCAGACAACACTTTTCCAATCTTATGTTGTCCAACTTCGGTGCGCCCATGTGAACTGTAGCCGCAGCTTCCTGATCTTAGCGGACAGTAGCGGCACTGGGTGTGGTCTATTGATGCTGTAGCCTGTCTGCTTTAAGGTTAGATGTGTTATGTGTTCAGAGATGCTCTTTGATTGTAACGAGATGTTATTTGACTTTCTGTTGCCTTTCTATGAGCTTGAGTCTAGTCATTTCTGGCAAAAAAATATAAAGACAGAAGTGTGCTCTTTGCTGCAGCTTTGTTATTCTGCTGTTTATGGTTCAATCTCAGCTGTCATGCACTACATACACCTCAAACTGGTAGTTATTTGGAACATAGTCCTATTACAGTAGCAAAAATAATCCACAGTGGGATAGTGGGATATGGCACAACATGAAGCAGACTATTCGTTGCCTCTACATAAACCATATTATAAAAAAAATGAAATGGTGATGTTATGCGTTGGTCAACAGTCCCAACTTTTTTTGGAGGATGTTGTAGCCACCAGTTTGGAAGTCCGTGCATTTTTTTTTTTTTCAACAAACAGTTCTTGTAGGGTTTTCAAAATGGTACAACGTCAAGAGACTTTACAGCTGACTCCTTTTTATCTTGTTGCCAATTTCTATACTGTTCCATCTTCTTTGGGATTGGGGTTGTAATAATAATAATAATAATAATAATAATAATAATAATAAAAAGTAGTAGTATGTGTACGAGTTTGATCTTAACAATCCTCCATACAGTACCAGTCAAAAGTTTGGCCACAAGGGTCGATTTATTTTCTAGATTCTAGAACAATACTGGAAATTTAAAAACCATGAAATGAAATAACACGTGTCATTAGGTAATTAGGTAACAACAGTTGTTATTTTAAGACATAGAGGTCAGTCTGTTCTTTTAAGAACAGTATTACCAAGTGCATTTGCAAAACCCATCAAACATCATGATGAAACTGGCCCTCACAAAGACCTTCCCAGGAAAGCAAGACCAAAACTTGCCTCTGCTGCAGAGGAGAAGTTCATTTAGAGTCACCAGCCTCAGAAATCACCAATTAACAAACAGCACATCCGATTAGAGCTATTATGAAGGATTTACACAGCATAAGTAGCAGATACATCTCAATATTAACTGTTCATATTTTGGATAAACACCTTCAGCATAGTTTTACAGTGTAGAAAGAACATGAAATCAGAAGATGCGTCCAAATTTTTGACTGGCAAATTTTTTTCAGTACATTCAACACAGAAAATTGCATTGCGATATTGATACTAACACAATTTATTAATCATGTGACCCTACAGGTCACAGATAACAGCGCAAAACTGCATTATGCCTAGAAAAATCTTTCATCACTCTTCACTATACCTGCTGCTTGTCATCAGATGATGAATCATGTATCAAGCACTGTACTGCCATTATATCATTTCACTGTGTTCGTCGAGGCTGGACTTACATTTACCCCATACATCTACATATGAGCCAGCCGCCTTGATGGAGATACTATAAATATTATACATGCTGTATGAACTCAAATTATTAAACAACTATTAAAAACTTTGGTAACTAAAAGAAAAAAAATAATAAATGTTTCAAGTCAAGAACCTTGAATGTGCAAAAAGCCTTGTGTCATAATGCTTTGTGCTTAAGATAATGGGCTTGTTTTCCCCCCCCTTAGCCTAAGTGGTACATAATTTAGAGACTCGGATACTATTTTTGAAAGTCAACTATTCTATACTCTTCTTTCAATTCATTTCATGTTCTTTGATGGCAAGACGAAGTCAAACGCCCACCGGGGGCTTTCTCTTTCACCGTCGTGACAATTGATTAATTACAAGCGGACAAAAGGATTAGAAACAGGAAACTGTGGGCAAAATAAAGTGGGCTGTGACATCTGAAAGATTTGTTTATAACTGTGTCATTATGGGTAATTGTTTCTTCGCAGAAATACCATTACCGTACTGAATGTCTTTTCATTTCATTTAGAAGTCTATTCAAAGCTAAAACAAAGAGCAGAGACAGTCTGGGTTAATTGCCTTTGTTGCAAATGACATGATTAAGATAAAAAAATGGCTTTAGCTATCAAAAGACAGATGAGTATTGTGTTCACTTTATTTGTTTGTCTCTTTTCATAGTGGAAGACATCTGACTTGGCACAAGTGAGAGAACAGATCAGCTCATCTCGTCACACCACCAAAAGGCTCGACATGCGAAATTGAATTAAAAAATTAAGATTGAAAAAACATCATTACAAGGACAGAATACCCTGATCGAGGTCCCGAACTCAGGACATTCCTACATGCCCAATATGTTCGTAAAAATGTGTGGAATTGTCCCGGTTTTAACATGCCTCACTCATCTACGAATTAGCTACGAAATATTCTGAGGTACTTACGATATAATGGTGATTACAACGGAATCACCTTCATCAATGTGACTCTGCAAGCTCATGCCGGACCTTCACTTATATGACAACTGTACTGCACAAAATACCTACGAAGCCCTAGGGTTAGACCTCTCGAACAGCTAAAAACTGTCAAATACTGATATAATTTCTCATCTGTTAAAGGGACATTGAGACCCCTGTTTTAGGACTACAACCCTATGCCTACAGAAGTTATGACCCTGAGAATATTATTTGGTAGTTTAGCTGCAGGGCTGAAAGTCACCCTTTTTATGCGGATTTGCTCCACCACTGTATGAGGTTTTTACAAGTACCTCAGTAATCACACGTTAACACTGGAAAAGGATTTCAGCGTATTTTTGGATTCTAGGACTCATTAAGAAGAGAAAGGAACGGTCTACAAAGCCTACAAACCACCGACGAATAATCCACACACACGGTAACGCTGTGCTTACGCTACTAGTTTGTTTTTAGATCTAAATGAGTTACAAATATCACAGGCAGGGTCAAATAATAATAGTAATAATAATAATAATAATAATAATAAAGAGCAGGATCTGGGGTCTTATGCATATTAGTAGTTTAGTCCAGTTATGAACTAGAATGATGTAACTAGGGTTAAGGAGCTGGCAAGTCACAGAATTCAGAAAACCATGATGACATTTCCAGTGTCCAATGTTTCTTGTGCCATGGTTCATACATAACTTTAATTAATTAAAATAAATTAAAAAATAAACTTCTCATTTAGCCCTCCCTCATTTCAGGTTTGAATCCAAACACAGATACAAGCATTGCGTTATGACGTACACTACACGGTTTTAAAAATCTCCAAAATGCTGACCAACAACCTGCCGACTTTCAGGAAAGTCAAAAGTGTAAAAAAGCTTCCGAGATGGCTAAGAGACTGGAAAACTAAACTACATACTGCATGCATGGCAAAACCATGGTCCAGCAGGGAGCAGATTATTAGGTCTAAGCGACAAATGCATTGAGGAAAAAAACAAAAACAAAAAAAAACAACTAAAAAAATGTTGGGACAGAAACAAAACTTAAGTTTATTCTGACTCAAGGCTTAATGCAGGTTATTCTGCTAGGGCAGAACAGTCTTATTTTACGTTTATATCTGTATACACATACAGTAATCTTACATGCTGAGAGATATATAAAATGAATCAAAACACAATGAAACAAGACAAACAAGAAGGATGGCCAAAGTGCTGTGACATTCCTACTGTACACAATTTACTAGTATTAGTTTTGCTAACGAGTATTTTTTATTATTTTTTTATTGCCAGGGAGACGCTGCTGTCAATCAGGACATGATATTATACACCCGCACATTTCTGATCTGGCAGAAAATAGGACAGTTAAAGATGATCATTAGCAAATGTTTTAGGCTACACAAGTGTGATTATTTCATCTCTACGAGCAATTTCTGTTCCAAACATGACTGAAAAGTGTATTTTGCGCAAAATACCCATGTCTGGTGACGATGGTCCTGGTTTCTCAGCCTCACATGACATGTTTGCATGCCTATCATTCATCATCGCCTTCAATCACAGGCTGCTATCAGTGTGCACTCAGCCTTTGCTCGCTGATGATGAAGAAAATGGAGCTGCTAGCTAGCATGCCTACATTAGAGCGCCTATTTCAGTCCTTCTTTTTGGGAAGGGGGGGGTGGCATCTTGAGCGGGTATGGGCTGTTGTCTCTATGCGGTTCCTTTCTCGCTTTCTGCTTTGGCTTTCGGACTCAGATCTTCCATTAAGTCATTTCTTTCACGGTTTGCTAAGAGGCTTTTAGCCCAAGCTTTTTTTTGGTCCTGAAAAAAAAAGAAAAAGAAAAAAAAACCCGCACACTACCTTGTCATTTGAGAGAAAGCATGTTTTAGGTTTAAATTAATGAGGCAGACGATGCAATTAGCAATTTAGGTTATTTCAGCGATTTCCTGCTGCAATCAAGACAGTGCTACATTGGTGTCTACTGATTGTAAACTTGTCAATTTGGGGTAAACCTCTCAGTTGCTTCCTAGTTTACACATTGATATCAAATCAACACGACTGCTCACACCATAAACGATGTAAAGTCTCCTTAATTTCTTACTTTTATATTAGCTCATAGGAGTCTTAGTTTAGATCAGTTACTACACAGATACAGCACTCGGTTTAGTCTGCAACACTGAACATATTCATCGATGATTTAAGAGAGTAATTCTCAACATTATTACCTGGCTAGATCATTAGTAATGCTACTTTTGAATCAACTGTAGGCTAGCTTGTTGCTAGGATTTACTCCAATCTGTTTCCTGGCGAGTTAAAGTTCACTAAGTAGGACAGAGGGAGAAATAAGCGGTATGGAAGATGAGATATGAGAGAGATTTATTACTGATAGAATTATTAAAGCAAAGAACTTTTGCTCATCATCTTAAATGAAAAATATTCAAGATGTCTAATGTTTAAATCAATTCCTAAAATAAAATATTCATTACTTAGTTATTAAGTTAAAGTGCAATATGAGGCATGATTTAATATTTTTTGGATAGCATGGACAGAGGCTATTTTTATCCACCGCTGTTCAAAAGATGAAGGTACTGATGTTCTTTCTTTAAGCAAAAAATAATAATAATTATAGTGATAAATGTATGTGCATATATAATTGAAGAGTACAGATGTTTTTTGGGTTTTATAAATGAATAAATAAAATCATTAAAAAGTCCTGAGGAATGGGAGTACAGTACCAATACCCACTCAGCTCTGTAACTGTAAAAAACTTTTCGTAATTTTGTAATGCCAAAACGTGACTAAAAAGTCCAAATTAGCACTTAACAAGGCACCATGAACGCAACACATAAGTGTCTGAGTAACTTGAAGGTGGTTATGAGCAATTTGTTATAAAGTCAAAGGGAAAATAAAAAAATAAATTAAAAAAATTGCAGTAACTATTGTACCTTTAAGTTAATTAAATAACTTAAAAACTGGAAAGTTTAGCACAAAAATATAATATAAAAAACTGTTTGCCAGGTCTCATTTTGAGGATGTAAAAGTCATAAAGAACATTCTTTAAAATCTTCCACCACACGAAGAAAATCCAGTATTTTGCAATACATTTGCACAACACTACTGGATCTGGTTCCTCATAATGCAATTATAACACCACTGTAGACAGGGGCTGATGGGTTTGCCCCAACAAGTACTGGAAGACACAAGTGCAAGATCATAGTGATTACAACAGTGCTCAATCCTTAAACGGATTTCTGATGTCCTTAAATTTAAAGTCAATTAAATACAACATGACTGGCAGTGCATCTTCTGTGTAAACCTGGTATCAATCAATCAATCAAGTTATAGCTGATGGTGTTACATAGATTACTACCAGAAGGTTCAGTTGAGATCGTAAATTGACTATCAGTGCATTCTGGACTTTCACATCCCTCTGTGACGCGAGGCATCTGCGGAAGGAGAAGAATCTACCAAACAGGAGTGACATGACTTTAAATTAGGAGCATAATGTCAAAGGGAAGAAGACAAAACAAAAAATCTGTAAAGTTTTATTTAGAATAAAAGTACACTGAAGCAAAAGGGCAAGCATCTTTGTGCACATGAGTTCATAAAAATCCCTTTGATTTGATTGAAAAAAAATACTTAAACTACTGAAACTGTACATGAATTCCTGACTATATGTATATTACCTGTAATAAATTGCAGCCTTTTGTGATTAAATAATTGCACAGATCCATAGAGTGGTTTAGATTTTTATGCATTTAATTGTGCAGCACTAGTTTAAACCAAACCAAAAACCTGTAATTAACATCATTCTTAAATTTAATTGGTCTCTTGGTGGAAAGCTCTACAAAACAGCTAAATATACACGTTCACACACCCTGAGCAAATGCAGAGAACTTGTTTAAAAGCTAAAAACCGCAACAAACCTTTTCATAAGACCTTTAAAAGCAACAGCATTGAATTACAGTACGTGCCTAATAATAATTATATCCATCACTCAGTTGTCGTTCCATAAACGGGGAAGGAACTGGTAGTTGACAAGTTGCTATAATATATGACAAAATGTGAATTTGTTTAAATGTACAATTGGTAATGTAAATTTTTTTTTTTTTTTTATGTAGTCCATTATTGGGGGTTTTGACATTTAAATGAGTCTCAACCATCTCCGTTAAGCTCCTCCCACAGGGTCTACAAGGGCCAAAAAACAGTCATACTAATTACTAAAAGAAAAAGTGTCACTGGAAAATTACATTTAAAATATGTTATATTAATCATTCTTATTTGAGTTTATATTTAATATTCATTGTTTGTCATATAAAAAATACAGTTCAAACATATATATATATTTTTTATTTGATTTATTATATGTGAAGCAGTAAACATCTAACACGCCACAACTAGATTGACTGTTACATGCATTGTTCATTGTTAAATGCATTGTTTAGATTTAACTAATGTCAAAACACACACACTACTGTATATGGGATCTGGATCTGGCCAAAGGCTTTCAGCAACATACCATAATCATGCCCCTGATGACCCAGTCACGTGATTAGATCACATGATGGAAATCATCACCACCACCATCCGTCCGTCCGTCCGTCTAGCTGCCTCAGAATAGTATTTCTGAGATACCACACGTTTGTTTTAATAAATGCATTTTATAACAGGACTTTGGATGTATAACATTGCTTAATTAAACTTGTATAAAATAAAAGTTGCTTTTATATAATTTACAGTAACCTAATATGTCAGATGCATTTAATGAATGAACATTCAGTCAGGCTAAAGTACAAACACATTCTGACTCCGTGTACATGTGCACTACAAAGGGAACGAAATCAAACATGTCGTACACTACATAGTGCACTTAATGCTGAATTTGGAATATGACCAAAACGGATCAATTTACCTTTACAATTGAGTTGTTGCAAATGCTAGCTTGTTTAGCTTATGTAAAGGACATTCACTGTGGACTTTAAGGACTTTCAGGATCCAAAGGCAAAATATTTATATTTTTTGTACACAAGACATTTTTGTTAGCGAAGCCACGGTGTAGGTGACGGTTAAAATCTCGCGCAGGTTAAGAAGAGTGGCAGTTAGGCTTAACATGATAGCTCGGTTAGCATGCTAGTCAGTCACCTAGCTGTACACAATTTCCACCAAAATAATCAAAGGAGTGAAACAAACACAAGCTGTACTGCATAATAAAGCATCACGCCTCCATGTTCCCTCATTTTCATTTAACAGGAGTCGCTTCAGGTTAGAATTAAAGCACACTGTAATCTAAGTTACTCACTCAGCCGGGGCTGTGAGATGTAGTTTCTTGTCACGGCTTGCGCGTGCTGCCTGGCTGCAGCTTCCGGCCCGTTCAGGTCCACCGGACGATTCGCGACTAACGTTGCCATTCTTAAGATTAAATAAAAAATAAAACACCCGACCTGACGAGAAAAACAAGCTGAGAACACTTCACTTCACCCAGGCGTCTTAATGCCACTAAGTCATATGACCCTGCGGAAGGGGCGCGCTCACGTGCCGTGCAACGCTTTACGTCATGACGCAGGACCGGCGTGCGCGCTCTTGAAAGGACACAACATACAGTATGCACGTGCTCTGCACAGGCATGCAAAAAGTACTGCACATGATAAACATTCATAGTTTAATGATAAAATGAATGAACAAAAATGTCTGTCCATTATTATGACTGCTTTTTATTTCCTTCATTTCAGATATAGACACATATGCCTATTTATTTACTTTATGCTGTACAATTTGGATTTTTTATTTTAGTTTTGTCTGAGTTTGTATATATATATACCTATCATCTGTGATTCTGTTGTTGTTGTTTGTCTTTCGGCTGCTTCCATCGAGAAGTCGCCACAGCGGACCATCCAATCCAATGCCCTTCCTGATGCACCTCTGCCATTTTATCCGGGCTTAGGACCAGGACTGCATCCAGTGACTGGGGTACTGTGATTTCTGCAATTATTATTTATTGCATGTTAATGTGTAACATTCTACAATTTTAATTTATTAAAATTGCTAGCAAATTGGTTTTTAATGGTAGCAGTAATGCAGTTTCCCTCAGGTTGAATAAAGATCTATCTATCCATCCATCCATCCATCCATCTAATGAAATTTCCAAAGAAATTTCCGATTTTTAAAGATGGCGATTTGTTGGCCAATCTCAGAGTGGACTGTCCCAGAGAGAAATAGCTGGGAATCTTCAAATCCCCCTTTCTAACCATTAATAGAATTATAGTTCATTTTATGTAACAAAAAAACACTTCTTCATCCTATCTAAAGATCTATTGAGAGCAACCCTCTCGTACTATGACTTTTTGGAGTTGTTGAGGAAAAATATGGCAGTCTTTAATCTAACTATGTGCCAGTATGAACTATGACTATAAATGTATAAATAATTAGCATATGTATAATAAAAAAAAAAAAAAAAACAGTATGTGCTATAACATTAAAACTTTCTTTATGCCTAATGTAAAAGAGTAAATCTCATAAGCAATGGTCATAATATTACCCAGGTACAATCTGTTATGGTGTAGTGCTCTCAAATTCTTAGTTAAGAACATGATTTATTTTCCACAACAGCAGTTCAGGCCATGCATAGATCCAGCGGCAATATAAGTAATACAGCGAATATAGAAAAGAATCACGTCCCACCCGTTTCAAATATTAACATTCTGTTGCTTTGCACCCTGAAATGAGGACAGACACAGTTTTTATTTTATCCATCTGTATGTCCTCAGTGCAACTTTTAACATGCAAGTGAAAGATATAACACCAACATGTCAGAAAAAAATAGGGGAAAAAAACAGAACCTTCTCAATGGCACACAAAGCTTTGCACATCTAGACTTTGCACCATTCCTACAGTCAGGGTTTAAACAGAAATCAGACTCAGTCTTAATTCTACCTGATGCTGCAGCAAATAATCTGATCTTGATGGCAAAAAAATGAATGGTTATCTATTAAACGCAGAGGGTATAGGCTTGCTAGTTTGTTTACACCAGCAGGCCCTTCTCTCAGGCTACTGCTTTTTTGTCGATTCTCTATCATCCTGTCCCTCTATCACTTCCACATGAAGAGCACACATTTTTCACGCTACTCCAAAGTGCTTTGGCGAAAATGTGAACCAAAGTGCAACAAAAAGATCTCAACGAGGTGACGTTTCTGCCCCGTCCGCTTTGGGTCCCATAAGCTTCGAGCTCAAGAGCTCATCTAGTCCATGATCCAGCATATGAGCACATTTCACCAAGCAGACAGTTAACACTTCAAACCAATTTGCTGCTGCGCAGACTCGGGATGTTTTACATGGCTGCCGTTTCAAGCCGGCAAATTTGGTTGAGGTTCTCGGTCCTTAAAAACGAGACATGACAAGAAGTATGAGAAGTGTGATTCACATGGTCATATATGTCTTTTTTATTTGCATTTGTAATTAAGTAATCCGGGCGGCGAGTACTTTTGTGCAAACTGTAAGTATGTGTGAAATGTGGTATTGGACGAGCACTTTATGTGTGAATGGCATGTAAAGAGGAGGCGAGTGATGACACTCCAATCACTCATTAGCATTTCTTTCCTCAATGCCGATGTTTGTGTCTCACTCTACAAGACGGAATCCAGTACAAAGCCTCTGAAGTTTAAATTCTTGCACTCACACACACACACACACATACTGTAGTATGGTGCCACTATACATTTAAATATGCATATATACACACTAAGTATAATTATACACTCAATCACAAAAAAGACCCTTAAATAACATATATACACACACACACACACACACACACGCACGCATGCACACTCACACACATACACACAACACAAACTCTCTCTTTCTCACTCTGTCTCTCATGCACACACACACACACACAGTATGGTGCAACTATACATTTAAATATGCATATAGACACTAAGTATATTTTATACACTAAATTACAAAAAGCATCCCCAAATAACACACACACACAAACACACACACACAATGTACAAACACAACACAAACTCTCTCTCTCTGTCTCTCTCTCATTCTCTCTCTCACTCTGTCTCACACAAACACACACACACACACATACAGGTATGAAATAGCATGACAGTGCATACACCTCCACACTCACATATAAAGGACATTTATACTGTACACACTGCTCTACAATCAAAATACACACACACACACACACACACACACACACACAGTGCCTTCACAGATACCTACACACACACAATCCACACACTGTACCCATACTTTTAAACCAAAAAACATACTGTACCTGAACACACACACACACATGTAATCCCACACACTATACACACTACATCTACTCTCACAGATACATGCACACACAATTGCACACATTGTACACACACGTACACACACTCCAGTGTGAAATATTGTGGCAGGAAAAGCACTAGAGTTTGAAGTGGCTGAGCCTAGCGGCTGGTGCTGCTCGCAGGTCTCTGTGCTCGCTGAGTCTCTCGAGAGTCAATCCAAACGTTTCAGACAGAACGCGAAAAATAGCCGATTAATACCAGTGAAGAGCCTCCACCCACAGGAGCACTGCCCTCGTTTAAAATACATCAGCTTTAGTCCTGCACGGCCCAGCTGGAAACACACAGCCCGAGGCAGAGCATAAGCAGCGAGGAAAAAGACAGATCCTGCTAAATGACCTTGCACTTTTACAGAGGTGTATTTAATCTAAACTTAAATGAAAGATCTGATGATGCTTTCTTTACAGACAAGTTAATGAATGAAGGAGAGAAAAAAAGAGAAAGAGAGATAGGAGCTGTTATTCAGTGCAGTTCTGAAAATTCTGCCACCTTTAGAAACGTAAATTCATAGAAAACCTAGAGGATATGAGATATATATAAAAAAACAGCATTACAGGTTTTAGCCATAATTATAATGCATTTTATAAATTGTTAATAGCGTGTTATACTAAGCATTCAGCTCAATATTATTACACTCACCATATGCTACTGAGTATAGATTATTAATAGATTAAGGTATATTATTAAAACAGCTTAGACATTTTATTTGTCAACTCTAAGTAAAGTGATGTACTGCATGTTCAACAGAAACTTTCATTAAAACTGTGACGTTATTAATGTTGTATTTCTCAGAATTTTATCATACCCAAAGCTACACTGCAGTTATAAAAGATTTTTAGCAATGGTTCGCAAAATGAGTTCCATAAACCTTAATTCATTAATTAATTCTTAGTTACAGTACTGTAACTTACATTACCCATTATTAATAAAGTTATGATATAATTATACAGTTATAACTATATAACTGTGCAATAGTTATTTGATTGGTCCTGTACAGTATATCAAACAGGACTACCACAATAACGTACAGTACTAACTTATCAACTAAAGTTGCTTATAAAAATTTTGCGTCAGTCTGTTTGTTGAAAAGTTCAGAAATGAAAAGCTTAAATAAATACCAAAAATATTCTTTTTTTGAACACATTTAAATAATGTCCATTAAATACATTTGAGATATACTTACTAAAGTTGTTCAGTTTCTTGGAGTGTTTGTTGTGTAATGTCAATTTAAATTGCATGTTTTGTAGTATGAGTCCAATGTTAAATTTAAGTTTTGTAGTATTATTCTAAGGAAAAATATATGTTTTTAAAGTTATTTTAATGTCATTTTTTGTATTCTGATCTAAATGCAAAATAAAAGTTGAAGCTTGTTTTTTAATGTAAAATGTAAGTTTTGTAATATGATTTTGAGGCAAAAATGTAAGTTTTGTAGTATTATTTTGTAGGATTGTTAGATAATACTCATTTGTAAGGTAATACTAATACTGTGCTAAGCATAGACAAAATACTGAGAAACTATTATTCTTAAACGAAAGGTAACCTTGCTGAATTAAATGTCTAAGTATGGAACTACTGTAAAAGTCCACTTTAGTGAAAGTTTATTTATATTTAAAAATACTTTATAATAATAATATAAAACCGATGGAATAGCTGCCGATAACTCTAGAATTTGGCTTGTAGCTTAAGCATTTTTATAGCATTAGCACATCAAATATGAAAATAGCTAATTTAACAAGCTGATTCACAAAACTAGCTAATATATCAAACTTGTAAGGTAACTTATCTAAACATATTTAGTTAAATTAAAATTTTGGTTAAAGGCTGCTAACAGAAAATGTAAAGGATAAAATCTCATACTCACTTAGATTTCAAACTAAAGTGCTTTTCACTAACAAATAATATAATTTTAGAGGAAATGCAGCAGGACACTGCATTATGTGTATGTTGAATACGCCACGGCTACTCTAAAGGTAACACTTTGGACATGTTTGACTCAAAACTGCTAAAAAACCCATTTTCTAAACTTTTTATTTTCTCATTTCAGTCAGACTCCCATTATAACCGTAATTGTATACCATTTTAGTCACCTTTAATTCATTTAGTTTCCATGCAGCAAATGCAGTAAATTCAGTCCATTCATTTTTTACAGTAGGCATGGCTGTTATATATTTATTGTCCAACATATTATTGAAAGTGTTGATTGAGATTTAATGTTGCTGGTATTTTAGACAACCATCCTGAAATAAAAAAAAAAATAATAAAAAGGATATCAGCCAGTCAGAAATGAGCACATTCTGTGACTATAGTATAAATAATTACACGCTAGACAGGTGCTTTGACTAAGGGACAAACGTAAAATTGCATTTGTTACAGGTGACATTGCATTTATGACCTAAAATTTATTTTGGGGCTCTAAAGGTGTTATTGAAATGCACAACATGCAGTCATTCAATCATTTAAATACTCACTCATTACTAGGGACAATTTCAGAATCAACACAGAGTCAACAGACATACTAAACTTCACACACACACACACACACACACACACATATATATGTATAGTATGTCTGTTGACTCTGGGTTGATATGTATATATACCATGTGGAACTCAAATATGTGGTGTCAAAATTCAGTTTCTGTCCTTAGTATTGTTTTGCATGGAAAACCTCTGAATGTTGTATAAGAGGCTTGAACAGCACTTGTACAGCAAGTATACAATGAAAACACACCTACACACATTCCTTGAACTAGAAAATCACTCATGCTAATGAGTAACAAGCCTCGATTAGATATTAGATATAAAACCCACTAAGCCACCAAGGTTACTGAGAACATATGAAATATATTTACAATATTTCAGTGTGATAAGACACTTTTTTATTGTTCATAGTTGAGTGTTTGTCAGGGCCAGAAACAAGTAGAATATTATTATTATTATTATTATTGGGGAAGTATATGTTATTGTTTTAATGTGTTTAACTATCAATATAGAAGCCAACTTTCCTAGGATACCATCAAGGTAGACAGTTTCCTCAGTACGACGGAGCCATCATCAAACTGCCTGCTTCTCCTGTCTGAACTCCTTTAATGGTGCAAACATCTGGAAATGGCTTAGAGCGAGGTCAGGACTGTAAGGGGGAATATATTTGGCAATAACTCCCAGCCGAGTTCCTGTAATGGGCAAGTGGTGTTGGGGAATGACGTGTGTACAGTTCCAACAGACAAATGCATCTCTTCCACAGGCTGGCGACAAGTTACAGTATATATGCATTTTCAAGCGTCAGGTGTTCCACTTGCTGAATGTTCACATGTTCTACAGTGGCATCTGAGCAACCTCAGCCAGTCATTCACGAACATACGGCCTTTTTAAAAATGTTTGCACCGCTCAAATGTTTTAGTGTAACTAAGAGTCTCATCATTGTACTGTGCTCGAAGTTTTCTGTTAATCTTAATAGGTTTTACGTCTCTATTTATGAGAAATTTCATTACAAGTCCCGGTTTGACTTGAACGTCCCTTGTAATTTAACAATAAATCAATTAACCATTTAACTAATGAAAAGGCATGTCTGCATATAAAATATTATCCCATTGACACCTACAAAATTTGTTGTTTTAATTTGTCGGTAGCTTTGATGATTCCTTTTTATTGCCAAAAGAGTATTATTCTAATTAACTTATTAAAGTATTATTTCATGTATTTACTATATACTTTACATTAGGTGAACTTTCGCAATTCACCTCACACCTCCAAGGTTGGGGGTTCAAATCTCTCCTATAGTCTGTGTGTCACATTGCATGGTCCTCCCCATGCCTGGTGTGTTTCCTCTTGGTACTCAACTCTCCTCTCAAAATAAGGTCCTGCATTGCAGTCTGATTGGCATTTTTCAAATTGCCCATAGTGTATAACTCAGTTTGTGTGTGTGCATTCGTGCCCTGCGTTGGGTTGGACCCTCATTCAGGGTGTACCTTGCCTTGTGCCCTGGAATAGGTTCTAGGCCCCTATGACCCTAAACAGCATAAGTGGTGTACAGTAGATAACGAATGGATGGATGGATATTTTACTTGAACATTACTGAGACTGAACACTTGCATTGGTATTTAATCACATTTACATGTTTTTATTTAGACCTTTAAAGTTCTCATTAATGACTAGGAATTATTCTCCAATGCAGCCAATTACTGTGTTCTGTACTTCAACTGAATATTTTTGGTTTCATTTCTTAGCGTTTCACTTTAACATCATTTCAGCATCCAATTCATTACATAAATGTAGAAATTTCAAGCAGCCCTTCCAGTTAATCACTCAATTGTGACCTTCTCACGCTACAGGGTTTAGCTAGCACTATTGATAGTTGTGTGTGTTTTATGAACATTGATAGCACCATGATGAAGAGTTGAGTTTGAGGATGAGCATCACTTGCCCTACCTTATATAAAAAGAAGTGTCTTTGTATCCTGTAATCTGTAGGTTTTTGATAATCATTGACTGGCTATGTTTTACATTACTACATTTTCATGCAAGACAGCAATTTCCTGTTTAATTTAGTTTACCTTTTAATTCTTAAATATACATATTTCATCTCGTATTTCAGATGAGATTTGCTGGGTACTTCAACTTTAAACTGAGTACAATTTGACAGTCACTGTATAATCTAATTTCTCAATATCCTTGATTGTAGATTTGTCCATTATGACATTAGACAGAAGCTGAAATTATTTCTAAAATGTCTCCAAAGTTATTACACCCTTATACATACCTTAGCATTATACCCAATAGGACATTTTAGTGGTGTACGCCAGAGTAATTTCTGCTGTAAAGATGAAAAGTCTTTATGGGTGACATGATGGTGTAGTAGGTACAGTAGGTGTTGGTGCCTGGTTTGATCCTGAGCGTATTTTAGTGTTTGTTTGGAGTTTTTCCACATGTTCTTACCGTGTCCATGCGGATTCCCTTTAGATTAGCTGCTTTCCTTCAAACTCGCCAAAACACCCCAATGATCTATATTATCCCCTAAATAAGTGAATGTGTTTGTGAGATTGGTGTCCCAGCCAGGACTCTGAATCCACTGCAACCCTGATCAGGAGAAAGCACTTACTGAAGATCATGATGAATGTTGTTGTTGGTCTTTCAGCTGCTCCCGACAAGGGGTCGCTACAGCAGAATACCCAGTCCGCACTACAACTTGGCACAGGTTTTTACGCCGGATGCCCTTCCTGACGCAACACTCCCATTTTATCCGGGCTTGGGACCGGCACTGCATCCAGTGGCTGGGGTTTGGGCACTGGCTGGGAATCGAACCCAGGCCTTCCGCATAGCAGGCGAAACACCTACCACTGAGCCACCACTGCCCCCCGAAGATCATGATGAATAAGTACCTGAATGATGTTTAGATATATGATCTAGAGATATACGCGCAAGAAACCGACACATACATGGCTGGGATGCAAATAGTCCTGCGTTTTTATTTTGCTACCAAGTCAAAAAGCGCCACAAGCGAAGGTGTCAATAAATGGTGAAATTTCAAGGGGAAACCTTGAGAATCCAATGTAGAACTCAACAATAGCTCACTCACTCTCAATTATTGTCTATTCTGCTTTATCCTGTATACAGTGTCGCAGGGGCCTTGAAACCTATCCCAGGAGACTTGGGGCACAAGGCAGTGTACATCCTGGACCAGGGTGCCAATCCATCAAAGGACATACACATACATACTCACACACTACAGGCAATTTGAGAACGCCAATCAGCCTAATCTGCATGTCTTTGGAGTGTAGGAGGAAACCGGAGTACCCGGAGGAAACCCACCAAGCACAGGGAGAACATGCAAACCCCATGCACACAGACTCAAGGTGGAAATCGAGCCCAGAACCTGGAGGTGCAGCGCAACAATGATAACCACTAAGCCACCGTACCGCCACTCAACGATAGCATTTGTTTTAAATAATTAAGCAAAAATCGTTCAAGTTTTCCATAGGTCCTCTTAATTACGTCAAGGATGAACCGAGTCGAGGGAACATTTTAAGGTGAAGATGGTTGGGTGAAGAAGAATTTATGAAAGAGAGCGTTCAAGAAACGAACACGCTGCTCAGGAAATTCTGACATCATTTGAGTTGGTGTTTAGGGATGTTTATGCACGTGTGTGTGTATACATTTACTGTCTATACATTATTTTCTCCTCCTAAGCCCTCTGGTTGTCTGGCTAAGTAAATCTTCACCGCATGCGATTCGCTTTCCGATTTCCCTCCCACATGTAAGGAAAAGCCGTAGATACCTATGGCAAGACTTCCCCCTCCTAAAGAAGAGAAACAAAACCCCATTTCTTTTCTTCTGTCCTTCATACACAGACGTTACGCTTAGTGTCCGGCATAAAAGAGGAACGCTTGGAGATGCACAAAGAGGAACAAAACCGCGACAGGATGCTGTGCTTCCTCCTTCCCGAGGCCTGGACTCAAGCGCTGGTCATGTGACGAAGCAAAAACGTGTTGGTGGTCTCATACACACGCATCCTCCCCCCACCCTCTTGTCACTATTAGCTCCACCCCCTTTGTCCCCTCCAAACCCAATCCAGCTTGACCTTCAGCCTAATTGGTCTATACAGAGATAGAGGAGTGCTGAATAAAGGAGGAGGCAGCAGCTGGGGGTTTTTATGCTGTTTGGGAGATTCCCAAGCCTCGGCAACGGTGTGGGACAGGTTCAGGCTTGAACACACACATACACACACATACACACATAGAGCCATGGCTAAAGGAACAAAGGCCTTCAGTTGATGTCCATAGTGTGTGCAAAGATACAAACACATCATTAGCGCTGCACAGAACTGAGAGCTAATGTCGAATCTATCGCATAAAAAAAAAAAATTATAATAAAATCACAGCATTTCTCCATTTTAAGAAATCTGATCAGGTGCATAGTTCTAGAAAGAAGAAGACTGTCCTATCAATCAGGTTACTTTTGTTGAACAAACTCTTCTTCTACAACGTATAGAGAAATATTGACTGAGAAACATAATTCATGATATAGTGCTACTCGTACACACGACTAAAACTCAACACACTGCGTCCTTAAATCAGTTCTTTTTCGGTCTTTCACAGGAACAGGAGTTTAAACGACAGCCTTCAAGTTCTCTTCTCAAGACAGTCTCCAGTCATTCACACAGACAGACAGACAGACAGAGAGACTACATTCCTACCCAACATCCGTCCCCTCCCCAAACACAGATATTTTTCTTCAGCTGACCTCTTACACAAATACAATTGTGTCACAACGTGACCATTTTCATCTTTTACCACAAGGACAGTCTAATCTTTGCTCCATCTTTCTGTCTCTTTCTCCATCTCGGCTTTGTGAAAGAGTTTAGCGTCCTCCTGGCGTGTCCTGTGCAGATGTCGTTCTCCTGCATAAACAGTAACAGACGGTGGAATAAATTGATTTGAGATTGACCCTCGGAAAATTTGATCCCTTTGTACTTTTTGTTTTTAATACTTTCACAATACTTTTTTTTTTTTTTAAATCCTTTTCGTGCCCTGCATCAGGAACATAAATTCGAGAGTGTGTATACAAGTGCGTGTATACAAGTTATACAATAAATGCACAAGTAGAAATTTTGTCAGGAAACTAAATTGTAGAACGCAGATTGCTGTGTCAAAGACTAACACTCGTTTTATTTCTTTCTTTGATCGGATTGTATTATTGCAAATAATTAACGCGTGGCCTGAACCTGCACCTGAACCTGAACCGAACCTTGACCTCAGTGACCGAAACCTAATTATTTGGTCCTTTAATATTTCAAAAATAAGTAAATAAATAAAATAAAATAAATACAGATTTTTATAATGAGCAGTTACCAGGAAAATGAGCACACACACACACACACACACACACACACACTAATTTAGTGAAAAACCCAAAAAGCACATGAATCAGAATCGGCCAAATCCTGTACAACTACTCTGTCTGATCTAATTGTTTTTATTAAGTCCAACCATGGTGTAAATCACACGTCTTATTGTTCTCCTGTCAAAACATTCGAGCAGAATAACGACATCAGTGTATGATTACAACATCATGCCCTTGTCTCACTTTTTTTTTCTTTTTTTTTTTTGCCTAGAAATCACCAAACCCCCAGCCCTAGGCCAATTAAACACAGACAACCCATGAGGAGCACGGTTTATCACCCTCACCGATCACAGTGTGGCCTTGCGTCGTTGTCTTCCTCATCTTTTTTTTTTAAAAGGCACAATGCATGAAGAAGAAAGGGCGCACAGATGCACTGAAGGCATCGGCTGACCTTGTGCATGAAAATGCACACCGAAGGAAACGAATAGAGACATGAACGGCATTTACAGACTGACAAATAACCTCCGTTCGTGTGCTTAAAAAAAGCATTAATTCAGTAATAAGCTTAATTCCCACTAACGCAATTGTATGTGATTTTTTTTTTTCCCAGCCAAAGGAAAACGAATCAATCACGTCTCGCTTCTATTTTGTTTGTTGGTTTGTTCGAGGTGACGTTCATGTCTGCGTATTGAAAGGACGGCTATGCAAATCAGGGACAGATCATCGTTACTTTACAAGCAATAAAGCAAATAATATTCTGTGTATAATAAGAGAATCTGATATGAGAAAAAAAAATCTTTCTTTGCAGAGACTCAAACAGCTTATGAGTGCGAATGAAATCCAAAAGGAAATAAAGGAGGAGATTGAAGGCATCTGGAGTTGTTTTTGTAATCATATATAATATATATATCCACACTCGTACCACAGGTCACAAAAGGTCAACATGTTCAAGAACAACAGCACCGGGGAGCATCTGACCGTCCCCTACATTCACTCTTGCATTTTTTTTTTGCAAATAGACTAATCTATTTATTACAGACATGAAATAATTTACAATAAAATAACAATTTGTTTTAGTTACAATTCTCATTTTTCTTGCTTTTATACTACAATAATTTCGCCTCGCCCGCTCTCCACCCTCGGCACAGCGGCCTGCTCGGGTGCGACCCTTTCTCTCCGTTCCTCTGTCTTCACGTTCACCATGACGAGGATGTGTCTAAGGTCTCTCCAGCTCTTTATTTCACGATTAGAAGCAGATTTTCCAGCCAGTAGGAGGAAGAAAATTTTTTTTTGAAAAAAACATTCTGTATAGTTTAGGCATTTCATTTTACTGGCAAAAGGGTGTGTCTTTTTTTTTTTTTTTTTTTTTTTTTGCAAAAGCGTCCAGGAAATCTGAAAATCCGTCCTCATCAAGGCCTCGGAGCAACTGTGAGGGAATTTCAACTCAAGTTGGAAAAACACGTACGCGAAAAACATGGAACTCAGGACTACAGTACCATCACACACGCAAAAAGAGCAAGACTGCATATTCACTGAAGACACTGAAACACGGAGCGAGACGGCCTCCGGGAAACCGCACAGGAAGGAAACAAAGCCCTCACAAAAAAACAAAACCAAAAAACTCTTTCTTTAAAACTCACAGGACGACCAGACGAGTTTTAACGGCTCGAGAGGATTAAACAGCGCCATGGGTTAGAAAACGTCTGATTGAATAGTTTCAGATTGTAAACTCTTTACTTGCTGATGCATACAATATATTCACAGGATGTTTAACTGTGCTGGTGTTGGAAAAAAAAAAATCACTGTATCGTATATATATATATTTTTTTTAGAAGGTTAATATTTGGGACAAATGAAACGAATATCAAATGCAATCCAGTGAGAGCTGAATAACGTGGCACTGCATGATATAGAAATATATCATAGAAATACGGTTATACAAGGAGAAAAGCAGAAAGTGTGTTTTAGTAGGATAGAAGCCAAACGTTGTTACTTATTAACTTTGTAAAAATAGACATCCTATCAGACAGAAGATGCTAAGTTCAGCATTATTAAAAAAAAAACTGAATGTCTGGCTGGTGAAATGATCAAATCAGATGGAGGGGAATAAAAATAAGTTGTGCTGGTGAGGATTTCTTTCAACTCTTTTTTTTTTTTTTCTATGCTCCTTCTTCACCTTAAAAATTCCCAACCAGGCAGTGAAACCCTAAAATAGTGCAAGAAGCTTGGAAAATCCTCCTGTCTGAAAGGCGAGCGAGTCCGAATTCTGCTTTGTCACAGTTCCGAGAGGCCTCGCGTGTGCATTCTGACAACAAGAAGAACAGACATGAGGACTGACAACCACAGCAAGATAGACACAAAGAACACAGAGTGAAAAAAAAATGAACAAAACGTAAACGAACCAAAAAAAAAAAAAATAAAAAAAATCGAGGAATTAAAGAAAATCAACACTATTCCAAAACTTTCTTGTCCTCTTTGCCGTTGGTCCGCGAGTACGGCTCGAAAGCCGAGGAGCTCAGGTAGCGGGCTGACAGTTCCTGCAGGTTCCCGGCCAGCGAGCCGGCCATGCCCAGAGGTGCAGAGGAGATCCGCGATGCCACGGCTCCCAGCAGCGTTGGCACGGGGAAGCTGAAGAGCCCATGGTGGGCGCTGGTTAGTGTGCTTGAGCCGGACATGGCAGGCAGTGGAGGGCTTCTGGATGCTGTAGCTGAGCTGGTTCCACTGCTGGAGGAGGATCCTCCATTAGCAGCGATGCCCAGTGAGGAGCTGGCACAGTGGGGCAGCAGGCCGGGCATACCCGGCGGCGTGAGCAAGCGGCCCTGTTCCAGCAGACGCAGGACGCTGCACGTGGCCGCCGTCTCCGAGTGCGCGGCCGAACGCAGCTCCGCATCCTTCCCCTGGTCTTTCTTCTGTTTTGTGCGCCGGTTCTGGAACCACACCTTCACCTGCCCACAGACAGAAGGGAGCAGGTGAGAGGGTTTAAAATATAGAACAGAAACATTTAATAAGCCGGCTGTGAAGTAGAGGAAAAAAATAAAATCATCTGGCGCTAGGCACTTTCAGTAATTGTCTGTGGTGCAAATAAAGAGAGAGGAAAAGAGAGTGAGGGACAATTTAAACAGTAATTACTGACACGCAGTACCTACCGTGTCTCTTATATAAGGTGCTATTATCTGAGTTAATGTTCACCTCATTAGCACATGCGCACAGTTTGGAAATCAATCCACAGCTAATGAGTTAGCAACCCACAGCTGTGTAAACATGTGTCGTCTGATTGCATACAGAGAACAATCCGGGGGTTTTAATACACCGGATAAAATCAAACGAATCACAAACTGGGTTCGGCAAATAAACAATTCTGGCACAGGTAACAACGCAAACCTATCTGGATTGGGAAACGTCCTGCTCCAAGATGGAAGAAACGCAACTGCATGTTTTTTTGAGTGCGTGTGTGTGGTGTGTTGGAAGTGAGAGCTGTTTTGACGAAATATAATCTCTATCAGTTCTAAGCTTTACACTTCATTAAGTCATTACACTTTGACTACGCACATGTTAAATTGTGTCTAAATATAAACATCGTCACACAGTATGTGCAACATAAGCTACGTGGTTATTTCTGCATGTTCCTTGATTTTGTCCGGATTTTATGGATTGAAGCTCTGTGCATCACAACACTTCTAATTCCTGATCTTTTAATCATTTAATCAAGCTTCAACGATTTTTACATAACCTAATATTCACAGAGCAATCTGCAAGAAATATGTATTTTTAAATAATTCAAATGGCAAATGAGAAATATTCAATTATTACAATCAGGATCACAAAATGCTTTAAAGTTCTTTATGGCGTAAACAAAAATCTAAATGAAATATGTTTACTTTTAACCTTATATA
>JAQMYJ010000005.1:4300535-4312183 GCA_030014305.1 Clarias laeviceps
ATATATATATATATATATATATATATATATATATATATATATAAAACAACAAAAACACAACAACAACAACAGAAAAGACAGCCAAGTAGGGAATATACAGAGATAGATGATGCGGACAAGTGTGTGTAGATGCATCTACAGTCTCATGCATTATTTGTTTCCCTTTTTTTGTCCAGAATAAACCCCAGCTAAACCAGCACTGGATGAGCCAAATCAAATCAAGAAAGTTTTCAAGAGGATTTTTTTTTTTCAATTCAACACGGTCAACACACACACACACACACACTTAATAAGTGTGGTAAGCACCAGCATAGACAGCAGCTTAGAAAAAAAAAAAAACACTGAAGTGGCAGCAGAAAAATCATGACCAACCCATGAATAAAAACACTCTGATTATTCCCTTCAACTTAAATTGAATTGTCTTCAATTGGCGACTAATCACTCTCTCTCACTCTCTCTCTCTCTCTCTCTCTCTCTCTGTGATTTCTTTTCTTGGTGCATCTTTTTTGTCTGTTTTTATTTTCTTATACATTTCTCAGTGTAGAAATGCATTAAGATGCATCTATCCTACACAATATATCATCATCATCATCATCATCATCATCATCAGTATGATACAGGAGCACAGAGAAAGTTTTTACAGAAAAGGCCATGACTGTTAAATACTAATTCCACTGGAAGTGTGACTATGTTTAACTTGAAAATGAAGGACATCACATGGCTATATATTTTTTTCATTTCTTCAAAATACTCACAAAGCGCAAGCACAAAGATGGCCTCCCTTGAGTAAAATGTTGATTTGAATAAAGCAGCTGAGGGTAACAGATTTAAGGAACATGTACACATCTCCTTTTTTAATTGAATTTTTATTTATTTATTTGTTTTGGTCTACAGTATATTTAGTTTTCTATGACTATCACTTCAGAGGGTCTTTAGCCTTGTGGATCTTTACACTATTTCCCCAAAACTTCTGTCCATCATATTTACAGCATTCCAACAGATGGCCAAACAAGCAAACAAACAAATATCCCCGATGTAGCGTACGACAATAACGGCAATAATGACTGGCTGTAATCATCATAAAGATGCCAGGAAATGGCATTACAGGATGTATTAAGAAAGATGGAGTACAAAGTGGAAAACATTATTAAATTGAGGAGAGCAGGTGAACTGATGATAATAATCATAATAATCATAATAATCATAATAATAATAATAATACACCTAAAAGAGGACAAAAGTATTTTTCTGCATTATCACACACACACACACAAAAAACAACAACACACACACACATATATAAGTCTCTACAAATTCGTGTTTTCCTGTCTGTAATTAAATACACATCTAATGCAGTTATATAAAGAACAATTCACATGTAAGTGTATGTGCAAGCGTGTAAGTGTGTGTGTGTGTGTACCTGTGTCTCGGAAAGATTAAGCTGCCGAGCAAGTTCAGTTCTCTCTCTGCCCACGACGTACTGGCACCGCTGGAACTCCATCTCGAGTCGGTAGAGCTGCTCGGCTGTAAATGAAGTCCTGGTACGCTTTGGCCGGTCCAGATCCAGACCTTTGGGCAGAATGATCTCTCTGATCGAGCCTTTGGCATCTGAAAATAGCAAAACATATGCTGTGATTGGATCTCAAAAATTTGCAATTGAAAATAGCATGAAAATTATATATTATATATATATATATATATAATATATATAGATATATATATATATATATAACGTTTGGCTTCAATTCTACTAAAACACACTTTCTGCTTTTCTCCTTGTATAACTATATTTCTATGTAAATTATATAAATATAAGATATATATAAAATGGATTTTCCATCTAATCAAATCCCTTTGCATAGTGTGAGAACAAATAATTATTATTTTTTTTTAAATAAAAATATCTAAACATACTCTCAAGGTGGAAAATGCTTTTTTTCCTACTAAATATTTGAAAAAAAAAATCTAATTATTCTTTCTTAAATACAAAATACTTCACATTCGGAATACACAGCACTCACCTACAGAGTGCCTAAAAACTATAAAATGCCTGATCAATTTAACCATAAAATTAGAATGATATTTTAAATATATTCTCACAACCAAAGGAAAACAAATCTGAATAGAATTTGAACATAATTAGATAATATCTCTTAGACTTATTATTAAATTACACTTGTCAGATCACCTTGTTTTTTTTTATTTATTCTACATAATTCCTAGGACTTTCAATGCAGTTTTCTTCAGAACCAAAATTCACTTCAAACAATGCAAGAGAGTCAAGAGTTTCAAAAACAAAATGCTAAAGAAATTAAATGTATTTAAGCTTTTTAAATAGATTTTTGATTTTTAAACGTTTTAGTATTATTTTTAGATTCAAGATACGGTGTGTTAAAATAAATGAATAAAACAGTAATGCTAAAATAAATTAATAAAAAGACACAAAATAACATAAATGGCATTAAATAAGAAATGATTTTGCTTGAAAAAGTATAAAAAATGTTTTAATCTGAAATCTAATGCTTTTACAAAAACGAAAAATAAAAATACTGCCTAAAAATGAAGAATAATAATAAGAAGAGCCCTTTTAGCTTTCCTTTCCATTCTTCACACCTTTATTGTGTATGCTGTAATGTGATCAGTGCGGTGAAACAGGAACATCGGCTGCTTAAGCACAACTGGAAGGAATAAAACAATAATTTAATCAAGCTAATTTCATTGGGCTTTGATCAGGTCTCGGTGTGTGAGCCTGATTGAGTTTGGAAAAGTAAATAATAAATGGAGATGACTGCTCTGTGGGTTTTGGGAAGTGGTGAACCTGCACAGCATGGATGGTAGCTCTCTACACTTTATTTCATTTAAATAGAAATTGAGGCATCGTTTATTTGTCGTTCGGTTGCAGACAACAGGAATGTATGACTTTATTTTGGAATTCTTCTGAAATACCCTACTGAAAGGAACTGGAATAAAAATTGATAATAAGATATACAATAGATTTAAAAATATATATATTTCATATATTGCATTTTGTAAATATCAGAAATACTTTTTGAAAATATAAATGCATACATTTGAAGTGAGCTACAGAGGACCAAAAAAAAAGAAAAGGAAAAAAAACATTTTAAAAAATGCACCAGTGATTATAAAGCTCAACATATTTTCAGAAATTGTGAGGAAGCGAATCATTTCTTTTAATTTCAGTTTTAGATATGCAATAATTTAATAAGGTTTAGGAAAAGACAATGAAATTGTTATGGGTTTAAATTTAATTGAAATTGAAATCATTGTTTTTTCATATATATTTCAAAAAATACATTTAAAGCTTCTAATTATCAAAAATATCACACACTGAAAATGTGCTAGCTTGTCAGTCTTGTCCATAAAACGTAGTGATTTTAGTAAAATATTCCTATGAAGCATCATTAAATCCAAACAGTGGAACATCACTCTCTTACCTCGAACTAGAATCCGCCGGCAGTAGTCTGGATCTCCCGTGTTCGTGCGACTCTTTTCACAGTTTTCCATGGCTCCAGATGAAGAGAAGGAGTCCTGTGGTTCCTTCAGGAGTGTTTTGGAAAGGCTCCCCTGGGAGTCTTTCACCTCCTTGCTTTCCTTCAGTCCGTTCTTCAGCACCATCCCCATTTCCGGCTCCTGGCTATAGCGGACGTCCATGTTCGCGTGTCCTTCTCAGAGTAGCTCAACTTGTTCTTTTCCTTCTTCTGTTCTTTTTTAAGGCCAAAAAAAAAATCTTGATAATACTAGTTTCTGTGTCCTGCGTGTAAAACCACAGCTATTTGGACACTTGAGTCAGGGATCTAATGTCGACGCGGCAGTTGCTTCATGTCCCAAGCGTTCTATCATCAGTGTCTGCTCTCACTTGGCCAGTGATCATGGACTTCTCGCCCTAAATTCAGCAGCAATTTAGTGGCCCCTGTCTTCGTTACTTGCGCGTCAGCTTGATAGAGACGATCTCCATTCAATCAGAGGCGCGGATGGATGCATGCCCGCTCGTTGCAATTGATTACGGTAATTTCACCAGCTTCGGATTTGCGTAACCTCCTGAATACGCTAAATTGTTTGGGGAAATATATGCCACGCTAATGGAGGGGTGCGTTCCCTACAACCCCTCTCCTAGCCAGTCTTCACACGCATACACATACACACACACACTTACAGATCCCAGTCTAATGATTGGTCTTGGATCATGAAGGAGTGCTCACACGCTTTCAAAACCCAACATGCACAACGGAGGGAGAACCCTCGCAGAAAAGTTCCAGTCCGGTCTCAGGTGTCCCGCTGTTGATGTCCCGTTACTCTGATGAAACATAAATCTTTATTCAGGATAAGCAAATTTAGTCCAGTTATATTGCAACGAGCCCGCACGACAATTCGCACCACTGTCTCTACGATAGGACTGACAGACACGGGCAGAATGAGAGAGAGAGTGGGAGAGAGAGAGAGTGGGAGAGAGAGAGAGAGAGAGAGAAAGCGAGAGTGAGAATTTGACTGAGCGAGAGAGAGGCGGAGAGACGTGGGATACAAAAAGAAAAAAGGAATGGGGAAAAAAATGAAATGCACTTCGGCAAGAATTTGTAGTGCGAAAGATCACGGGCAAACACACACCATCAGAAAGAAAAGTGAGCAGCATCCTGGGTCTCTGTGAAATAAATAACACAAACTCATTGATAAAAGTAGAAATAGAAATACACTTTAAAATTAGGTCAATCCTGTCGAAAACATGTGGACACAAACCTCGGGAAGCAAGCGATCATATTGTTTTTAGTGTAAAGTCTCACAAACATACAAAATCCCAGACATTAAATCTTCAGTACAAGACACACACACACACACACACACACACACACACACAGGCACTTGCAGCTATTTTTATTGTCAATGCAACAATATCTGGAGAACAGCCGTAGTGGGTAATCCAATAAGACAATTGATTAGGCTACAATGATTCAATTCAAACCAATAGCTGTGCACTCGGACCCTTCTTGTCACCTTGTTGGGCCAGAAGGCCTCTTCCCTCTGAACCCCCCACCAACCCCAAACTCCCACCCTTCCTAAAGCCTTTCACTGCTTTATGGGAAAGAGAGAGCACAAGGGGAGAAAGATGGCAATTATCTAATTGGACTATTAACAAACAATTCAGTGAGTGTGTCTGCTCGGGAATAGTGGAAGACCAGGAGGAGGAGGAGGAGGAGGAGGAGGGGGCGAGGGCGGGGGGGGTGGGGGGGAGAAGTAGTGGAGCACTAACTTCATTCAGCAAGAGTGTGGAGCAGCCTGTTGAAGAAAAAGAGTGAGGGAAAGATTGTTTAAAGAAGAAGAGCTAAGTGGAGGAGGGGAGGGATTGTTTAAAGAAAAGGTAAGAAGGGGGCTAGAAAGGAAGGGAAGGGAAGGGAAGGGGGGCTCAGGAGGCTGATTCTCAAGCCCTGTTCAAGTTGAAGCTTGGGAAAAATGAGCGTTTTTCGGTGACAGGGACCAGCTGTGGGCCTTGTTCCTGTGCACCTTGACAAAAACACACAACAGGGGGTGTGACCATATACCGTCGTGACATAATGCTTGAGAATGTGATACAGAACACTGCAAGAGAGGGTTCATGGAAGGTAGGATTTGGGAATAATATGTACTGTCTATATAATATCGTGATAAATTATGTCACGATAATGTTTTAGGAGATATCATTAAATAATGTAGACAATTTAAGCGGTCTACAGCTTTAAACACTTCCACTTGGTTTACAGTGTTAGCTCAAAGTTAAGGAAAGTTTTAGGATTCTACATTTAACAAATTCTTTCATTTTTCTCTTTATTACCTGTTTTGTTTGTAGTAGTTTTTAGGAATATTATTTTAAACAAAATATTATTCAACTTTGTTCTACACCGTGGTACTTGAGTATCATAACTAAATATCACAACACACACCATGTATTTGTATTAGCAAAGTATCTGTATGTATTATCAATTACTTGTCACTCTGAGTGCCCGTTTTTTTTTTATTATCCCCCCCCACCCCTGCCATAATCCTGATACAAAATATTAAAAACATATATTCCAGTACAGTAACCTGGTAATAATAAACCTAATTTATTAACCAAATATGAAATAATAAAAACAATTACTGTGTTTAATAATAAAATACCTATAATAGTTAATTTTGATGCATTTTAGTAAATTTTTTAAACAAATTATAATTGTAAGAAAAAATAATTAAAAAGATTATATATTTTTTTCTTTTAAAATATAATAATAATAATAATAATAATAATAATAATAATAATAATAATAATTGATATTGTTTAAACAAAATGAAAAAAAAAAGAAATAAAAAGTTGTATTTTTCTTCAATTCCTTTTATATTTAGATTTTTATGTTTGCACTTTCTTTAAACAAAATAAATAATAATAAAAAAATAATAATGATAGTTATTAACAGTTATTAACAGTTCCTCTTAACAGTTTCTGCTTGTTAGTTTTTAAAAATTATATAGTCTAGTACTTTCTTTTCATCCATCTAGGAACCTCTGTAGTCCAACTAGGGACCAAGTAGGGATATATTTATTCCCATTTGTATAACCGCGGTAGGACCTCTGGTCAACATTCACACACTACAGGCAACACCAATTAACCTAATCTGCTTGTTTTTGGACTGTGGGAGGAAACCGGAGAACCCCTTAGGAAACGCAGGGAGAACATGCAAACTCCATGCGTGTTGACCTGAGTCGGGAATCGAACCCAGGACCTGGAGTTGCAAGGCGACAGTGCTAACCATTAAGCCACCGTACCGTCAGTACATTCTTTACCTTAAACCAAACAATTTGCTACATGTGCTGTCACTGCTGCATTTTTGTGCCAAAAACAAAATCATTGTAATACATTATATTAATAAATGATATTGGAGAGGAAAGGTGATCTCAGATAACCTGAGACACAGTTTTACACTTTACATCTACAATATGTTTAGGTAAATACATCATGATCCTCACTCTCCTGTATTGTTGTGTATGTTGGACAGATATTACATCTCAATGTATACCGTATATAGTACATTCATAGAGACATTACAAACTGACTGGAAATTGCTCTAGGACAGAATGCTTAGGTTTGGCTGTGGGCCAGATTTTTCAGTGCTGTTCATTAGAAGAGGGTATGACATGGTTCTGGAGGTGCCACAGGGCCACCACTAATTGCCTACCATTGTACAGGAGTCAGATACTAATTGGTGTTTCCAAACAAAGAACACCTAAATAGCCTACTCATTCCCATGCCAATAATAAGGGGGGAAAGAAGCCTTTGGTTACTTAATCATAACATACTGTTACTGTAGTAAAAACATATGACCAGTAGTTTTCATCAAATGATCTTAGATCTATAGCTGTTAAGAGCTTAGAACATCCAGGAATTTCATATCGAAGCAACAGACAATTCCTCCATCTTTGTGATTGTTCTTTTTTAGTAGCTTAGTATTTGTATAAATGCAATGAGGAAACACAAGAGAAGAATTTTGCAAATGTGGTCAATCTTACCCCTGAAAATAGGAAAAGTTTCTCCATTTTTGCAGTTTTGAGTAAAACAATATTTTTTAAGCAAAGCAAGAATTCTTTGAATTATTCTCTGATAGAGAATATTTTGTTCATGCTTTCTTTGAGTTACAATGGTGTTAAAGGCATGTTTTTGCCAAAATGTTTTGGTGTGAATTTTCCAAAACTTTGGCACAATGGCTATATCTGCCAGTGTTTGTGGCCATTAAAGTATCCAATTTAGGATCAATAATATGTTGGTCGAGTTTAACTAAAACTATAGCAAACTCATGTTTTCATTTTTTTTTTTTATTATTGTGATTTTGTTGGAAGTCAAACAGAAACTAATGGCAGCAAATTAGATAAAAGGAAAAATGTGTTAGGTTTTGTTGCACTCAAAACTTTTTTAATTGCAATGATTATTGAAGAGCATGAGAAACAATTTCAGTTTAGAGCATCATCAGCTCTAAACTCTCTCTTCCAGTTTTAAGCTCACTTCGTTACATGATGCCAGGTCCCTATAATAGTATACAGGCATCAAGTGACCGCAAGCCTAAGCATCAGACACCCACTAAGGTTATAATATTATAACAGCAGACGCAAGCAGATGTAACAAACCCAAAAGCATTCTCCACAGCACGTGTTTCACATTTCTTGTAAGCAAATCGCTTGTGTGTTGTATTGTTGTCTAGAGAACCACTCTTTCACAATTTGAGCCTGATAAATTCTGGCATCGTCATTTTGGAATATGGGCGTGGCATCAGGGACGAAACAACCCATTTATGCGATAACCTGGTCATTCAGTACAACCAGGTCTTCATTTTCTGGGCACATAATGCTGCTGAACATAGACTTGACCAATGAAGCAACCCCAGATCATAACCTTGTCCCAGCATGCTTGTATGGGGTAAATCTGGACTCATCAAACCACATGATTATTTTCTATGCTCCACAGTCCAGTCTTTATGATCCCTAGCAAATTGAAGCCTTTTTTTCTGATTAGCCTCACTAATACTGCATGTGGTTTTCTTAAGGCGACACAGCTGTTCAGTCCCAATCCCTCGACTTCTCTTCATGTGGAAATGTTCTTGCATTTGCTATTAAACATAGCTGTGATCTTTGCTTTTTTATGATTTGATCTCAGTAAGCATTTGAGAAATCTCCTGTCTAGCTCATTTTTCCTTGAAGATGATTTTAATAATGCGTTTTACAATTCTTGACAGTTTAGTAGTTTCAGCAATCTCCTTAGTTGTTTTCTTAGCTTGACAAAGGATAAGAATTTGACTCTTCTGAAGCAAAATGCAGTCTTTGCCATGACCACAGGATACGTCTTCTGACACGGTTGTTTCAGAAATGAGATGGTTGTTTTAGAAACAAGTATCTGCTTACTTAAATCCGGGTGGGGATTTTTTGCCCAGGCAGTGCACAGTGTACATTGGGAGATTTACAGGTAAAAGTCAGTTAGCTAGCTAGAAATAAGAAGGTCATTGTATATGAGTTGGTTGCTAGCTGTTTAGTTAGCCAACATGCAAACTATAAGTAGTCAGAGACCTAACTATTGTAACTATTGTAAGTATTACTAACTATTGTAACCACTTCACCCACATCACTGATGGCAATTTATCAGGTTCTAATAAAACTTGTTCTATAAGTTCTAATAAAAAGCACATCAGCACTATAACATGAAAATGGCTTGCCTGCTTTTGGAATTTCTTGCTTTACAAAGAATGACTCAACACTTCCTTAACTCTTTTAAGACATTAGTGTTACATCTAAACTGAAGTTAAACCATATTGAAATGTTTGTGAGACAGGAAGTCTAGAACATCAATGTCCTTTCTAAAATGAAACTTATTTAACATGGCGAAAAGGAGGAAAGTTTCCTGTTTCATTGGTGGCTCAATTGAACTTCATTTTGAAAGACCAGAAATATATATATACTTTCAGGAAAAATGTTAGTGAGAGAAATTTCAACAAAAAACAATGGATCAAAAAAAAAAAAAATCCATGAAATAATTATATGTTTTTCGGTAATATGTCTAATATGTCTATAATATGTCTAATATGTCTAATATGTGATTATATATATATATATATATATATATATATATATATATATATACAGTATATACATAGAGTAGGATTCCTAGAAAGCTCCTAGAAAGCTCAAATAAGATAGGATTTTTTTGGATGACAAAAATTCAGGCTAGTACCAGTTCAAGGTGTAATGGTGAAGAACTTTAGCTCAGGGGGGAAGAAATGTCATCTTCTCAATCTTGTCAATCTGTTGAAAACTGTTCTGTGCGAGTCACACATGGGACTAATTTGATGCAGTACTGCCCATTACTAAGTATACGGACCTAACATCCTCACTTGCTGTCAGCCACAATCGTAGCACACAAACGTGCATGTTCTCCAAAAGAATGACAAACAAGCCTAAACACACAATTTAAGCAGCAGACACCAGGCAACCCCCAAAATGCTCTTCTTTCTCCTTATACATAATGTATGTGTTCGGTGGAAAAATGACAATTGCAACTGAATACATAAGCCATTCAAGGCACTGGAGGTAGCGAAAGTGATTTTTGTGAATGATTTTGTCTACCTGCAGAAACAAGCTTAACATTACCACTGTGAGTAATACTCAGAGGAGTACTGTACTGTATATGCAGTGTTGCCGGGTGTCTGATTTTTTACAGTAGAATTCGGTGCTGTGTGTTTGTAAATAATGTGTCGTTATTTAAATGCTGTTAGACAAAATTGTCATACACTTTAAATTTTATGACAACTCTTTAGTTACGCATTTGCCCATTTTACAACAGCATTTATTGCAAGCTGCGCGTCACACCGTTTAAGTTCCCAGGTGTTGTTTTTTTTATTTTTTTTTTATGATGATGATGATGATGAGCTTTACCCTTTGTAAATCAGATGTTAATGTTCAATGCAGATGCACATTTTGCACCTTATGTACATTTAAAGTGCTAATAATAAGAAAACAGTAAGAATACATATCTGTTTTATTGCATCCCTGTCTTTCCCTGTCTTTTCCTCAACACCACCCCCCCCATCCCCCATTAAATCTCTCCATTCTGTCTCTCCTGCTCTCTCACCCCTAATATTAATTGGATTCACTGCTAATTTCTTTAATGCCTGCGGTTAATCTTCAGCTCTTGGTGAAGATTTTAAAATTATCCAAGCTTCTCACGTGTCCCCCTCTTGCCCTCTCGGTATCCTGATGAGTTATGGATGTGGGTCTGGTGGACGTAGATCAGTGATGGGCTGTGAGCAGCTGTAGGCGGACCTTCTTGCACCATGCACCACGTTATCTGCTGTGAACACATGTTCACGCTCGCAATTGCACTTGCATTAAAACCAGACAAGCTGACCTCCATCACTGCTCACACACCTATTTCACCAACCCTCTGTCAACCCTCGAGCTGTTTGCAGTCTCCACACTTCAGAGCTGAATCTTCACACACATGCAAACACAATGTCCATGGTCGGGAGTTCACCTCCCAGCTTTGGAACACACCTTGCTGTTGCTGGGATAAAGCAGATTCTAGCAAATCAAAAAGTTTTTAAACAAGCTTTCTTGCTTCTCTCTTCGGATTCATTTATTCTTCTCGTTTCTCTTTGTTTTTCAATCTTGCCTCCAGTTTTCTCTTTCTTATGACCACCTCTTTAACTTCATTCCCCCCTCGATCTTATTTTTCACATCAGGATTTCATGATGTCCCATTCCTTCAAAGTTATTACATTATTTTCATTTTTTTACTAAAATTATTTATTTCATTCTCAACTCCAAGGACAGTTTAGAAATTATAATGCTGCACTAACTTCAGCTTTTGTGGAGGATTGTAGCATGTATGAGGCAATATTCACTAAATATATATTTTTTTATTATTTTTATTTTAGATACAATATTCATTCTCAAGTATTCATCAGTGTTTCCTGGATGATTGAATATCAGCCTTGATGTTAAAGTATTGTAATAGGCCTTGAGTGCTGCATAATGGAGGGCTTTTGGTTTAAATCTGACTAATGGAAGTAGTGTAACGGGGTGCTGTGTGTGGACTATGAAAGGTATATAGGCAGAGGTGATCTTACATGAAAGGAGTCTTTTAAT
>JAQMYJ010000005.1:4337049-4352756 GCA_030014305.1 Clarias laeviceps
GTTAAGCTGCTTTGGGACAATGTCAATTGTTAAAAGCGCTATACAAATAAAATTGAATTGAATTGAATTGAATTTATGTGCCTTGGTTAGTGTTCACTGTATGTTTTGGGTCATTATCCCACTTCCAAATAACGCAGCATCCGATCAGTTTTTTCAGCATTTGTCTGGATTTGTGCTGAGGATATGTCTGTATAAACTTCAGAATTCATCCTGCTACTTTTACAGCAGTAAACATCAGTGACCCATGTCACATGGCATCCATGCACGCTTATGACTGAACACTGCGTCCACCACGTTTGACAGACGATGTGGTATGCTTTGGATCATGAGCTGTACAGAGGCCGAATGCCAAAAAACAAACAAACCTGCATTTCTTACAAAATGTATGGACCTGACTATTTAACTCTCAGCTGTGAGAGAGGTAAGGTGATTTGAGGACCCAAATGCAGATCAACACCCACAGTTACTGTATCTGTCCGCTAGAAGACTAAACATTAGTTATTTTCTCTGTCCTATAGAGACAGATAATATTTCTGAGAGCTTGGATACTGTGCGGGACAGTCCAGAGCTTTCAGAGGAGAAGAAAAGATTCTTAAATTCTCACCCCATCGTCAGCAGTGTGTACAACTTCCTGAGAGAATTCTCCCTCCACAACGAGTACAGAGAAAGACCAGGATTCAACAACACTAAGGGTCAGCACTAATTTTCTTTTTTTTAACTTAATTAATTTACAGTTTCAATATTATCCTTCCATATTATACAAGTGTTATTCCCTGCTTCACATCTAGAGTGCATTTAAGATTTATGGATTTTATTTTATATTTCCTTCTCTTGGAATTAATGTTCTTTAGAGTCACACACAGATGCATATCCAAACAAGCTGACCCCTGCAGACTCCACTCTCGGCTTGGTGGATTCTGGAGTGGCCATTAACATAGGTTGTCCTCCTGTGCTACGAGCTCACAGGCGTGCTGATGTTATTCTGTGCCTCGAAAATAGCTGGGATGAGGATCGTTTAATGGTGAGAATGATAAGGGTAGAAAAGTTAAAGTACAAATCTGAGCCAACCAGGGAAGTGTATGTGTTTGAAGATGAGATGAATCCTGATGCTCCTATCGTGATCGGTTTTCCACTGGCCAACGTCTCCTTCAAAAAGTATAAAGCAGCAGGTAAAGAATACATTCATCAACTTTGCTATAGTTTTTTGGGCACTTGAGTTTTGATGTGTTGTAATAGTTTCCTGGGTCCTCATTCAGACTGTGATTGAACAGACAATTCCTGAACAAGACAATAAGAGGATAGAATCTGAGTGTAGCTACTTATGCTTTTGTAATTATGAGACTTCTTATTTAAACATCATTGGTGGTAGATCACACTCCTTATGTGCGTCACTACAGGAGTAAAGAGAGGAGACAATGAGCTAAATGAAGGGAATATTGATGTGAGCTCCAGCAACTCTCTGTACAAAACCATGAACCTTACATTTAAGTCAGAAGACTTCCGAAGACTGGTGAACCTCACCTGCTACAACATTCTGAACAACAAGGAAATCATCAGAAATGCACTGAAAAAATCTTTGAACAAAAAAGGACTGGTTAACAAGCCCATAGCTGAACGTACAAATGACTGCATACTAGCTTAACCAGTGGCTGATTTAATTTACTGTAAATCAGTTTACAAAATATTGTTTAAGAACAAAATTATAAAATCATATTAATCATAATCACAGATGTAGTTCTATATATGTTGAAATATACTTACGCTGCCTTGTGGTTAAGCATGAAATAGATATACTGTATATGAGAGAGATACATGAGATAAAAGTTATGATTTTTACGATGGGTAAGGATGGTTTGTAATGACATTCTGGAATAAAATTTTTCTTGATTCATCTAAATCTTGTCCTAACATTGTTCTAATACTACTGTCAAAGACATTAAATCACGTTGCAGAAAAACTTTAGACATTCACACTGCTGTCTGTTTTATGCTCATTACAATTTGAAGAGAAATCGTTGGCCAAGCAAAATATTTGACATTGCTGCTTAGTTGACAAAGTGTGTACCCAGCTCAAATTTGAATATTTACCAGCTCAAGTTGTATTGGTTTAGGACTCAATTAATTATATTTCCCTAGGGTTGACTTAGCCCAACTTTTATCTCTGCAAAAAAGTAAGTTGTCTCGTTTCATTGCAGTTGCTGGTTCAGTTAATTATTCAATATGTTGGCCTAATCATACGTCAACAATTAAAACACACAAACTATACTTAAAAAAGAACCTTTATTCTTCTGAAACTAGCTAAAGTTAAAAGTGGGGCCTTTGGTGATTGGCACCAAAAGAAGAGAATATACAGTACAGTATAGTCTATTTTGCTTAAAGGTCAGTAAAATACCTCGATAACACCAGGAGCCGTATTTACACAAGGTGGGTGTTTCGCTTTTAACAATGGACTTTGTGACAATCCAGCCTTCACAAATCAAAACAAAATAATGCAAATGTATATGCAATGTGAATTTTTTTTTTTTTTTAAATCAATTTTATGATTTTATATATATATAAAAACCCTGGATTGTTGATCTCATCTGTCCATAGGACACTGTTGCAGAAGTCTTCAAATTTTTTAATTTTTCTTAAGTAAATAATTGCACAGTAAAAAAAATAAACTTATGCTTTTCTCCCTTTGATGTTGTAAAGTATTTGCCTAAAACTAAAACTCACTATGATGACATGATTTTCATTATGATATAAATGAAAAAAAAAAATATATAGAATAAAACAGCTAATTATTCAATTATTCTTCGAATACTAGGAGATGATCAGTATCTAAATGTATTAAATTTTTAAATATTGCTTTAAATTTGACTGCAGTTTAATCATAGTTTGCTTGGGTTGCCACGCATGTTATTACTCCACTGATAACTGAGAGTCTAGTTCGACCCTTTGACCCTGTTTGATTACGTTACAAAATCTAATTAGTTTATCTTCAGGGTACAATGATCAGTGTAACATATAATTTAACCACCAATATACTAGGAAATTAGAAAAATTTAAACAAGTCTACTTATTGTAACTACATTGTAGCCTTCAGGGAAATTTGGATATTTGGATATTTGGATTGTTGGATCAACCATACATTAACAATCTTCACAAAATTCTACATTAATTAATATATTTTAACCTGATGTATATAATAAAACTGAGAAAATACTATGCATATGCAGAGGTTTAAAAAAATAAAGACTAATGAAGTGTTTCATCCTGGGGAGTGGCTTCAGTACACGCTGAAGTGATTCTCATCAGCAAGCAGTTCTTAAAGACCTGCATCACATCAACTTAGAGTTATTCTCTTCTTATTCAGGTTTTCCTTGGTAGGCTACCTATTTAGGCTACCCTTTTCTCATAACCCAAGGGATATTCCGCAACTGTTACAAATGAAGGTACTGTTGTTCTCTTTTTATTTAACTTTAGTAATGTTGATGATAAAAATATTGACAATAATGTAAATAAGTAGTTTAGATTTGTAGATGTGTAGATGTAGATTTAAAGTTCAGTTTCCATAGTAATGTCCTGATGGGACAGGTGAGTAAGAAAGAAGCAGAAAGAGAATGTACACTTGTGGTTTTAAACTGACTGAACTTTGATATTTGTGGAATATGAGGGAAAAACCTTATGAAACATGTTTATCAAAAATGTTTAGACACACACCTACTTGTTAGGCTGCTCGAGCATCTTCTAACACATCTATATAAAATTTATAGAATTGAAAATATTTGCATCACTTTTATTTAAAAAAATAAATAAACATAAGCTCAATTTTCTTTTAACTGTTGTGGTCAGATATGGCACGACAAATTTAATGCGCTGTACTGAGAGTATGTTTTCAGACACAAAGGTCTAACAGGCAGATGGTAAGAGAAAATGTTTTAAGACAATTAGCAAAACAAAGTACTGTAGATAGTGAACATGTGCTTAAATTAGGAAGATCAGGAAAAAGATAGGCGGGGTGGGATAAAATTGAATAATTTTTTGACTATAACTAGGTATAGTATTATTTTAGGGTATTTTAAACTATGTAATTCTTGAGTGTTGTTGAATACTGATACTCTTAATTACATTCCCCAAGGAATCTGGTTTATTTTTATTTAGACCTTGAAAAGTACTTGTTGCAAATAACAAAAGTTTGTTCTTTTCTTATCCAACCTTCGTCTGGATTCATGCATGCCAACCTTGAAACCTAGAAAATAGGGAGGATTTTAAAACCAAAGTGCGGTCTACCCCCAGAAAAAGAAAAAGACATTATTTTCCACATTTGAATTTCAAAGATTTAAATTTTCTGTGAATATGGAGAATAGAAAATAAATTAAAACATGTACTGTATGTACAGTACTACTGCATAATAGTCCATAAATAAATAACACAACAGACCCTGTGCAGCAATGGGCTTTATTAATAGGACATAACTATAAATTTCATCCAATATTTCAGCTTGGCAGCTGAGAAAGCTGACACTAAATAATCAGGTCGAAGTCCAAATTCCTGATGAAATGTTTTTTTTGCATTTTCAATTAGTTGGCTCTATATTTTGTATTTATTGTGACACATATGCAGCACACCTAATCCAACAAACTCCAGTATTAATACATGTGGTCTTGCTTTCTCTTGCCAGGGAGGTAAAAACTACATGTTCCTGAACCTGTGTTTCAAAGTGAAACTTTGTGGAACTCTGACAGCTGCTGATTTGTGTGCCCATGTATATTTATTATAGATATTATTAAGATCCAAAACATGCAAGAGATTAAAACCTGTAAGACTATTGAAGATGTAAGAGAACATTATATTTTATTTGTAAAATGCAACCAATGGAATTGAAAAAGCATTAAAGAGATACGTTTGTTGTTGTTGTATGTCTTTCGGCTGCTCCCGTCAAGGGGTCACCACAGCGGACCATTCAATCTTCACAATAACTTGGCATGAATGACCTTCCTGATGCAACCCTCCCATTTTATTCAGGCTTGGGACCGGCACTGCATCCAGTAGCTGAGGTTTGGGCATTTGCTGGGAATCAACCCTGGGTCTTCCGCATTGGCAGCGAGAGACCTACCGCTGAGCCCTCAGAGAAAAATTAGTTTAATCTTTCATAATAAAATAGTTTTTAGGACATTACATCATGTATAATATGATTTAATGCAGAGAAGGTGGACAAACGTCTGGGAAAAAAAATGTATGTGACAGAGTAGAAATGTGTTATATATACAAACGGTCATAATCACAGTCACAGTGTTTTCATATGGGTCTGGAGGCAAAAATGTTCAAGATTAATTTTTTCTTCTTGCTTCATCTTCTTACTTGTGTGTTACAGAAGGAACTGGCACCATACTGGAACCTTTCTGTCACAGTGCTACGAGGAAAGTTCGAGCATACTTATGACTACCGTATGTCCCTTATTTAGTGGGGGAAATCTAAACATCTTGTTTAGGGAATGTTTTTTTTCTCTTTTTTGTAGTAAAGGAAGTGTACGGTAACATGAAATGTACCATGAAAACTTAAGTTTTAATGTCTTGAGCTTATACAGTATATATGTAACCATTTGACCTCATCTATAACACGGAGTTTTAGAATGTTGCATGATGAAATGTAATGCAAGACTGCATTTTGTCCACACTTTGTCCAATTAAGCAGCATACAGTATATTCCTACAGTTTCAGACCCTGACCTCTATGTGACCCTGTACCTGCCTACTGCCTCAGCTTGTACTCTGAAAACCAAGACGATCAATAACTGCAAGACACCTGAGTGGAACGAGACCTTCCACTTCCATGTCTCCAGCCTAGTCAAGGTGAGTCAGGCCCTGTGAATTTCCTCCAAACAAAAGTTGCTCAGTTTGTACCCCTAAATATTCAGGTACCCCTGGGTCCTCCATCCTCTGAAATCTGATTGAATAGAAAGAGTTAAATAATTTTGTATAACATCACTAGCTAGTTGTTTCAGCAGCAAGATGCACTGTATATTAATGACCTTCTCTAATACACTAGGTATATATAGGCATAATTTCTGGTTAATCACAGGAAATTTTTCTGTGAGAGAAAATACTGTAAAAAATTTTTGGATAAAGTTCCTGTGTGTCAGTGCTTTAACAGTCAAAGGGAAAGCTGTAACTACGTCTTCTGACGTAAAAGTTTCGTCCCTTTGCATGTGACAGTTTTTCAGTTATACTGTATAACAAGCTCTTATTATCTTCAATAAAGAGAAGAGAATCTGGTGGAGGAAAGTCTGTTTATAGCTGCTGTAACTAATTAGAGGAACGGAGGACTGTGTAGAGGAACTAACTTGTTTTTAAGACATTTCACATCATTGATAATTATTATAAATAAATGAAAGTGTATTCTTCATGTACACATCAATCACAGGTTTAGGGTTTTAATATAATATAAAACCCTTAATCCTTATAAATGGCTTATGAAGGTCATAACATAATTGTGATTCGAGGTGAAGGGCAGATACAGGAGGATGGTTGTGAATTCTTTCTACTTTATGTACACAATTATGGTTCCTGTGATGCACACAAACCTACCTACTGTTATATCCATGGGTTCTTTGTATTAAATCCAGTGCCTAATTAGGTACTGTACATAAAAAAAGTATATAAACCAATTTATAATGCTTTGATGTAAACAATTAGTCTTTTGTTCTCTCTGACAGAATGTTTTGGAGATAAAATTGTATGATAGTGACCTAGTACTGGACGACAAATGTTCCATCATTCTGTTCGACATCAGCACCCTTAAACTGAATCAGAATGAGACCAAGGAGTTCATCACGGATGACAAGGTAAGATCATTTACAAGGTCAGAAAGGAGCAGGTATTACAAATGTAATAAAAAAAAAAAAAGCTAATTAAAGCTATAGTATCCAGCAAATATAAGTTAAAGTTGATGCTCCAATAAAACAAACAAAAATCTGTGGAATAATTAAAAGCAAAAAGTTGTAATAATTAAAAAATAATGACAAGATGTTTTTAAGATTTGTTTCATTGTGTTTAAGTGTTATTTATATTATACACTTAAATACTTTTGTAAGCACGTTGCTGTCTAAGTATAGACATTGCAGTGCACTGTACTGTAATGCCACATCCACAGTGTTAAATTCAATTAAAAAGTGGATGTGAACAATGTGAAGATAATTTCATGAAGATGAAACTAATAAATGATTTTTGGATTTAATTTCAGTTGCTGGACAAGCTCTGGGTGGAATTTGACATGACAGAGAGGTGTGGTAAAGCAAACATTTTTGTAAATTTCAAAATTTAACAGATTTCGTTGTACATTTTTCACATTGTACTTATGAGTATGTAAGTAAATTTCATGCAAATGAAGTCGAGGGTGCATTTAGTAGATCAATAAACATGGAGGCTAGCAGCAATTATGGTAATATTTTAAATATATTTACACTTAAATTCAATTTCCACCAATCTACAAAAAATAAGTCGATTAAAGATTCTCGTCAAACTTTTTTTCCTCTATAATAAAGCATTTGATTCAGTTACATATGGGTTAATTTGGACACAAATAAACTCTTAAAGTTTTAAATCAACACTTTGGACAGATTTTTACACAGTACAATCCCATCTGTATAGTGTATTGGTGCCAGATATAGAGAAAGAGATTTCAAGCAAATTAAATTTTCTTGTGATGCCACACCCATCTGTGGCTGAGAGTAAAAGTGGCAAATTTGGTCATGCTCCCTGGGTGTAAAAGTGTGTATACTGTATCCACTGTCATTCAAAATGGCGCATGACAATTATAGGCATCTACAAAATCATATATGTGAAAGAGGGTTAATAGCCTCCATTCCATGTGTGTTATGCAGCCATGTGACATAACATGAGTACCAGTTTGAAATGAATATTATCATTATTTTACCTGCCTCATAGAAAGCAAATATTAGAAGAGATAATTGTTAAAGTCTTGTTTCAATATTATAAACTGTACTTTCATAGGATCAGGTTACATATATGAGGAATTAAAACAAGTTAACCTGCACATACCTTTGAAAAAATAAATCCCGCCAAATAAGTGTTTCCGTTAGTGTTTGTGTGCATTCTCGCTGTGTGTGTGTGTGTTTGTGACACCTCTCTTTTCTTGTCTTACACAGTAACCCTTCCTCCTCTCTTATTTAAAAGACTGTCACACACACACACACTAATGTAAATACTGCCTTTAGGAAAATTAACAAGAAACCTATGACACTCAAGAGAGCGCACACTAACGGACTCACTGTTGTAAAATTAAAATAAAACAAATTAACCTGGACTACCTTTGAAAAGAATCACGACAGAGCAGTGTTTCCGTTAGAGAGAGAGAGAGAGAGAGAGAGAGAGAGAGAGAGTGTGTGTGTGTGGGTGTGTGTGTGTGTGTGTGTGTGAGTGAAGGCGAGAGGAGAGGGGGAAAGGGCACGGTGTCCAATGATACGCGTGCACACACATAACGGAATCAGTGCAGGCTGAGAGAGAGAAAATTGATCTTTAACCTCTCTAATGAGACTCTTTTTTGCTTTACACATGCGCATACACGTGTGTTATAATAAACAGTACACGCGCACTGTACACACACACAAAATAAAAAATGCTTTACCCACACACAAGTGGTCACAGTGTTATAGTAAACAGTACACGATACCAGTTAGAGACGAGCACTAAGACCCAGCAGGGGAGACGATTACCCACAATTCCGCAGCGCAAGAAAGAGAAAAATATTGGCTCAGTTGTGATCACGTGACACTCGACATCAAAATAAGAAGCGCATGCGTGATACAGTACATGATACTCAGTACTCGTAAACCAAGACTTGCCCGTTTTTCAAGTCAACATTTATTACAAAATTTTGCTTGTCTTGTGGAACACTCGCAAACTGGGTTACTCGCAATCTATTTACTATTTTTCAGTAGTTATACTTTTATCTCTTTATACTTTTCACAGTTTGCACTTTCATTTTGTCAGTTATGTTCCTGTGCAATTAAAATGTCTAATTTAATTCTATTTTATTTCATTACTTTATTTCTACTTACTTTTTTACAAGTCCTATCTATAGTTAATTTTATTTTCTTGTGTATATTTTATTTGTAATATAATTCTATTTTTCTGAGTATGCATACATATGCACTTCATTTTGTGTCATACTGTGTATGGTTGTGTATATGTCGAATAAAATTTGAATTTGATTTGATTTGTTAACCTTTATATACTGTACGTTTGCTTGTGTTACAGTCCTGAAGCTCATGCTCAGTACCTCTCTAACGGAGTCTTATTGGTAAGAAATGTAATATTTCTTAATAAACAAATTGAAGTGATCATGTAATGATAATTATAGGACTTAGTTTATTTCTTTCTTACTTTATTTATTTTTGATGGCATTCAAGTTGATCAATCCAGCAGATGAAGAAAGCAATAAAACATGCTATGGTGCGTTGTTTTAGGAAAACCATGTTATGGTAATGAAGTGCAAGTGCAGGTGACAGGCATTTTAAGTAAAGAGAATGCAACAAGACCAAAAACCACAGTTCGGAAGCAAAATTCTAATAATCCTTATGAGAGACCAAGCAATCCACAAGCAATTACATCAGAGACTGGGCTAAGGCAAGGGTAGGAATGGGAAAAGGATCAAAGTTAAAAACCTGGAAATTTTTTTTACATGTGGCTTGGTGAGCACACAAATGATGCAACACTTTGCAAAGTGATAAAGAAATCAGATGGCTATACAGATGCAGATGGAATACACAGATCAATCAATGTAAAAACTAAAAACGCCTGTCACTTATTAAAACACATGAAATAGTGTTGTGGAAAAATCTATTCAAAACCAAGGAGACATCAATTATGAGTAAAATAGACAACATTTATTTAAAACTTTGCAGAAGGGTCCTGTAGATCAATATATACACTTACATTCAGGCATTTGTCAGACGCACTTACCCAGAGTGACTTAGAGTCACAAGAATACAGTCTAGATGCATGTCTTCCTTGATCGAGAGATGGTAGGAGCAGCTGAGCAGTGCTGGAGGATTGGAGGGTATGTGGTACAGGGTGGGGTATGTGATAGGGTAAGAGCTTTGAGATAAGGGGTACTGGAATCCTGGGCAACATAGGAAGGTTGAAAACAATCCATGCAGCTTGTATCAGCTACAGAGGACAAATGGTGCACAGAGGCAGACCTGCAAGTGGAGAGAAATGGGTGGATTCAAGACCAAGTAAGGTTAGCAATGTATGGGGAAAATAATGTGGACAGTGATTAAAGGGAGATTGTAAGACCCTGACATGGGATGAATCAACTGGGATGAACAGCAGTTAAGTTTTACCGAGATATAGTTTCAGCTGACAAGCTGCCAACCAGAATAAAATGTTTGCTAGACATGCTGAGATCCCCCACTTGGAAACCTAAGTGTCTGAGGGAGGAAAGAAGAGAATGATTTGAGTGTCATCCACAAAAAATGGTATGAAAAGCTGTGCGAGGATATGACCTCACCAAGAGATCAGGTATAGAGGGAGAACTGAAAAGGACCAAGTACTGAGCCGTGAGGGACACTGGTGGAGAGTCTGCATTGAGCGGATATGGATCCTCTCCATATCACCTCATACAACCAATCTTCTAGATTGGAGGCAGAGAGTTTGCAATGCGTGCAAACGCATTTGTTTGTATGCGGGCAGCTGGGGATATTTGTCTCTCCTAATCTGACTTGTTGCTATATCAGCAAGTTTCATGTAACCACAGCCCAAACATTTTTACTCTTGACGCTACAGGATTAAAAGAACAGGACTTTCTGTACTCTAACTCTACCCATATCATCTGCCTAAATATGCACAATCCACTCACATACATAAAAAATATGATTGGAGATGTTCTTCACTCTAAGAGCATGATGACCTCATAATTACACCATAACCTATAACACTATAATCAGTAGTTAAATACATCATCAGATAATATGATTAAGTTTTTCCCTTTCAGTAGACACTTATCAAAAGACCTGGGTGGAAAAAGGACAAGAAATACACATCACATGTATAAAAACAATAATGCAATATGAACATTTCTACAGTTGTGCTGTCAAGCTTGTTATCACAGCTCTAAACAATCTCTGTTTTTCATTCTCTCCTGGGTTTTGAAAGAATGCAGCTGGTCATGCTGTAGAGAAGCCACAAAGCAGCTTGACAGTCAAAAACGTTAAAGTTACAGCTTTAACACAAACTTACAAAGCACTGACACTGGAGATTCTATCTAAAAATGCACATATTAAAAACTATATTGTACATATCCAACATACAGTACCCCTGAAAATTGTTAGTATGGAAACAAGCCAAGCCAGAACTTGGTTTGCTGTTACAACCTTTTGAACAATCAGAATGAAGAACTTAGCAGCACTATATGAATAATGTCATATATTTAGTCAACTGTTCTTTAATCAGCAGAGTAACATGAGTAGTCAGGTACATAGTCACATTCAGTATATGCAGAGGCAAAACAGTTCTCTTAAGTTGCATTTTAGGTACATATATTAGATTATTAAATAGGTTTTACTATTTATTTATTATTTTCTCTTTTTATTTATTTATTTATTTATAGAATGAAACTCAATGTTGTATGATTATGGATCAAAACCTCTTCTGATTCTCCTGACGAAACAAATGAAACAACTCTGTAAATAACGCTACATGCAGCTTTTTTGTTCTAACAGTGTACTGTATGTACTGCATGTTAATAATTAATACATTTCACATATACGTACATAGTGTATATAGTACATACAAAACATGTGACAGCAAAACAAGATAAATGTAATTTACAGACATTTATTAATTTTGGCAGATTGTTTTTTTTTCTGAGACACAAGTTTTGAATTTCCATGTTTTAAACAAATCACGACATGTTGCGGACGCATTTAAAAGCTGACAAGTACTGAAAAGTCAGTTGAATTGATTCTTTCTGTCATGTGATCAGTGAAGCAAACCTACAAGATGTGCAACTAAATATGTTCAGTGAATTTTTGGAGAATGATGAAGCAGAGAAAAATTATTTTTACAATCTATTACTGGCACATGTTACCACATCATCAATGGAGCACAAGTATACAGTACATTGCTTATGTCTGAAATAGGTTCTGTGACAAAAGACATGTGATTTAGATTTTGTACGAACATCATATTACATACCCAACAAAGCTGTGTGGGATACTGTACTGTAACTGTAGTTTAGTAAATTTGTATTGCGATATTTTAGCAACTCAACCAATGTATTATCAATACTATTGGTATTGATTGTATACTTAAATGCAACTCCAGGCTGTATGCAAATTCATAATTTGCCCAAATGAGGATGGGTTCCCTGTTGAGGCTGGTTCCTCACAAGGTTTCTTCCTACTACCATCTCAGGGAGTTTTTCCTTGCCACTGTCGCCCTCGGCTTGGGACTACCAGGGGACTGCCAGGGACTACCTGACCATTCTGATTCATACACATTCACATTCCATACAAACTTAAATAATTCTTTTGATTGTGTAAAGCTGCTTTGCGACAATGACAATTGTTAAAAGCGCTATACAAATAAAATTTAATTGAATTATAAGTGATGGAGAAAAACCTTTGACAAAATACTTTAGCATTTGTGCTTGTGACTCAAATAAAACATGTTCAAAATATTCAGAAATATCAGTTTGTGAGTTTCAATTTGCAGTACTTTCAAGTTGCTTGATATGGTACTAAAATATAATTAAAATTTTGTGTAAATAATGTTTTTCTCATTTTATCTAAAACGGAATAATATGGACAGCTCATATATTTTGTAATTTTAGGCTGCACCTTTGTCTACTGTCGAGGTGAAGTTGGACAACCTCCCTGCCAATGGTAGGGAATAAAACAATTCACAATTTAAACATTTGGTCTAGTATGCATATAGCATACAGTAGCATTAACTTGTTTAATGTCTGTTCCCATTAGTTAAACAGAACATGCTGTTAAAGTTGCATGGAGCACATAATGAAGTTCAAACGATCTCAACATCCGGGCGAAGCGGCCTCATACAGCCTATTCACTACTACATCAATAAAAACCTGGCAACCCAGATTGAACTCTTGATGGTACAGTATGTGTGTTACATCACCACGTTTTATTTACATATAATACGTAAAAAGCATCCACTGCACTTAAGAAGGCTTAGAATAATTTGCATGAAGCAAATGAAGCACTAAGAACCGAGCACTAAAAGTTACAGTTTGATTTTTGTATTTGGGTATTGAATGGATCTAGTGTACTATGTTTTTAAATTTTTTGTTGCTTACCTGTTTTGTGTGATCTGTTTTGGATGATAAGGAAAAAAATTACGAAATCCCACCAGCAGTTCCTGTAACCAAGTTTGGACCCACAAGTGAATTTACACTTGTTCTTCCTGTGGCAGAGGTGATTTTTAACATTTACATTAGACATGCCAATCTCTATATATCTCAGTCTATCTCTATCACTTCATGCTCAAATCCTAAACCTAAACAAAATCTAAAAAACAGAAATCATAAGTTTACCATTTTCAGTGCCAGTTCAAAATTGTGCATATTTCATCATCATCTACAGTATGCAATGCTCCACATCACAGGTTCCCAATCCTGATCTAGCACACCCATTTCAATATGGAAAATGTCCATAACAAGGATTAGGAACATGTGTTCTATGTATATGATAAAATTGCACTACAAATTTAGTATCCATGTTTTTCATGTTTATTGAAATTGAATTTAAATGTATAAATGTAATTAATAAAACCATAATAAATTTTACTACTGTATATGAACTATAGTACATACCACAATATAGCATGTAGCCAAGAATGTAGCATAATATAACCATGTTTTATAGTGTGGTATCCTGTACAGTATGTACTATATCAGCAAATAAGTACCAATGATGTCAAAGTAATATGGTACTATATACTGTATTCTGTATCATCTGCAAAATTTCTTATGGGAAGCTTTAAAAACTGTAGAAAACCACGCTTTAAATTTATATTATGCATGTTCTGTTTAATTAATATTTATATTAACTATTCATATTAAAACATCCATATCTCTGGAGAGGAGTCTGCCTACCGAACATTAACTGCCCTCTTTCCTCACTGGAAGTTAGTTCCTGTTGCCTCAAAAAGGCCCAAAACATATTAACGGACGCATCTTACCCTGGCCACTCTTTGTTTGAGCTGCTGCCATCAGACAGGAGATATAGGACCACAAGGGCAAGGACAAATAGATTAAAAAACTGTTTTTATCACAATGCTGTTGCTGCTTTGAATACTGCTGGAACAAATTAGAATGTGTGATATGATAGTGGAATAGTGGCAGGATGATTATGTGTGTATGATTATCGGCCTTTAACACGATAATCCCGGACATCCTTTCCTCTAAACTCCTACAGCTTACTGTACCTCCTGCCATTTGTCAGTGGACCACCAGCTAGCTGACAGGCAGGAAACAGCAGGTGAGGCTGTGAGTTCTTACTTCTAAGGCATAGTCCACACCGGTGCTCCGCAAGGATGTGTCCTCTCCCCAAATCTGCATTTCAGCAGGAGGTAGAACACTTAGTGCTCTGGTGCAGTCAGAACAACCTGGAACTGATCACACTCAAAACTGTGGAGATGACCGTGGACTTTAGGAGACAGCCTTCAACACTACTCCCCGTCACAATCTCCAACCCTTTGTCGACCATGGAGTCTTTCAGGTTTTTGGGAACTACCATTTCCCATGACCTGAAAATGGCACGACCATTGTGAAATTCGCAGATGACACAGTTGTAGTTGGTCTGATCCAGAACAGCGACGAGACAGCTTATCTGAAGGAGACAGCAGCATTATCTTCTTGGTGTAAGAACAATAAGTTGGACTTAAATGTCTCAAAGACCAAGGAGATGGTGGTGGACTTCAGGAGAAGTAAGCAGGACTCCCAGTACATGCCACTCAAAATAAACGGGATTCTAGTGGAGAGGGTGACCAGCTACAAGTATCTGGGACTCCATATCTCTAAGGACTTGTCCTGGTCACCTCATATTTCTTCACTGGTGAAGAAAGCTAGGCAGCGCTTGTACTACCTCAGACAGCTGAGGAAGTTCAGGATCTCCGGGGGTCTACGTAAAAAACCTTCTACACCTCGATCATCCAATTTGTTGTCTCTGGGAATATTACCATTTGGTATGGGATAGTATATTTATACTATCTTCTTTGTCTCAGGGCATAAAGGACTTGAAGCGAGTGCATCCTTCTACCGATATATTCACAATCTCTCCTCTGAACATGTCCAAACCACCTCAATCTGGCCGCTCTGATTTTATCTCCAAAACATCTAACATGTGCTGTCCCTGTGATGAACTCATTCTTGATCCTATCCATCCTTGTCACTCCCAAAGAGAACCTCAACATCTTCAGCTCTGCTACCTTCTTTACCTCTGCTCCCTGTAGCCTCACCGTTCCACTTGGGTCCCTCTCATTCACACACACGTATTCCGCATACCTCCACCTCTCCAAATTTTTCTCCACCTGTTCGCTGCTCTTGCTACAAAGCACAATGTCATCTGCAAACATCATAGTCCATGGAAACTCCTGTATAATCTCATCTGTCATCCTGTCCATCACCAGAGCAAACAAAAAGGGGTTTAGAGCCGATCCTTGATGCAGACCCACCTCCA
>JAQMYJ010000005.1:4394480-4407144 GCA_030014305.1 Clarias laeviceps
ATCTGGCATGAGCTGGCAGCTTCTTACAAGGTTTCTAGGCTGTCCTCTAGTATACTGCTCGAGAAAGTACAGCCTATCCGTATCGCTATCAGTTCTGGTTTCAATGACGTGTTTAAAGGCTCTTATAAAGGACGTGAACTCAAGAGGGTCACCATCGAACGGAGAAACATCGCGCGGAGGTAAGGAAGATTGCCTTTGACTCTTCGCAAACATTTCTGTAATATCTGCCTGAAGTGGCATCATACCCTGAGACTCTACTGTATCGGTATTGTAAAGTGAGTGTTCATTACCTTGGGTAGGCCATTCCCGTGAAGTACTTGTCATTATGGGTTTGACATAATGACAAGTACTTACGGGCACGCTTAAATGGGTTGCCTGGAGACGTGATGGCAGTTCGAAATATTCTGTTGACGTGCTGTGCTCGTAGATCTCGTCGCATTCAGGTTTGGAGGCATGTGCACCACTCGATTCTTTGACCGCTCTCTGTTAGCTAGCAGGAACAATTTAAAAATATATTTTTTTAATCCAGTAGCAAATGCAATGACCATTAAGGGTCAGTGATTATTTTGTTCTATAATGCTGCAAAATCCTTGATTCTGATTGGTCAGAAGAAGGTGTTGATTTCTTTTGTGTATTACAGCATCTCTGACAGTAGCACAACAACAAACCTCAGATTTGTACAGTACTAATACACATGGGCTGAAGACTCTAAACATCCTCTTAAGATAATAATAAATTAAAGGATTACAGAAGATGATTGTGAAGATGATTACGGAGTCTTCAGTGGCAGTGCTTCAGGGCAGATGGCATTGTGTTGAGGGTTCTCGTGAATATGACAATGTCTGTGTATTCTTGTTAAATTCTAATCAAAAGTTAGGAAATAACTGTCGACAAATTCCTGTCCTGTCCTGTCACTCATTGTCTATACTGTTTATCCTGTATACTGTATGTATTTTTACAAATAGCAAACTCTTTAAGACAGGCATTTCTTTACTTTGTCTTATGCTATTAATTTCTTCAGTCATACGTATTTGTAAGATAGTTGAGTTTCTTTTTCAATTTTCTTGCAAAATTTGTTACCATCATGCTCAGTTTACTGTATTATTTATTATTACTGTATTCCTGTTTCTACTGAGTGTTGTTTCTTTAATATATTAAACATTTTCTCAGTTATTTTGGTACATTTCTCAAATCAGAATTGAAATTCTCACAACAACTTGTACAAATTGTCTTCACATCATCTAGTCACTTGTTCTAGTTCTGTCAAACATACATTTATTTTCAAGACATTTCTATTAGACTTGATTCTCTAAATGTGTCCTGGATTGAGGAGGGGGATGTTTGAAACATTAGATCAACCAAAAATGAAAGAAGCGTCTGAGAATGTCAGAAAAGATGCCTGTGGATTCTGGACAAGACATTCAAAAAGACTCTATGCTGGTTGTGATGTGAATGAGAATCTATGGAGCGACAAACAGGACCACAAGGAGATGTAGAAAGACTGCATTGTAATTCTGCGTACTGCACCACATGTACAGTTCTGTCTATGGGGTGTTTCCTGTGTTTCATTTCTTCTTTTGTGTTTTTAAATGATTACAGCCATGTCTTTAAATTTTCTGATTTTAAATGACAACAATTGTCAACAAATTACAGTCCAAACAGTGAAAAGCGCAAATGTGAATCCTGTCCAGTATCTTGTGATCAATCTCACATACAGTACAACAATGTGTAACTTTGTACTGTTGTAAATGTATGTATATGTAAATGTACCTAAAAGGAAAATTCTATTTCTTGTAATGTATTTGGTATACAGTATATTATATTTTTTCCCAGTTGTAATTGTCAAAACAACTTGTATGAGCTTCATATAATCTAGTCACTTGCATCATTGCAGTCACATCACAAAAACAAATTCTTATTCTTTGGAACTAATTGTAAATATTTTGGCAAATTAATGTAAATTATTATGTAGTACTGTCTGCTGTTTCCTACAGAATCATTTAGATTATTATTTTTTTTTTATCCAAACGCAAGTAATTATCAAAATGTTTTACATGAGTCTCACTGCTAAAATAAACATCAAAGTCATTATATGTGCCAGAAAGGAAAAAGTACAACCTTGTTCATCCTCAATCATTCTTTTTAAATCTTAGCCATAGATTTTATCAGAGAATATGTACAGAGTACAACATGGCTATGTCTTTTCACTACCTAACTATTATTACAGTATGTAGAACTGTGTTGTTTCATCCTGTATCAGTTATTTTTTTATCTAAAGGCAAGTAAATATCAAACTGTTTTCTGTTGAATAGACTTACTGCCAAGTAACTTCAAAGCTTAGTTAATTGCATAAGTCATTACATGGAAAATGCTTGAACTTGTTGTCGTGATCTGATGAACATACAAGTATCTTCTAGACATTTCTATTCGACCCGTTTCTGTAAATGTCTCCTGAATTGATGAGCTCCTCGCAGGTAAATCTTGACTCATGTATGGAAAGGAATCTTTGAAGCGTTAGATCAACCAATGATGCATGCAGCATATTAAGGTGTCACAACAGAAGCCTGCAGAGGCTGGATAAGACAATTCAAATGACTCCATGCTGCGTTGTCAGAGACGGGTGCAGCCTTCAATATATTTTCTCAGTAGGTTGGGTACATTTCTCAAATAAGAAGAGAAATTTTTTAACTTCTTGTACAAACTTCAGATCATCAAGTGAATTGTGCATCATAAAAGTAATTTCTCATTCTTTGGAATAAATGACAATTGCTTTGGCATACTCATGTAAGTGCTTATGTAGAACTGGTTGCTGTTTCCTACAGTATCATTTATTCATTATCCAAAGGCAATTAAGTATCAAAGTTTTATATTATATATTGTTTTCCGTTGAATAGATTTACTGCCGCAAACATCAAAGCTCTGATTATTGCATAAGACATTACATGGAAATCGGTTGAATCAGTTGACATAATCTGTCAAACCTATTTTCTAGGCATCTTTATTCTGTAAATGTGTCCTGAATCGATGCCTCAACTTAAAAACATTTAGTAACACATTGCACGGCTTTTTACTCTATTTAGAGAAATGGCTTTTTATTTGTCAGTGTGTACCCAACTCAAAATCCTTTTTGACTCTACTTATCTCCAATTCAAATATTTGTCAGCTCATGCAGTATTGGTTTAGGGCTCAATTACTGTATTTATACTTTTGTTACTGGTTCACTTGATTATTCAACAATACCCCATTGTTGGCCCAACAATACCCTAACAATTGAAACACAAAGGATACTTAATTGTTTTTTTGTTTTTTTCAAAACTAGTCAAAGTTAAAACAGTCATTTGCATAAAACATGAGAATATAGGTTTTATTTAGCTCAAATGTCAGTAAAATACCTGGATAACACTATCATTAATCATTATTTTTAGTTTTAGTAGAAATTGGTCATAATTGGCTAAAAATTAATTCTCAGAGTCACAAAATTTTGGTCGTACTTTTAGAAGTAAGAGCAATTTATCAATATTCTTGAAATAGGAATTCACTCCTATCTCCATCAAAACTTCTCTGGGAGGTGTCATAACCAGTGTTGGGCGTAACACATTACAAGTACTTGGATCACATTTTTGATGTAACAAGTAATATAACATGTTAGGTCCGCCATTTACTGTAAGTATTCAGTCATTTAGTTATTTTTTCAAAAATGTTATCCGTTATTCAGACAATTTATGTAATCCCTAAGCCAGACAGCAGTCATTCCCAATCCGTTTTAGTGTGTGTGTGAAAGCTGTCCTACAAGCCCCGCCCCCGTCTGTTATTTCTGCTGTTATACCCATATCTCACCTATGCGGTTTGACTATGCGAGGACCGACACGCGAAAAGATGGAAACCTAATTACAGAACCAAAACTTGCGGTGAATCATGATGAACTGTACTTACGGCCACCGCGCAGAACCGTGTATGTGCCAGAAAGGAAAAGGCACAACCTTGTTCATCCTCAATCATTCTCATAAAATCTTAGCCATAGATTTTATCAGAGAATATGTACAGAGTACAACATGGCTATGTCTTTTCACTACCTAACTATTATTACAGTATGTAGAACTGTGTTGTTTCATCCTGTATCAGTTATTTTTTTATCTAAAGGCAAGTAAATATCAAACTGTTTTCTGTTGAATAGACTTACTGCCAAGTAACTTCAAAGCTTAGTTAATTGCATAAGTCATTACATGGAAAATGCTTGAACTTGTTGTCGTGATCTGACAAACATACAAGTATCTTCTAGACATTTCTATTCGACCTGTTTCTGTAAATGTGTCCTGAATTGATGAGCTCCTCTCAGGTAAATCTTGACTCATGTATTAGAAATGAGAGCAATTTATCAACATTCTTGAAATAGGAATTCACTCCTATCTCCATCAAAACTTAGGAGATCTTTGGGAGGTGTCCTAACCAGTGTTGGGTGGAACGCATTACAAAGTACTTGGATTACTTTTGATGTAATGTAATCTAACATGTTAGGTCCGCCATTTAAGTATTCAGTTATTTAGTTAGTTTTTCAAAAATGTTATCTGTTATTCAGACAATTTATGTTATCCCTAACCCAGACAGAGTCATTCCCAATCCGTTATTGTGTGTGTGAAAGTCATCCTACAAGCCCCGCCCCCGATAACCTGCCCCCCTCTGCTATATCTCACCTATGCGGTTTGACTATGCGAGGACCGTCGCGCGGAAAGATGGAAACCTAATCACAGAGCCAAAACTCGCGGTGAATAATCATGAACTTATGGCCACCGCGCAAAACCGTGTATGTGAGGATAGGGGTATTAGTAGTTAACAGATTATGGGTCAGTCTTCGCTGAGTGATGATCAGAGAATAATTATAAAGGTCTTGACTAAAAAAACATGCATTAGGAATCACAAAGGAGTTTTAATTTTCTGCAATGGGAAAAGTTCTCGAACTAGTTACTTTTATCAGAAAGTAACGCTGTAATGTAACTGATTACTTTTTAAAGACAGTAATTTTGTAATGTAATTAGTTACTTTAAAAAGTAACGTCCCCCAACACTGATCCTAACGGGTTAGGAGTTGTGAGGAAATGGTATTCAGGTAAGACATTATAACACTGAGTGACACAGAGCTCAAAAAAGATACATTCAATTATTATTATTATTATTATTATTATCTTTCACGGATTGTGTGTGGTATGCAAGTGGTCCATTAACATGGCTAACAACACTTTATATGCTGTCTTTACAGATGATTGCTACTTCACTTTTTTTTTTGCAACAGCAAAGATGCCGCTTTGACACAATGATGATTTGGGTTTGTCACAGCCGACAATGTCGGTGATAATAAATCAAAATTTGCCCTTACATTACCACACAGCATGTGCAGATTTGCAGAATACATTAAATAAAAAACAAGCTGCATTTTTTTTTTTTTTTTTAATTTTTGTGAAGCTGCTTTGAGACAATGACCATTGTTAAAAGCGCTATATAAATAAAATTGAATTGAATTGAATTGAATGCACATAGATTGTTTCTCTGGAGTTATGGGCATTATCCACACACATTATAATAATCATCCCAAGTAATGACAAGGACGCTTATCCGAACAAAAAAAACAAACAAACATTATAACAGCATCAGCACTCAAGTGGATATGGATGCAACATGATCATCGATTTAATATATACATATTCTATAAGTGAGGAAAAAAAGAATATATACCGAATAGCCTCTGAACAGTGGATATTAAAATATGCAACTTGGCATTTGTGTGGGCTCTAATTGCAGTTTCTAAGGATGGTCATTCTAATTAACGTATTCTTTGCAGCAGACAGCTCTTGGTCTTCCCTTCCTGGAATGAACCTCATTAGAGCCAGTTTCCGTAAAGCTTTTGATAGTTTTGTTCACTGCAATTGGGGGATAAATTCAATAGTTGGATGGATTTACTGACCTTCATTTCTTAATCTTTTGTCTTTATAGTACTTAACTCAGGGTTTTTTGTCATGATATGGATTTTTACAGTAGTTGTAGTACTACTAGGGCTATTGGTTCTGTCCCCACCCTTTCTCTGCACAAGACATCTGATGGTCAAAAGCACAATGAGAAGGCAAGAACTGTCACAAACGCTTGACAAGGGAAAAAACTGATTTTTTTTCTGTGTTTCATCATGGGGTGTGGCTTCAGTACCTTCTTATTAAAAACCTGTACTTAATGATCTCCATCACAGTTCACAGTTGGTGTTTTATTCAGCAGATTTTCCTTGGTAGACTCTTTAGACTACACTTTTCTCAGCAGTCAAGGGATCTTTTGCAACAGTTACAAATGAAGGTACTGTTTGTCTCTTTTTTTTTAACTAATAACAGTAACTAATAGTAATGTTTCCATTCTAAATAAAATACTAATGATACTGTAAATAAGCATATAAAGTTCAGTTTTTTTCAGTAAGTGCCATGAGACAGTAAAAGAACATTACCAAAAAATGTAGATGTGTGGTTTAAATTGACAGAATTTGGATATTTGAGGAATTAATAAGGAAGAGTCTGAATATAAAATGCTGCAGTATTCATTTCTGATTTTTAGTCTCTCGCAAACATCTTGCTTCATCTTCTTACTTGTGTGTTACAGGAGGAACTGGCATCATACTGGAACCTTTCTGTCACGGTGCTACGAGGACAGTTCGAGCATACATATGACAACTGTATGTATACTGCACCCTTATTCAGACTGACCAACCACACAAACACACACATACATAGACTATACCACACAATTTTACTATATGACCACATAATCTGTATGAGGTCACATTAGGGGGAAAAAATCTAAATTATTAAATTATTTGTTAAAAGGACAAAACTTTTACCTCAATTGCAACACTGCTCTTTAACATGTTGCATGATTACAATGTAATGTAATACTTAAACTGCATTTTACACATTTTGTCTAATTAAGCAGCATATATTCCTACAGTATCAGAGCCTGAACTCTATGTGACCCTGAACCTGCCGACTGCCTCAGATTGCTGTACTGTGCAAACCAAGACGATCAAAAACTGCAAGACACCTGAGTGGAACGAGACCTTCCAATTCAGTGTCTCCAGCCTGGCCAAGGTGAGTGAGCATGCCCTGTGAATTTTTCCAAAGCAAAGTTATTCTGTTTGGTTACATGTCAAATGTACTATACAGGTACTTATGAACACTTGAAAGATTTATGAACATTTGAGTTAGGAATTTGTGCAGCTATGAATGGATCACAATTCACATTTAACATTTGTAGATGGAAACAAATCACGGAAGTAGCTCACGTGTATTGTACAGAAATAGATACTGCAATGCACCAGATACCAATATTTACAGTTAAATACAATATTTTCATTGTGTAAGTGAATGTATAAAATGTCCAAAGTCTGGTATATTGTACGTGTGCGTGTGTGTGTGCGGGAGAAATTAGTCTGCCTCACCAGTTTCAATGAATCAGTCCGGGAGCACGATGATAGAAAATGTCTGTCCTGTTAAGCTTTACTGATGTGACTAATCCTAATTTCTGAAGATCCTCAACAAAACAGAGTTCACAGTCCAAAAAAGTGAAAAACTTTGACAGAATGACATCCGGAATTCCCCTCGTAAACTTAGTTTACGGTATAAGTAAAGCCAACATCCATGTGTGTGTGCATGCATGTGTGTGTGTATGTGATGTGTGAAAGTCATTCTACCCAATAACCCTCCTCCTCCTCTCCTGTCGGGGGTGATTCTTTTTAAAGTTAAATTGCAGGTTAATTCGTTTTATTTTTCCTCCATATTTTCTATTAATAATCTTTATATGAATATGTTTGAGTTGTGGAACTAATTATCTGAGTTTCCATTATTTCTTTCATAGTTTCTTAGTTGACTTAAGTTTTAATTTAAATATTCAAGTCATCTCAAGTTGTACTGGTTGTGGGCTTAATTAATAGTTTTTCTCTATGGTTGACGTTTTAAGCCCTTTCTTTTATAAGTTGTCTCCTGTTTTAGCCCATTGATGTACAGTAATTGGTTCAAGTGATTCAAGTGGTTCAAGCTTTTCTATAAAAACATGTTGACCTAACAATATACCAATCACACAACAATTACTTTCATCAAAATGAACTAATCTTTTTTTGTGTTATTTAGATAATTTTGTTCTTTTGACCAGAAATAAAATAAAATGGTAAATTTTCAATAAATAGACCCCCCACACGTCTACATATACAAATTCTGGCTATAGTTTCAGTAATGAAAATATTACAAAGCAGCTAAGGACATATTATGATAAACAGAATGAGCAGCTCACCTCTCATATCTTCTAGTCCAAGCCATTCATTCTTTTTTCATGTGACTCCCATAGACGCTATGCAGTGCATTACAAGGGAAACAGAATTGAACGGTCCTTTTCATGAGTTTTCTAGTTCGAGTCGTTCTTCCTTTTGATTCTGTTGCAGTGCATAGCATCTATGGGAGTCATGTGACAAAAGAACGAACAACTCAGACCAGAAGACTCAAGATGTACTACTCATTTCTCTTAGGCCTTGTTCACACGGGCGTTAAAATCGAGCGTTTTTCTTGCGTTCGTAGCGCCCGGTGAGCGCGGATCAAGTGGCGAGTGTTTTCTACACATAGGAGTCAATGAGAGTGTTCACACGGGCTTTGGTGACGTGCGTTTGTCCGGTTGCGCGTTTATACGGCATTAAAAAAACGTTGCATGCAGCTTTTTCTTGGCGTTCAAATCCCAACAAACACAAGGAAACCGTTTCTAGTTCGTTTTCTTCGTGTTCATTTTACGCTTCGGAGGACCGGATATATTCCATGATCCTACATGCTATACATAGGGAAATGTGGAAAAGGGCAAAATAAAAAAAACTGAATTGTTGAAAAACACACGCGGAAATTTTCGCATTTTTTCATAAACCACAAAAAAAAAACTTCCTTTAATCCGACGTTATGCAGTCAGAGTGAACCCAGTAGCGGCAGGCTTTCATATCCAGTTCCCGACACTGCCTCCACAGGTAAACACATGAACTACAATTTGGGCTGCAGGCTGACTTTAGACAGAGACAAACGAACGCCGGTGTAGAAGTCAATCAAGCGCCACTACAAAACACAACATAAACGTCTAGGACGTTCAGAGCAAGTTCGTTTATCCAAAAACTTAACGCCCGTGTGAACAAGGCCTTACCTGTACATAACCGATTTGCGATGCTTTGCGCATGTGTACCCAATAGAAAATGAAAACTCTCTAAGACTATTCATTCTTCTGAGTCACATTAAAGACTCATTCAAAAAGAACGAATCGTTCATGAATGACCCATCACTATTTTGAAATACAATGTTTAGAGCACAGACCTGACCAAACATCAACAACTGCATAATCACCCATGCCCTCAAGGACTATTGTCCCCTCCAACACCACAGCAACTTCAACAGCTTGTTCATGTTCCTTCTGTAACTCCAAAAGGCCATCCGTCCTCCCTCTGACCCAATCGTCCAAAGCAGATCTCTGGTTAAAGAAAACAAGAGAAGTCTTGTAAAGACACAGTTGATTAAGTTCACAAAATATTTAGCTATGATAAAAATAAAATATATTAATAGTGCTATATACCACCAGAGAGTGCAAAAGCCTGTTTCTAGAATTCAAATCATGGGTTAAAACTCTGAACTGTTTGATGTTCATATTTTCAATGATTTTTCGTGGGGTGGACTTACTGTATAAAATCACGTGATTCCATCTCAGGGAAAGTAAATTGCTAGCTCAACTTGTTTTTCTTAGTTTAATCAAATCAGTCTGTGTCTTCAGTTTTCAATCACACAATGTTACTTGTTGCCTCAACAAATTCCACTGTAAGAAGTTGGACCAACAATAAAATGTTAATTTATTCAACATTTATCTAGTTGGAGATTTTACAGTGCAGAACAACATTGAAAAAACTGCTTAACTCACTTGCCTCAGTTAAGGTCAGTGTTCATGATTCAACAATAATAAAGAGTCAAAAATGGCATCCATGGGAGAATTCCAAGGCAAAAGCCACTGCTGACCAAAAAGAAAATAAAGGCTCATGTGACCTGTGTGATTTATGAGCTATATACACTAACAAAAAAATGCTGTGAGAAGACAAAAAAAGCATGTTAACACATGTGTATATAACTTGTCTGTGCTTGATAGCAGTTAGGGCTGTAATTAAGTTTTCTGACGCCGGAGCCTTTCCTTTTGTATCTACAATAACAGTTTTTCAGTTACATAACAAGCTGCATCTTTGATGGCTGGTGGAGGAAAATCTGTTTATAGCTGATGTAGCTTAAGTGGAAGAGAAACTAATTAGTTTTTTAAAAAGGTCATTCATGAGGTGTAATATTGGTGATTTGGGGTGGTGAAGGGCAGAGACAGGAGGATGGTTGTGATTACTTTATTTTTTGTTATCCCAGTCCCAGCTTCCTCTGTCCCTCTTCGTCTGAAGGCGACACACAGCCTTACCCCTGCTGACACAATTTTGTTCTCAGTATCAATGATGTACAAACCTACCAATCTACTGTTACTTTCATGTTGTTTTTTTTTGCATTAAATCCAGTGTCTAATCAACTACATACTGTACAATACGACATGTAAAAAAATACAATAAAGTATAAACAACTTTATAATGCTTTAATGTAACTAAGAGGCCTTTTGTTCTCTCTGATAGAATGTTTTGGAGACAGTTTTGTATGACAGTGACTCAGAGCATAAAAAAGAAGATAAGATATATTCCTTCATTATGCTCGACATTAACACCCTTAAACTGGGTCAGAAGGAGACCAAGGAGTTTATCATAGATGGCAAGGTAAGATCATTTACATGGTCAGAAAGGAGCAAGACATCCTGACTGGTTATAAATAAGTAAATAAATAAATGAATGACTAAATAATAATAATAATAATAAAAATAATAATAATGTTGATGCTTATCTAATTTAAAAGAAATTGTAAAAATTAAAATAGTGTCAAGATTTATATACACACATTTAAATACTTTTGTGATCATGTTGTTTTGAAAATCTAGACATTGCAGTGTCCACATACACTGTTTTGAGTGAAGAGTGGATGTGAACAATGTGAATATAGTTGCTAAAGTGAAGCTAATAAATGATTTCTGGTTTTATTTTCAGTTAATGGAAAAGCTGTGGCTGGAATTAGAGATGACAGAGAGGTAACAGTTATGGTTTACACTATAGATGATATAAGCATGGAGGCTATAGCAGCAGCTAGTGTAATGTTTTAAATTAGATTTATAACTAAGTTCAATTTCCACCAATCTACAAAAAAAGAATGTATTTACAGTTATTTCTGCTAAATACTGTTATTTTCTCCTAATTTATCATCAAGAAAGGTTCTACAATACAACATTTGAATCAGCTACACAGAAAATTCTCCAGTGTTGAATTAACACCTAGCAGTGTTTATATGAGTCCATTTGAATGAATGTGTTTGGATGAAAATACTGGGGATGTGAAATCTACATTGTAACAATAACATGTCACTGAAATATATAGTGGTGCCACAGAAAAAAGGATTTCAAGAGCTTTAAGAGATACTTAATATAAATGTAATTTAAGTTTAGCTTTAATACTTTTCAGTTTCCAGTTTCATTTTGTAAATTGTGTTCCTGTAAAATTGGTGGCACGGTGGTGTAGTGGTTAGCACTTTCGCCTTGCACCTCCAAGGTCCGGGTTTGATGCCCGGCCAGGCTCGATTCCCGTCTCTGTGTGCCCTGCCTTGTGCCCTAAGTCTCCTGGGATAGGCTCCAGGTCCCTGCGACCCTGAATACAGGAGAAAGCGAGAGAGAGATGAGTGTTTCTGTAAAATTTAAATGTATACTTTAATTTATTTTTTTAATATTCAGTTGAATTTTATTTTATTTGAAGTTCTGTCTTTAGTTTAACTGTATTTTCTAGCTTTTTTTATTTGTAGTGTAAGCATATTTTCCTGAAACTTTTTTTATTATAAACTTTATTTATTTATTTATTCCATTATTTATTTATTTATCTGTTTGAAGTTATGAACAGTCACATACGCATTACCTTCTGTGTCATACTGTGTATGGTTGCGTATGTGACAAAAACAAATGTTCATTTTAAATTGATTTGATTTGATTTGCTGATATATATGTTTGCTTGTGTTACCAGTCCTGAGGCACCTGTTGAGCATCTCTCTAATGGAGTCCTGCTGGTAAGAACTGTAGTATTCTTTAATGGACAAATTAAAGTGATAATGTGATAATTATGCAACCTATGTGTTTTTTTTTTATGGCATTTAAGATACTTAATCCAGCAGATAAAAAATGGTTATTATGAAAAATCCATCCTTGCTTTTTACCTAAACATAGTAAAATAGTAATCCTATTAATAAAATGTTCCTTAATGTTAAGAAATGTAATATTTTATTAGAAATACAGTATTGTGGGAACAATATACAAAAAAATAGACAAACACCAAAAATTTGTACATGACGGTGTTTAGAACTACAGTAGAACCTTGGATTACGAGCATAATTCGTTCCGGGAGCAGCTCGTATTCCAAAACACTTGTAAACCAAATTAAAATTTCCCATAAGAAATAATGGAAACTCAAATTATTCATTTCACAGCCCCAAAAAATAAATACATAAAAATAATTAACA
>JAQMYJ010000005.1:4419595-4434507 GCA_030014305.1 Clarias laeviceps
GGACACTAAAGAGACTTGTCTACCGACTGTGAAAAACACCCAAAGAAAGATGCCGCGGGTCCCTGCTCATCTGCGTGTTTTACTGTGGCTAAGCGCCTCATCGCCATACTGTGCTTAAAGTCTTCAATAAATGTCAATTAATTTTACTCCTTCATTCATGAGAAATTTAATCACAAATCCAAGTTTTACTTTAACACCCCTCATATTTTCTGTTTTTTTTTTTTTTACCTGTCTAATCTGTTTTGTATGAGGATAGCTGAAAAATGACAGAACTTCCAGCCCTGCAGTAGTTCCTGTAACCCCTTTTGTAGCCACAAGTGAATTTACACTCTCTCTTCCTGTGGCAAAGGTGAGACAACTCATGATATTAATTTTGACTAATCCTATGAAAAATTGTAAAAATTTTCAAACTAAGCTCAAAAACTGGACAATGACTTCTTTGAATCATCATTCTAAAAACAATTTCGTGATTATGGCATCATGTATGGTTAAGCACATTTTATTTAATACAGGATTATTGTACATATGCGCTGAAAATGTTTGTTTTAATCCACAGGACAAAGTAGAATTGCGTTTAACCAGAGTGGACAGGTATTGTGGTCTGCACAGGATCTCATTCACATCACATTTAAACTATATTCACATTCACAACATTGCAACTAGACTTAAAGAATGGTGTAATTAATAATAAAATGGTGTAATGTCTCAATAACACGTCCATATTGTCTCACTGATTTACTTGCTTGAAGAACATATTAATGCTTTAATTATTTATTCATTTATTACCATGACTTTAATTCTGTGTGTGTGTGTGTATGTGTGTGTGTTTGTGTGTGTGTGTGTGTAGCTCTGAGGAGGACATGAAGGTGCGTCTGGATTTTGACATACCTGCAGAGGAGAAGGCGTTTCTGGTAAAGAGGAAAGAGGTGGTCTCCCGTGCACTGCAGAAAATTCTCAACCTTCAGGTTCCATTGGATCCCACTCAGGTACAAGTCAAATACCTACAATGCCTTGCAAAATATTCAGTCATTTACCATTTCCACATTCCGCCCGCCACTTCCCTGGCCGAAAACTGAAATAAATTTAATCTTTGAATCTACACACATTTTTTTTTTTCTTTTTGGGAAATTTTTAGGCGAAAGTTGTAATTGTTAAACTAATCAAGCTGGAGTGTAATTAAACAAGTCAAGTCAAGTCAAGTAAGTCTTTATTGTCAGTTCAACCCCATACAGTTCAGTACACAGTGAAACGAAACAACATTCCTCCAGGACCAAAGTGCTACATACACCATAAATTTACAACATAAATTAACAAAACTAACTAGCTAACTTGGAAACCTAATTAGCTGACTAGCTGAGACAAGACAGATTGACTTTTTCTCACTGAGCGTAAAATCATACAGAAAACTGTCTACTGTAAATCTTGACAACACGACAACATGACACATTTCAATACTTTGTGGTGATGAGGTAATATACAGTAAGTTGAGGTAAAGGGATGAGAAACAGTAAACATTTCTTCAACCTGTATTACAATCCTGTACAATACATCCTTTATTACAATAGTTACATATTGAAATGGATTATGTAAAACTCAATGGAGAACATGCAATCACTCTGGGTGGTTCTGTGGCATAGTAGTTAGCACTGTGTCCTAGTCCCACCAGGGTTGAGAGTTGGAGTGCCACCTTGGGGCTATGTGTAGAGTTTGCATGTTCTGGCCATGCTAATTTGCATCTGGCGGTAGTGTGCTAGTATCTAATGTACACCCCTCCATGGTGTACCCTGCCTCCATAGGCTCCAGGCCTGTGCTGGATAAGCAGTATAGAGAATGAATGAGGTAGAGTGAGTAATCACTGTGATGGAGATCTGTATTGTGCTGTTTTAAGAAATTACTTACTATATTAAGGTGCATGGTGTGCGCGTGTGCTTGTGTGTGTGTGTGTGCGCGTGTGTGTGCATGCGTGTTTAGGTGCCAACGGTGGCTGTGGTGTGTTCAGGAGGCGGCTCGAGGGCCATGACAGGCACATTCGGCTCTCTGAAAGGACTGCAGAGTCTCGGGCTGCTGGATGTCATCACCTACATGACCTCTGTGTCTAGTTCCACCTGGTGGGTGGCTCCACCTGTTCCTGGATTTTGTGTTTTCTATCAAGTACAAAAAATAAATAAACTGATACTCCCTTATGTATTTTCCTTCCTCTGTTTTAGGACCACTGCAAGCCTCTACTCAGACCCATTTTGGTCAAAAGAAGGCCTAGATAAAGCCATAGCATCTGTGCAGAAGGAGCTGTCTAAGAGCCCAGCCAGTCTCTTCTCTCCTACCCATCTGCATTATTATCACTCTGAGCTGCAGAACAGAGAGAAAGAGGGCTGCTCAGTCTCATTCATCGATACCTGGGGTCTCATTATAGAACAGCTTGTCTTTGGAAAGGTCTGGCACAGAAATCCATTTACACTGTCAGTCAAAACATAAACATGTATCGCAAAAAATACTCTGCACTGCACTGCACTGCACTGGAGTTCTTTTGAACGAGTCTTTAACGTGTCTCAGAAGAACGAGTAGTCTCAGAGAGTGATTCGTTCATTAATGTATGTGAAAAAGCATCGAAAAAAATATCTGCAGTTTATGTACAGGAAACAGAAATGAGTTGTTACTTTTGAGTCTTTTGATCCGAATCGTTTGTTCATTTGTCACGTGACCCCCATAGACGCTATGCAGTGCAATAGATTCAAAAGAACGAACAACTCAGACTAGAAGATATAAGAAGTGAGCTGCTCATTCAGTTCATCATAATATGTCCCTAGCTGCATTGTAATATTTTCATTACTGGAACTATAATGAAAACTATAGTGTATGTAGACGTGTTGGGGGTCTGTTTATTGAAAGTGTAACATTTTATTTTATGTCTGATCAAGAGAACGAAATGAACTAAATGACTCAAAAAAAGATTCGTTCATTTTGATGAACGAGATTCAAGGAACCGAGTCACTAAAATGATTCAAGCTTCCCATCACTAGTTCTGAACAGGCAGAGGCGCGCAGGCCATTTATACACGCAGTTGTATACAACGCCGCCACGAGGCAATCAGCCTGGATACACCGCACCTGGCGGCGTGTCTATTTAATGGTCCTGAGAAGAAAAGGCGCACATAAAATACAAGAGAGAGAGACAAAGACCCAGTCTCCCTAAGACGCCCGTGTGAGAGAGAGCAACACGCATCGGTTCAGCATGCGCTCTTAGTTTAAGTTCTTAGTGCAATTTATAAATATTTAAATATATAAATATTTTTCTTAGTTCAATTCATAAATTTATAAATAAGTTAAAATCAAAATGCAATTCACAGCCAAATACAATTCTAAACCAGGGAGAAAAAGACAAACTCAAAAGTAGCCAGACAGATATAGCAGGGACTGAATTATACTGTAGTAGCACTATCTAGTATCACCCAATGATTATCATCTCAGTTTTTTCCTTTCCACTATCACCCTGGTTGCTCATCAGGGAGAACTGATAATTATAAATTGTTTCCTTACATTGTTTTATTAAAAATTAAATTCTTCCAATGTTTTGGAGCAGCCATGGCAAAAGCTTGTTTAGGACTATTAGTCAAAAGAAATGCAACTGTATTTTGAACCATCTTGATTATATAAAGCATTAATCTAACCGAAGACTTATGAAGGCATGTATCGACTATTCAAAATCTGAAAAAAGACAGAAAAAGATTCGCCTTTGATAACAGTCGAAATAAGTTGAAATAAGTATGCGAAACACAAAGTTAGATTAGGGCCTGTTTTTACTAAGCATCAGAGAGTAGGAAATCATTCATTCTCAGGGTGACAATTTTGTAGGAGAGACATTTTAGAAACACTGAGTGACACAGAGCTCATAAAAGACAAAAATAAAATACTTGCAACTGTTCCATTAACAAATATTTTGTATGCTGTCCCTGCAGGTGACTGCTGCTTTACGTTTGTTTTTTAGTAACAGTGAAGATGCAGTTTTGGAACAGTGATGATTTGGAAAATAATAAATTAACTTTGCTCTTACAGCACCACAGATCATGAAAGAGCATGAAATCAACAACAAAAAAGAAAGTTGCCTTCATGGAGTTGTGGGCATCATCCATGGCACACACATTAAAATAATTATATATAAAATTATATATTTCTATTCAATTTTGAGTGTATACAACTGTTTTGTTTTTTTTTTGATTTCCTGTTATAAGCAGCACTTCATTATTTAATTAGCATGGCATTCACCATTTTCCTCCCTCATTGGAACATGTGGCAAACTGACGTATGGCATTGATGTTTTCACAAATTGCGTCCACTCACTTTTTATCTTAGTACTGCAAAATTTTACTTTAATTATTTCTTACATTTTACTACCTTCTTCACAAGCTAAATGGTCTCATCTCCTCTCCAGTTTCACTTTCTTTTTGAGGCAATTTTGATCAGACTATGACATTCCTACACAGCTCTATTATTAGGCCTTTAAACAGTTGTGATTGGAGCAGTCTAATTAAGATAACATCATGCAACCGAGTCACGTTTTCAATAAGTTTTTGTCTATGTGCTTAAAGCTTTCACAGAACTGCTGATTTCACCATTTCGCTGTTCCACCATTTAAAGCTATGAAAACCTGTTCAATGTTGTAAACAGTGATGTCACATGCTTTGGTAGGAGCAGTTCTTTTCTCACTGAAAGTAAAAGTAGGAAGCTTCGTAACCAACTTTTATGTTCTACTCTGACCTAGGAATATTTTTAGTCCTAAACTTTGAGTCTGATTCATAGGAGTGATTCAGAGATGCTTAGTAAATACAGTTAGTAAATACAGGCAAGTTCCTGACTTACGAACGAGTTTTGTTCTGAGAGAATGTTTTTAAGATGGATTTGTTCTTAAGTCTGACAAAATGAGTCTTATACACCTTTGACTTATATACAATGTAAAGCATACCAATCCACATGACTAAATCTGTCTCCTTTCCCTACACTGCTATTATGTGGCCAAAAACCGTAAGGAAAAAAAAAACATGCCTAAGGAAATCAATCTCGCATGTCAAATATAACAGTGTTGTCTCTGTGAGGGAAATCCCAGATGCCATTTTGTCTCAGAGCTGTTTCCCTCTGTATGGGACAGTGAACTCTGTTTTGTTGAGAATTTTCTAAAATTGGAATTATTCACCATCAGGACAGCTTTACAAGACAGACGTTTTCTATAATTGTGCTTCCAGAATGATTCATTGAAACCGGTAAGGCCGACTCATTTCTCCCGCACCCCCACATACACACACATAAAATATAACAGACTTTGGACATTTTATACATTCGCTTACACACTTAAAATATTGTGTAAAAGTGTAAATATTGGTACCTGGTGCACTTGTTTATTTTTTGTACAATACACGTGAGCTTTGTTCGCATCTACAAATGATCGTAGAATCGCAGTCTGTTTGTATCTGCGGAACTTCATAACTCAAATGTTCATAGGTTGGGGACTACCTGTAGAGCCCTGGGGCACACTAGGGAGATACTATGACAGCAAATGCAGCTTGTTTATATTTATACTTTCCTGTCAGAATCATCGCTATGTACGACCCTGCTTGTCTCTTCAGACTTTGACTTTTGCTATTGTGTTTGGATTTATACCCTCTCTCTCCTCTGGATTATCACAGTGTGTGACCAAACTTGGTACCATGGACTTGGATTTTTGCTCTTGTGTTTGAATTTATACTCTCATTTTGGTATAGTTTTTGTATAGGGCATACTTGACTTGACTTGATCTTTGCTATTGTGTTTGAATTAAAAGTCTCTCATTCAGTACCATCTGTCTATGATCTCTTCCAAATCTGCAAAGATCAAGTTGAGTGCTTAATATTTGGAATTCTGTTTTCTTACTTGTATATCCCTGCATTTGAATTAATGTATGGATATTGAACTGAGCATTGAGTTTGCCACAGCTGACCTCATCTCTTACTCCACTTCTGGAGTCATGGAATTCCATCTACAGTATGTCTATGGCTGGCCTGCCACTACATCACGGGGATTTCCCTATTCATGAGGGGTGACTTAAGTTGTGGATACTCTCATCAGCACATGGACTTGCCTCAGTTTATTTGAACTCTTTTTACTCTCTGATCAAAATATTTAATCCTTTTACCAAAGTGGCTAGATACAATTTTAAACTGTTCCTTCTCCATTTCTGAGTTTGCTATTGGTTTCACCCAAGTTATCTGGAAACTTAATATTCTGAAATATTCCAATAAAACCTCAGAGTAGTAAAATTACTACAAAATTGCTCCAAGGTGGGCAAAAATTCTCAGAGTAAAAGTAATTTATAAACATTTTTAAAATAGGAAATTATTCCTAAATTATTCCTAACCTAAAGAAAATGGCATTCAGGGAGGAGGAGAGACCCTTTAGTAAAACCGATCCATTAATGAACATTCCATATGCTGTCTCTGCAGCTGACTGCTACTTTATGCTTTTTAGTAACAGTGAATATGCAGCTATGAAACAGAATCTAAATATCTAACCCATTTCAGACACTCATGTTAGGTTTTGAACAATTTAATATTTGCAAGCTGAAAAACATGGAATTACTTGTTCAGCCATGTTCAAGAGCCATTCATGTGAGTTTAACCTAATATAAATAGAAAACCTAACAAAATATTTCTGGTTCAGAAACACACAGATACATTGTCTGACCAAAAGGAGGCAGTCTCTGAGGGCCAGAACCCACTTCCAATCTACACAGCAGTAAACATGAAGAAGGATCCAAGTGGCTCAACAGTTCCTGGTAAAGACTGGACATTAACCCTTCACCTTATAGTTCAGCCTGTTGTGATCTGAATGCTGGTGTCAATTATTAAACTCGATTTAAAATTATTAAAAAATATTTTTTTTTCCTTTATCATTCTGTTAATTTCAGAGTGGTGTGAGTTTACCCCATTTGAGATGGGATTCTGCAAATATGGAGCCTTTGTCCCGGTGGAAAATTTTGGGAGTGAGTTCTACCTCGGTCATGTGGTTAAGAAGCTGCCAGAAACACGTGTCTCCTTCCTCTTGGGTCAGTGCTGTGTTTGTGTTAGAGAAAGTTCCTGCTTCACATTCTTCATTAGCCATATTGTACATATACCGTGTGTGTGTGTGTGTGTGTATATAAAGGCATCTGGAGCAGTGTTTTCTCTACTAATTTGATGTACCTCTGGAACACTTTTACTGGAGTGACACCATCCTGTCCAGAAGAAAAGATAGACAAGATTGGTAAGTATATCTTTATATCAGCTTTCAAATTTCAATTAGATTTATTTGTATAGAACTTTTAACAAAAGCAGCTTTACAGAAATATGTATAGAAATTATCTTTAAAACAATGTAAGGAAACAATTTATAATTATCAGTTCTCCCTGATGAGCAACCAGGGTGATAGTGGAAAGAAAAAAACCCTGAGATGATAATCATTGGGTGATACTAGATAGTGCTACTATAATTCAGTCCCTGCTATATCTGTGCTAGAGGTTTGTGAAATTATATATCAGGGAAGAGGTTTTAGTTTATTAAAAAGTCTGATGGAGGCTCAGGTACAAAACTGTGGCGGTTCCGATTCTAAAACTATTGAGCAACTGCAGTCAATAGCCATCACAAAAAAACTGCCTGAATCAGTCCAGTCCATGGCCATCAAATCATAAAATACTAGCAGACCATACTTCAAAACAAAGAAAGGAAACATTTAAAGAATGCTTGAAATCTAGCACTCAAAAGGTTCTGTGTCTAATGAGGCATTTTTGTACTGTACTTATGTGTCTTTTATGTGCATGTGGCATCTTGGAATGTCTTGTCTCTTTTTCTATGTGATATTTTGCTGTTTTGCATTCCTTGTCTAAACCAAATTGTTTACCATCATTCATTCCAACTAAAGGTCTACAAACTTTTGGGCAATATTTAGAATAACATTTTATTAATTTCTGTGTACAGGAATTTATTATTTATGAAACTGGTTACATTTATATTTTTTATTTTTTTGTTACTGGCCAAACCATTTATATAAGCAAACATGTCTTGCTATACTTTGTATATTTGCACTTTTGAGTAACAAGGAATTTTCTTTGGCTTGTAGAGGAAGAAGAAAAGTCTCCAGCACTAGATACTTTACGGGTTGATTCAGAGGCCTCATCATTGAGCAACTTCGTGAATGATCGCCCCATCATCAGCAGTGTGTTTAACTTCATTAGAGGATTTTTCCTCCACAACTCGTATACCGAAAGCCCAAATTTCAACATCTCAGATGGTATAGACCTCATTTTTATTTCACTTGGTTTCATAACATTTTCTATTTGATCCATCCATGTTTCTCTTATTATTTTTCGTGGGTTTTTTTGTACTGTTTTTTTTTTTTTCATAATTTAAAGTCAATGAACATTTAAAGGCGGCATGGTGGTATAGTGGTTAGCACTGTTGCCTTGCATCTCCAGGGTCCGGGTTCACACGAGTGATCTCATGAGTGAGATGAGTTAACATTTAAATTCTATTAATGTACACTCACTGACTAATAGGTTCACCAGTATACTTGTTCGTTTATACATTTATGATGTGGCTTCATAAGAGTTTAATTGAATATTTGTGTCAATAATCTGGATGAAAAGAAATCTGATCAATTACATTTTCAGTTCTACTGAATGCTTTTTTTTTTTAGCTTTTTGTTTCACTGAATACTTCTTCCAGACACAAACCCTGATGCCTTTCCAAACAAGCTGACTCCAGTGGACTCAACCCTTAGCTTGGTGGATTCTGGATTTGCCATTAACATAGGCTTCCCTCCTGTGCTGCGACCCCAGAGAAGTGCTGATCTCATCCTGTCCCTCAGCTACTCCTGGGATGAGGACCCTTTACAGGTAAAATAATGAGCAGAGAAAGTTTAAGGATGTATTTATTTCTTACATTGTCTGTTTATTTCCTACAATTATTATACAATCGTTCTGTTTTCACCTTCAGCATTTGTTTATAAAAGTGATGTGAATTGCTGTCATGAAGTAAGAAAATGTAATTACAGTACTGTAGCTTCAGTTAGCTGAAGCTTAAAGAAAATATTTACAGCATATGACATGGAGAACCACAAAAGGGTTTGACTGTCAGTCCAGAACCTTTTGGTCATAGTGTTTAAATGTTGAGCTTTATGATTATGGTGTGAGCTTTTGATTGGATCTGTATTTTTTATCATTTCCATTTAATATCAGGTGGAAAAAAAAGTGTAGGTTCAAACATAAAGGGTAGCAGTTCAGTGTCAGCTACTTAAAACAAGAATAAGCACTACTGCTCTCACTCACCATTCTCCAGCAATGTTTAACGTCATATTAGTTAGAAATCCATAAACATTTAAACATAAACTAAAATCGTTCAGGATTTTTATTTTACTTTATGCCAAAACTTAAACTTAACATAAAAAAAACTGAGCCAAGACTTAACAACCAAACAAATGAAGCTTCTTTTGATATGTTTCTATTGTGTCAGGTCGTGAAAGACACACAGCAATACTGCATTGATCACCAGGTACCATTCCCAAAGATAGATTTCAGCAAGTACACATCTCAGCCAAAAAAGGAAGTGTATGTGTTTATGGATGAGAAAAATCCCGATGCTCCCATAGTGCTCCACTTCCCGCTGGTCAATGTCTCATTTAAGGACTACAAGGCACCAGGTAACTGTACTTTATTTTGGATGTAAATCATTATATGTTTTATGACACTATTATAGCTGAAGAGAGACTGTGCCAACTCTCCCACCCGAACAGCATGGCCAATATTGCTCTCCTAGCCACAGATGTCTATGGCATCACTGACATCAAGACAGGCTGAGCTTCCATAGAAAGTTTGGCCAATCACTTGTTTTTATTGTTCTGCAAAATTTATTTAAACAAGAAGAAAGCAGTTAATGACCTTGTAGAATGAAAACATGAAATGTGTCATGAAGAGCCACATGTGTGTGTTCTATACTTTACAGTAGTGCGAATGTGAATCCTTTGTGTTCTGCGCTTGGCATTCCTTCCTGTAAGACATTTAAAAATGCCAGCTGGGGAAGCTTACAGGGCAAAATTTCCATGGTGGAATTAATGCCCTGAAAGTAAAATTACCACCATACAGTGGTTATCTGTGACAAGCTAGACTCAAATCAGCTTAAAATGAAGTCAACACTGTACAGTAGATTTCATGATTGCCACATATAGTAAGAGTTCACTGCAGTTAACTACTAAAATTTGTCTTTATAAATAACTAGAGTGTAGCTACTTATTTTAGAACTGTACAAAAACTTTTTGAATGAATAAAAGAAGACAGACAATACTGAATGTGTGTGTGTGTGTGTGTGTGTGTGTGTGTGTGTGTGTGTGTGTGTGTGTGTATGCTCTCTCATACTGCAGGAATAAAGAGAACAGGAAAGAAGGAGCTAAAACAGGGAAATATTGACGTGAGCTCTAAATACTCCCCATATGTAACCTCAAACCTCACATACTCTTCAGAAGACCTCCAACGACTGGTGGACCTCTCTCACTACAACATTGTCAACAACAAAGACACCATCATAAATGCACTAAAGAAAGTTTTGAACAAAAAAGGGCTCGTTGGTATGACCTCAGCTGATGATGCAAATAAGTGCAAAGTAAATTAATAAGTGGTGTAAGAAATGAAGGATGAAGTGAGTAAGTGTATTTGGTGTCAGTAAGATATTAACCACAACACAGTTAAATCCTTGAATCTGATTAATATATATTAGGCATAAATTGATTTATGTTAATACACTAGTTCGTATATGTTAGTTTCTATAGCTTAGTCACAGGAAGTTTATGTCAAATTATAATGGTAATTCTTTTTGACACTGGAGAATTTTGCTTTCTGGCTTTTTGGCTTAACCTCAATGCATGCGGTGGGGTATTTTCTAATAAAAGCTTGGCCTGTAGTGAGTTATTTCATTACGTGTTTTGGGAAATTACTTGTGCTTATTATTTGTGTTTGGACTTATTTAGAGATGAATAATTTGTGTTTTTAATGACTGAAATGAGTCAGTGGATTTCAGTTACAGCCCAAAGGCCTTCCGTAGACAAATTACACATACTGTAGGTATCATTGTCTTGAGTGGTGGCAATCCATAGTCTGTTAACATCATACTTTCCTTCTATATTTAAATCCTCTGAAACCAAACATGGGAACTTGATTAAACCTTCACAGAACCTTTAAAAGGAAGCAAAGACGTACACTCACTATTTCGTTGTCTAATAACATCACTTTTCTCATGTACAGCATAGAAATTTTGCATATTCAGTGGGCAGGTGACACCTTTGGAAAACTCACATTTTTTTTGACAATAAATGTATTCATGCCTAACTGTAAGGTTCTTATACTTTTGTAAGGTATAATAAGCTAATGAAATGTTTCCTGTGCCCTGAGAACAGCTCCCTCACTGCGCTTCCTGACTCCTTATGTGGTAACACTTCCTATAGCCTGTTTCCAAATGAATATACATCCAAACGGATGTCCGTTCGTCTGCTAGAACCTTTTTGTTTAACCAGGAGAATGCAAATGTATTTCCTTCTCGCCTGTCTGTCTCTGGCTCTCTCTATGACCTACATGTTAATGACTAAGTCTTTTGATCTTTGTGACACAGCAGCTAACCCAGTGCTCTCTTTTTTAATTCTCTATTGTAGAATAAACAGAGATCTTAAGATATCATGCCTACTTGTATGTGTGTGTTTGTCTTTCCCGGTTGATCAGAAAGCCAGAAGCTGATAATACACATTAAACGATGTTTTATAGAACTGTACCTAAATAACATTTGATGTAAATTAATTATGCAAAACAGACTAAATGACCTTAAGGCATTATGATTATCAGGTCATCCCCGAATATTTTCTTATATGTTATTTGTAGTTAATAAGTTTAATCTCACACTGACATTTACGCTATGTATATATGATTGAAATGAGGTGAGATCCCACAGGGAAAGGGTTTTAAGAAGGAAGGAAGGAAAGAATGGGAGGAAAGAGGTTGAGGGTGAACATATCCAGATCCAGAGGCAGTGCCCAGTTGGTATGTGGGCACTCAGCTGGCAGGTGATGGCGGTGGGCTCCTGCAGGACTCAACATTTCAATGTTTTGTTCCCTGAGCCACTTAGTCATCACTTTTGCCTTATGGTAAAGCGCTCCATCATGCTGGAAATGGAATTGTTCGTCACCAAACTGTTCTTAGATGGTTGGGAAAAGTTGCTCTCTGAAGATGTTTTCGTACCATTCTTTAGTCATTGCTGTTTTCTTGGGCAAAATTGGCTCTTGTTAATAAATTAACAAACTTAAATTAATTAACAGAAACATTCATTTTTGTAATTGTTATAAATAATTGTTAATCAAAAGAAATCTTTCACTACTCATCCAAGTAGCTTCTTCAGAGGCTGTCTAGTGGTAAAGAGTCCACAAGAAAGAAGTCCAGTGAAATGTGTTTAGCTAAAAAGGAAAGAAGTCCAGTTGACATGACTCAACTTCCAGATAATCTCACCTGGATGACTGAGAATCTTCATAAACATTAAACAGAGACTACATAGATTAAATAAACACGATTCAGGTGAGGACAATATTAGCATAAGAGTCTAAAAACAGAGAATCTATGGGATATATAAGCTGTATAAGATAATGTACAGACAATCTGAAGCCTGCTATCAAAGCAACCTGGTCTTTAATAATGCCTCAGCAGTGCCACAGGCTGATCACCTGCCAGACTGATGCAGTAATTCATGCTAAAGGAGTCCTAACCAAGTATTGAGTACATAAATAAACTGAATATTTAGAAGTTGGACATTTCTGCATTGTAAATTTCTGATTTTTTGATCGCTCTTACGAAATATGTTAAGACACTGGATTTTTCCTTCAATTTTGAATCAAATTAAGAAACAAAAACTTTTCATGATATTCAATTTTATGATATTTAAAATTTTTAATGCACGAGGATACTACAAGTTTGTTATTTAAATAAATGTCTATTTGTATATTCTTATTCTAAGTGCTGAGTCATTCCATGGTTAGACATCTATTTTAAAAGTTGATCCAGGTTTACCTTTGTCTGTTTTCCAAAAGGTGAATAATATCACACTAAGAAACCACGGGACTATATTTCATCCAAACGTTATTTTTCTGCCACTATGTCTCCCATCTATCCAACACTCCACAGCTCCGCTTATAATACTCAACTTTGGTTTTCTTTTTTGTTAAATCACTTAAGCTTTTTCCATACAAGAAAAAATCTAGCCAGGAAATTTCCTCTAAAATTCTAAACTTAGTATTACTGTAGGTGGCATGGTGGCATAGTGGGTAGCACTGTGGCCTCAGACCTCCAGGGTCAGGGTTCGATTCCTGTCTCGGCTCTGTGTGTGAAGTCTGCGTATTCTCACCATGCTATGTACTTCAGTTTTTGTTCCACAGCTCAAAGATATGCAAATTAGGACAATTGGCATTCCCAATTTTCCAGTAGTGTGTGTGCCCTGCAATGGATTGGCACTCTGTCCAGGGTGTACCCTGGGATAGGCTTCAGGCGCCGTCACACTATACACAGCATAAGCGATATAGATGATGAATGACCTTAAAATCAAGTCTATTCTAGATCTACCCATAAGGAATAAAATAAAAATTAAGAAAGAAAAAGGAAATTATGCAAACAAATTGCATTGGAATGTAGCCTGAAGGGTCTGATGGATCTTCATTATACCATAATAACGATGATTCCATAAATATTAGATTTTCCATTAACCTAAGTCTGACCTTGTATTTGCTATTTCTATCTTTATCAGCTATAGTAGCAGCTATCTCTATCTCGTTTCTTTAATTTCTGAATTTTTTACTTTTTACTTTGTTCTTTAGCCTTAACTTATACATTTTTGAAAATACAGTGTATTTTTACAAATTGTAAACTCTTTAAGACAGGCATTTCTTTATTTTGTGTGATGACATTCATTTTTTTTTTACTTGTAAGACAGTTTCGTAATTTTGTTGCAATATTTGTCTAACTTGTACAAACGTCACATCAGCTAGTCACTTGTCTGCTGTTTGCTACAGTATGAGTTGTTTATTTACCAAAGGCAAATAATTTTACTGTTTTATACCGGTTTTCTGTTGAATAATTTTACTGCCAAAAAAAAAAAAAACATCAAAGGCATTAGATCAATGCAGAAGTTGTTACATGCAAAATGGTTGGACCAGCCGTCATAATCGTTCTAGAATATTTTCTAGACATTTTTATTAGACATTTTTTTTCTGTAAATTTGTTCTGAATTGAGCTGCTCTCAGGCAATCTTGATTTACCAATGGAGGTTAATGTTTAAAGTGTTAGATCAATCAATGATTGATGCAGTGTGTACGGAGTCACAACAGATATCTGCAAAGGCTGATTCACATTCCAAAAGACATGCAGATTCCATGCTGCATTGTTGTATGTGGATACGAATCTGTGGCACAACAGACATGAACATCAGGAGGTTTAGAAAGACTGCACTGTAATTTTCCATACTGTGCTGCAGTTGTGCCTTCTGTTTCCCATTAGCACATTTTACTTTATGCAATGCTGTGCAATAATATAGTCTTGTCTTTTTCTTTTCTGTATTGCAATGACATGATCAGTCAATAAAATACAGTACAAATAGTGAAAAGCGTAAATGAATGCTGTCCCGGCTCTTAGGAACACTCACGTACTGTAATGTGTAACTTTGAACTGTTGTAATTGATATTTGAAAAACAATCAAATATACTCTAGTATATTCTAGTTTCTTTCCAAAAATTCAAAATGAATTGTAGGCTGATTGGATGGAAAAAAGTACAAACCGGATTCCAAAAAAGTTGGGACACTAAACAAATTGTGAATAAAAACTGAATGCAATGATGTGG
>JAQMYJ010000005.1:4456246-4470978 GCA_030014305.1 Clarias laeviceps
CACAAACAGGAAGTTAATATCACCAACCATTCCCATTTTATTAAGGTGTATCCATATAAATGGCCCACCCTGTACACAGACATAACATTGCAAGACAAAGCATTAAGCCCAATATTGTGTAGGTTCCCCTTAAGCCACTGGGGCAACTCTGGCCCCTCGAGGCATAACTCCACTAGACCCTATGGGGCGTACTGTAGTGATTGGCACCAGGATATTAGTGGCGGACCTTTGGGTGCTGTGGGTTGCAGGGTGGGGCCTCCATGGAACATACTTTTTGTCTGGCACATCTCATAGGCGCTCAATCAGATTGGGATCTGGGAGTTTGGAGCTTTGGGTGCAGTAAGTGTTCTCATGCCTCTCTATCATGGCCAACATTGACTTTTTCTGTGAGTTGTGCTGCATTGACTTTTCTGATGGCATAGGTGAGACTTAGGTGACCCATTATCCTGATACCAGTTTACTGGTATATAATTGATTATTAATATTGATATGTTAATGTTTTATGGTGTTAATGTTATGGGTAATCATGTTATACTGATCTAATTCTGACAAAAATGTGTGTTCTTAAAAAAAAAAAATTAAATAAGAGACTTTTTGTTTTCTCCACTAGAATGTTCTGGAGCTGAATTTGTACGACGAAGGCATTATCAAGGATGAACTATGCACCAGTATCTTGGTCGATATCAGCATTCTCAAAGTGGGACAGAAAGAGACAAAGGTCTTCGTCACAGATGATAAGGTCAGACACTCATGACATTCAAGTTCAGAAATTACTTATCTGATGTTTGAGGTATATGCTGTTCATACACAAGGTAAAGTTTAATGCTAAAAGAGAGAAATAGAATTATGCTATAAATGAAAATTATATGACAGAAAGTATGATTAAACTAAAGATAGACTTTGTCATGAAATAAAATTTTAACTGTAAATTAAGTTATGAAATAAATCAAATTAAGTATGTGCATAATGAAAATATAAAGTAAAAAGTACATGATAAAATCTAAAGGCTCACTTTTAATTCTACATTTGTACTGTAATTTTAGTACTGTGATTATAAATTTGTTAAACTACAATGTTTCACTCTATTTTATCCGCTACTACATGCAGCTCTAAAGGAGCTGTGCCTCATTAATCCTAGACAGAATGTAACTAAAGGCCTGAGGCGTCACTCTTTAGTTAGGTGCCGCCGTGAGGTGCGGCCGTAAAAACCATTATTCCGGTTGACTACCTACTGTATAAATTAGATATAATTTAGATATAAATTAGATAAGTATAAAAAAATAATTAATAAATACTTTGCAGATGTGTGCCTGCCATGTTGCCAGTTATAACAGCAGACAGCATGAGCACTGTTAATTGTTGTTAGCCTACTGTGTATTTTCGCTAATAATTATGGAAGAGTTGTATAGGAGCCAAAAAGAAAGAATACCTGATGATTACCTGATTACCTGCAACATTGTTACCAGAGCAAATGAAAGCAGCACTTATCAGATCTGAAGCATTACAAATGAGATTATTATCTGGTTTTGCTGTTTTTAACATGTTTCCTGGCTAAGTATGCAATGTTCAAATTTTGTAATTAAATAAACATGAGCAATTTCATCATACTTTAAGATTCAGTGGTGGACTAATAAGAAAAAGATTATATAAGACTATTATTATTGTCATTATTATTATTATTGTGTAAACATAATTACATAAAGATGAAGCTAATGGATGATTGCTGTTCTTGTTTTCAGCTAAAGGACAAGCTGTGGTTGGAATTTGCGATCACAGAGAGGTAAAAAAAAAAAAGACATACACTAAGTATGGGGGTGATTTAAGTGACATTTACGGGAAAATATTTGTAACTAATTTTATACTGTATGTGAACAGTCAACATACTGCCAACACAAAATGTCTGACATCGAGTTTAACCAAATAATTTGTGAACTATTATTTTGTCTACGAGAGGCTACGATACATCAACTTCATGGAAATTTTTACTTTTATACTAGTTCTGTTGGCAACTAATAAACTACCAGGAAATCTCAACATGTAAACGAATGAATAATAACTTTTATCAAAATTATAAATACTGCTTATGTCTGTGATGTAAACGTAGGACTACTTTGCATTGAGCCACATCACACCAACACCTGATGTATTTTACGGCTGTATTATTTCTTATTTTAAGAAGCTACAGTATGTCAGTAAGGATAATCACTTAGTTAAGCAATTTATTTTATAAACAATTCAATTGTTTATAATCTTTCTAGTTTTTACATAAAATTAAATGTTTGTCTCTTGGTTTGTGTTACAGTGTTGAAATATCTGGTCAGTACTGCTCTAATGGAGTGCTGGTCGTAAGTGCACACACACACACACACACACACACACACACACACACACACATATATATATATATATATATATATATATATTAGTTTGACATGTACATATATTAGTCAACCATGAATGAGCTTCCGCAATAAAGTCAAGTTCAAGTTCAAAAAGGAGATTCAAGTAAAACTGGAAAGTCCAACCTAAACTTTGTGGAAGCTTTCAATTTTTTTTTATACTTTTAAAAGTGGTTTCATCTAAAAGAAGATGAAACAAGCGAAGTTAAACAAATAAAAGAAAAAAATATGTATACTGTGCCGTGAAAAAGTATTTGTCCCCTTTTTTTGCATATTTATCACACTTAAATGGTTGAGACAATCAAAGCTTTTTATATTACACAACGGTAACCTGGTAAATACAAAATGCAGTTTAAAAATTATGATTTCATTTAATAAGGGGAAAATTAAAATCCTGTTGTAGGATTATTAATATAATCTTCAGGCATGGTTGTGAATGTTTACAGTACATATACAAAAATATGATTTTAATACACAGACAATTTACCTTAAAAAGGAATAATAGGGGCAGATTTGTTAATCTTGCATGTTTTGTTGTGATTTTAGGCCGCCCCGTTTTCTACTCTCGGGGTGAAGTTGGACAAACTGCCAAAGGATGGTGAGATACAAAGTGTCCACTGAAAACTATACAGTATATTATGAATGTTGAATTGTTGTCACACAGAATTGTTGTCCATCTATTGTGTGTATTTCAGTTAAACATGACATGCTGCTAATGGTACGAGGGGCGTATAACGAAAAGCAAGTAATCTCAGTGTCAAAGAACAGCAATATGCAGACTCTTCGCTACTACATCAACAAATACCTGGATACAGAGATTGGACTCCGGATGGTACAATTTGTGTTAAATTATCATGCGTTCAGAATTGTTATAAAAATCATATGTAAAAGTAATAATATGTGTTATTATCCATTTTCTCTTTTGGTTGTTTATCTGTTTAATCTATTTTGTTTGAGGATAGTTAAATGATGATAGAACCTCCAGACCTGCAGTAGTACCTGTAAGCCCCTTTGTGGCCACAAGTGAATCTACACTCTCTCTTCCTGTGGAAAAGGTGAGACATCCCATAATATAAATTTTAACTAATGCGAAGTTTTAACATCCCATACTTTAAAACTTTGAGCTCAAAGTTCCTTCAGTTTTATTTCTACTATATTGCTAAAAGTATTCACTCATCCATCCAAATCATTGAATTCACATGTTCCAATCACTTCCATAGTTACAGGTGTATAAAATCATGCACTTAAACATGCAGACTGCGTCTACAAACATTTGTGAAAGAATCGCGCTCAGGAGCTCAGTGAATTCCTGCAGTAAGTCTCATGAAATTTCCTCGCTACTAAATATTCCACAGTCAACTGTTAGTGGTATTATAGCAAAGTGGAAAAGTTTGGGAATGACAGGAACTCAGCCACCAAGTGGCAGGCCACGTGAAATCACAGAGCAGGGTCAGGGGATGCTGTGACGCATAGTGCACTGAGGTTGGGCAACTTTCTATAGTTTTCTATAGAGTCAATAGCTACAGACCTCCAAACTTCATATGCCCTTCATATTAGCCCTAGAACAGTGCGTAGAGAGCTTTATGGAATGGGTTTCCATGGCCGAGGAGTTGCATCCAAGGCTTACATCACCACGTGCAATGCAAAGCAGTGGTGTGAAGCATGCAGCCACTGGACTCTAGAGCAAAGTGATGAATCACACTTTTCTGTCTGGCAATCCGATGGACAAGTCTGGGTTTGGCGGTTGCGAGTAGAACAGTACTTGTCTGACTGCATTGTGCCAAGGGTAAACTTTGGTGGAGGGGGAATTATGATGTGTGGGTTGTTTTCTTAGGAGTTTCCTTAGTTCCAGTGAAGGGGACTCTTAATGCTTCAGGATACCAGGACATTTTGGACAATTTCATGCTTCCAACTTTGTGGGGAACAGTTTGGCGATGACCCTCTGTTCCAACATGATTGTGCAGCAGTGCACAATAAAGACATTAATATAAGTGAAGTCCTGACTTCAACCCGATAGAACACCTTCGGGATGAATTAGAGCGGAGAATGTAAATGAGCTTCTGGAAGAATAGTCAAACATTCCCACTAACACACTCCTAGACCTTGTGGAAAGCCTTCCCAGAAGAGTTGAAGCTGTCATAGCTGCAAAGGGTGGACCAACATCATATTAAACCCTATGGATTAAGCATTGAATGTTATTCAAGTTCATATGCATGTGAATGCAGACGAGCGAATACTTTTGGCAATATAGTATATCTGCTAGCTGCAAGTTGGGTAACAGGTCATGTTAACAATCATGTTTGAAAAAAAAAATCTTGTAAGTCAATTTTCGTGATTAGACCGAGAAAATCTCAGTTAATAAAGCGCACAGGGCAAGAATGGTTAATTTTGCAACATTATGACAATCAAAGTGAAGCATAAGATGCAAAACCATTTGTGTGATATTACAACATGCATTCCTTTTATAGGTAAAATATGATATTTTTAAAGAAAATATTTAGAATAAATATGCTTTTCATTAACTGATATTAAATATACCCCAAATTATAAAATGACTCTGTATATAATTACTGTATATTTGGCATATTATATACTAAAAATGTTTGATTCACTCCACAGGACAAGATAGAATTGCATTTAAGCAGAGTGGACAGGTATTGCTAAACAAATATTTGTCTGTGAAATATAAAGAATGATGTAATGTCTTAATACCAAGACCATGTTGGCTTACTGATTCACATATGAATTATTTTAACCTCTGATTTTTTCATTATTGTGTTTATAATTGTGTGTATATACTGTAGGTCTAAGGAGGACATGAAGGTGCGCCTGGATTTTGACATACCAACAGAGGAGAAGGCATTTCTCATGAAGAGAAAAGAGGTGGTTTCTCGTGCATTGCAGAAAATTCTCAATCTTCAAAGTCCTTTGGATGCCACCAAGGTACATGAGGTTATATAATCAGGCCTATAAATCAGAACAAAGATAAGTTTTTTTGGCCATTGGGCTCTGTGCACCACCACTTTGACTTTGAAATGAATTTAAATTTATGAGTGAGGACATGAGCGAGTCAGTACTTTCAGATTTATTTCAAGGGGTTTGACAAACGTATGGCTCTAAAATAACAGCCATTTTCATGCACCCATTTTTTTCCCCTAAATTAGGAAACAAATTAACATAATTACTAACAAACGGATTACCTTTATCACCTTGATGCATATCCTTTGCACTCAATGACTAGCAAGTCTGAAACCAATGGACATTAACAAATTCTGTGTTTCCTCCTTCAAGATGCCTTGCAAGGCATTTACTCCAGCTGCTTATTTCTAGGTCTTTCTGCCTCCGCTCTTGTCTTCCCCAAGTGAAAAACATGTTCTATTGGGTTGAGAGAAGGTGACTGACTTGGCCAGTTAAGAATATCCCCTTTCTATGTCTCGGGTATCTTTCACTATATGTTTTGGGTCATTATCCACCTGCAATATGAAGAAACACCCTATTATTTTAGCAGCATTTGGCTGAATCTGTGCTGAGAGTATAGCCTTATATACTTATCAGGTCATCAATAAACACCAGCGACCCCAGTTACACTGTCAGCCATACATACTTCATCATGTTTGAGAAATGATGTGGTTTCTGTTCTTGAGCATTAACAGTGGAATGCAGCTCGTATTGAAGCATCTATATTTACTTCATGAACTCGTCTCTTGAACAGTTACATATTGACACACTTTATATTGAACTAAATGGGAAAGAGTGATCAAGTTGTTGTATTACTTATCATATAAAGAATGTGGTGTGTGTGTGTGTGTGTGTTAAGGTGCCAACAGTTGCTGTGGTGTGTTCAGGAGGCGGCTCCAGAGCTATGACAGGCACATACGGCTCTCTGAAAGGACTGCAGAGCCTCGGCCTGCTCGATGTCATCACCTACATCACCTCTGTGTCTGGCTCCACCTGGTGGGTGTAAAAGCACAACACGGGCTCAAACACATATTTTCATGCTACTGTACTCTATACATTTCACATGCAATCATATGATAAACAAGCTGTATTTCACCATGATCTTCCCTGAGACGCTTCAGTTAATTTTAAATATATAAACTTTTGTGTTGCTGGATTTTTACGTATGTTGTGTGTCTAGTGCTCAAAATAATAATAATCTGATGCTCCCATCTGTCTTTCTCTTCCTCTGTTTAAGGGCATCTGCTAGTCTCTACTCTGACCCATTTTGGTCAAAAGAAGAGCTGGATAAAGCGATAACATCTACACAGAAGGAGCTCTGTAAAAGCCCAGCCAGTCTCTTTTCTCCTACACAGCTAAATTATTATCACTCTGAGCTGCAGAACAGAGAGAAACAAGGCTACTCAGTCTCATTCATCGATACCTGGGGACTCATCATAGAACAGCTTGTCTTTGGAAAGGTCTGGCACAGAAATCCACTTACACTATTAACAATGTCATAAATGAAACCTGTGATTTCTGTGATTACCTGTAATTATTATACTATTATTTCTGTAATTCAGAGCTGCTGTTACAAAAAATAAATCAATCCCTACTGACCAATAATAATCGAGGATTCAAAAGCACTGTGATATAAGTATGCAATATCACATAAGAGAGAGAGTACTGTTGTTCTGAATATCAGCATGGCTATGATAGGGCTGTAGGAATGAGGGTGCAACTCGAATACTGAAGATATCACAGCTATATTTATATTCAGTATTCAGTGCTGTGAGGGCAGCAGAACCTCCACTGCCATGGTCTTCGGCCCCTGGGCTACATCCTACATCATCACTTGTTGCTTAAGGCCACTTGGAAGAAGTTGCCCGCATCCTCCTGCCTGCGTTCTACACCAGTGTGAGAGCTATAACTGAGCTGAACATAAACACTTGGAGTCTGGCAAGAGGAAAAAAACAGCTATTTTATTTAATAAAAAGAATGGTAGAGTGAGAGGAAAAGGGGGAAAAAAACAAAGAAGCAAAAGTCTCTTTGGTGAGGAAGGTGCATTAAGTGGAGCTGTACAGTGATCGATGGCTGCAGAGGCAGTGGTGTTGACTGTCGCAACAGGTAGTGGCTGTATTGGAGAATGGTGTTGTGGAATGAAGACAAAATTCATTTTATATAGTTGCCTGTAAAATCTAAGTAGAAAAGCTATAACCTATTATTATCACTAACAGAAAAAATATTTCTTTTTCAGAAACAAACAAGTACACTATCTGACCAGAGGAAGGCAGTCTTTGAGGGCCAGAACCCTCTACCAATCTACACTGCAGTAAACATGAAAACAGACGCAAGTGGATCAACAGTACCTGGTAAAGACTTTGTATTACCCATTACTTTATATTTGAACCTGCTGTGATCTGAATGGTATTTTATTTTGTTACACTATTATTTAAGTGCATTTTAAATCAAGGGTAGTAAGAATTTTTACGTTGTCTTTTTGTCATTTTGTTAATTTCAGAGTGGTGTGAGTTTACTCCTTTTGAGGTGGGATTCTCCAAATATGGAGCATTTGTCCCTGTGGAAAGTTTTGGGAGTGAGTTCTACCTGGGTCATGTGGTGAAGAAGCTGCCAGAAATGTGCATCTCCTTCCTCCTGGGTCAGTGCTGTGTTTGTGATAAAGTCCCTGCTTCACAATCTCAGTTAGCCACATAACACATCACTTTAACTAATACTAGTGTGTGTGTGTGTGTGTGTGTGTGTGAAGGCATGTGGAGCAGTGCTTTTTCTATTAATCAGATGGAGTTCTGGAGGACCTTTACTGGAGTGACAGCACCAGTGACAGGAGAAAACGTACACAAGATTGGTAAATACATCATATTTCACTGAATTTAATATGAAGAAATGAGGGATGGCTCAGTATATACAGTATATATAACACATTTATAAACTGAATTCTTGTATCTGATTGGTCAGACAGATAATATACATTATATACCTCCAACATGACAGAAAATGTAGATTTAAAGAGGAAAGGGATTATAAAGTTAAAAAATTAATAAAAAGATACAAATTATAAAGCAACAAATTGTTTTAGTAGAAGTACAATAACATAAATACAATAACCTAATTTGGGACACACTGATATTATAACTTTAAGTGTTTATTTATTTTATAAATACTCAAAAGCTGATTTTAACCATACATTTTTATCATTGTTTAATATAGTGACATGCAAGATCATTATCCAATTTACTAGAACACAGTATATGATTTTATGTGCATTAAACGAAACTAGAAATGAGTATGGATGGATGGATGGATGGAGCAAGGAAAGAAGTAAGGGAGGAATCTTATCTCCTTTCATCCTCATTCTCAAAAGAAAGAAGAGTATAAATGAAGGAAACAAAAGAGGGAGGGAGGGAAGGAAGGAAGGACAGATGGGAGGAAAGGAAGGAAATGAGGAAAGAAGGATACAAGAAAACAAACAAGGAAATATGGAAAGAAAAGAACAAAAAAAGATGGAAGAGAGGAAGGAAGGAAACAGGATGAAGGACCCAGTAAATTAACAGGGAAGGAAACAAGGAACTAAAGAAGAATGCAAAGAAGGAAACAAGAAAAAAGTTAGAAAAGAAGTCAAAATAAATGTAGGATACAGGGAAAGAAAAACTGCATGGAAGGGAATTGCTTTGCATCATGTGAGATGTCTCTGTACTGTATTTTTATGTCTATGTGAGATTTTTCTGTTTTCCATTGGTGGATCAATTCTCCTTGTTTAAACCAAATCGCTGATTTTCATTTATTCCAACTAAAGGTCTACTTTTGGGCACTATTTTGAATAACATTATTTTTTTATCCCTGCACAGGCATGTATTAATTGTGCTACTATACATGCACATGTATATTGTACATTATGCAACTGTACATGTACATGTACAGTTTTCATTTTGTTATTGACAAAGCCATTTATATGACCAAACATTTTTCACTGGTCTTCTGGTTAAATACTTTGTATAGTTGCACTTTTGAGTAACAAGCAATTTTCTTTGGCTTGTAGATGAAACGCGTCCAGCACTGGATACTTTACGGGTCGATTCAGAGACTTCATTATTGAACAAATTCCTGAATGATCGCCCCATCGTCAGCAAGGTGTTTAACTTCCTTAGAGGATTTTTCATGCACAACTTGTACACCGAAAGTCGAAATTTCAACATCTCAAATGGTCAGACTTCATTTTTTTTATTTTACTTGGTTTATTTATAAATTCACTAATTTAAATATTTTCATGGAAGAAATATTCCATTTCATCCATCCAGTTTCTCTTGTGTTTTTTTTTTTTGATTGTTTTTTCTTATAATTTAAAGTCATTGGACATCTAACTTCTATAAATGTACACTCACTGACTACTTTAATAGAATTGCCTGTCTAACTGCTCATTCATGCAATTACAGTATTCAAGGCCAAGACCTTCAGTTAATATTGCATGGATGATTAATAACAGAATGGAAAGTAAAATGTGATCTCAAGTTTGAATTTTAAAACAATGGCAATAGTAGTGTTGGCAGTTCTACAGGTCAGAGCAGAATGGTCAGAATGGTTTAAGCTGACAAAAATGCTGCAGTAACTCAAATAACCACTAGTAAGCAGTACAGCATCTTAGAATGCATAAAACATTAAGCCTTGAGGTGGATGTACAACAACAGCTGAAGAACAGATATCTGACACTACACTACTTCCCAAATTTTAACAGACCAGGTTATGAACCAGTCTGATCACTCACCTCTGACCTCCCGCATGAACAAGGCAGTTCCACCTGCAAGCTGTACTGTATATAAGCTGCATTTTATCAATGTTATCACATGTAACAAGACTATTTTCTTGTGCTTCTATATGCTTTCGTTTGCCTTTTGTTTTTTTTGGGTTTCATTGAATACTATTTACAGACACAAGTCCTGATGCCTTTCCTAACACACTGACTCCAACGGACTCAACCATTAGCTTGGTGGATTCTGGGTTATCCATTAACATAGCCTTCCCTCCTGTGCTGCGACCCCAGAGATGTGCTGAAATCATTCTGTCCCTCAGCTACTCTTGGGATGAGGACCCTTTACAGGTAAAAAAAATAAATAATTATTATTATTATTGTTACATTGTCTGTTTATTTATTACAATCAATATATAGGCATTCTGTTTTCTTACTTTGTTTATAAAAGTAGTGTGAATGAATGTAGGTAGCTTTAATTAGTTGAAGCTTAAAGAAAATGTTTAAGGTATATTACAGGTAGAGAACCACAAAAGGGTGCGATTGTCAGATGTCCACAACTTATTTGCCATATATTAAATAAATATAGAGCTGCATGATTCTGTTGTCTGTGTGTTGACTGCATTTCAACTTAATAGGAGGAACATTTAAAGGACAACCATAAAGGGTAATGGTCAGATTTCAGAGTCAGTTCCTAAAAAGAAGATTAAACACTTTAATCACCATTTTCCAGCAATGATTAACATCATGTTAATCAGAATCCTCATAGCATTATGAGTGATTAAAAAGAAACCTAAACAAAAGTGAAATAAAATCATTCAAGGTTTTTGTTTTTTTCCCCCCTATGAACCAGACCTTAAGATAAACATTAAAAAATGCTCTTGGTGGAAGCTAGCTAGTTGAGACTCAAAATCCAACAAATTAAGATTTTCTCTTGATATGTTTCTATTTTGTTCAGGTTGTGAAGAACACTCAGCAATACTGCGCTGAACACAAGGTACCATTCCCAAATATTGATTTCAGCAAGTACACATCTCAGCCCAAAAAGGAAGTGTATGTGTTTATAGATGAGCAGAATCCTGATGCTCCCATAGTGCTCCACTTCCCACTGGTCAATGTCTCATTTAAAGACTACAAAGCACCAGGTAATTATCATTAATTTACTTGCATTTTTGGATTTATATAATTAGAGTTTTTCTGAGTTGGCTTATAAATGTGTACATCAGGTTGATTTTTTTTTTAAGTGCGTAAGCTCCTCTGTTTTTATAGAAAAAATAAATAAATAAATAAATATATTTAAAAAAAATCTCGAAATCTAATCTTGGTGAATTCCCACCCATTTCCCAGCTGTATTATAGCTGAAGAGAGAGCCACTCTTCACTCCCAAAGAGCATAGGCAATATTACTCTCTCGGTCTCCTGGTTACAGATGTCTGTATCATCCTTGGGATTTAAAGTTGACATCTCTTGACAATAGGCTGAGCTTTCACAGCAGGTTTGACCAAGTGTTCTGCTTGTTCATGCTCAGACCAGCAGTTAATGACAATGAAGAATGAAAACATGAAATGTGTGGCATGTACAGTAGGTCATCTATACTGTGAATGTACGTGGTCTTCTTTTGTGTTGTGAGCTTGACACTGGATAGCTCAATCCTACACAACAAAATTCCCATTGTTGAATTAACATCCTGAGTGTAAAATTAACAATAAGTTTTTATGCGAAGTGAATGTACCTAATTACATTTAGTACTAAAGAAGCATTTTTAATGAATGAAAGGAGACTGGGAAGAATTGGGCTCTTGTGGGCAATTTTACTGTGATGGCTTGTGACTGAATTTCCGCTAACAGTTTCGTACCCGAGTCTCCAACAATGAAAGTGGGCTTTATGTTAACATGAACACCTTTACTGTTACACTGAACTTTCAGCCTCATTGCATAGAGTATGATTGCAAACCAATCCCTGCTATATCTACCTGATATCACCTAAATGAGAGTTCCCTATTGGGTCTGGTTCCTCTCAAGGTTTCTTCCTATTGTCATCTCAGGGAGCTTTTTCTTGCCACTGTTTCCCCTGGCTTGCTCATCAGGGACATACTAATAATTATAATTTATACTTTTATTCCCAATTTTTTTATTTTGTAAAGCTGCTTTACAACAATGACCATTGTTAAAAACACTGTACAAATAAATTTTTATTGAACTGAGATGAACAATATTGGATATGTGTGTTTGCTCTTACCCTGCAGGAGTAAAGAGAACAGGAAAGAAGGCGCTTAAAGAGGGAAATATTGACGTGAGCTCTAAATACTCCCCTTATGTAACCTCAAACTTCACGTACTCTTCAGAAGACTTCCAAAGACTGGTGGACCTTTCTTACTACAACATCGTCAACAACAAAGAAACCATCATAAATGTACTAAATAAAGCTTTGAACAAAAAAGGGCTTGTTAACCCGACCTCCGCAGATGGTACAAATAAATGCAAAATAAGTTAATAAATAGTGTAAAAAATGAACCCCAATTCAAATATATTAACCATAAATTGATTAATATTAATACACTATTACACTTGTAATATGTTAGTTAGTTAGTATTGATACCGCTGATTTACAAGATTTTTTTTTTTTTGGCATATGAAAATGTGAAGTCTTTTTGGCAATGGCTGGTTATTTTCATATAACAGTATGGTCTGTAGTGAGTCATTCCATTACATGATTTACAGAATTACTTGTAGTTATTATTTGTGTTTGCACTTACTGTATGTAGAAATTAGTAAATCTAGTCCGTAATGAGTTTCTGAAATAAATGTAATCTGGTTCAGCTATGTCTTGATCTGATATTGTTCTGTAAGTCAGCTAAGTCAATAGCTTTCAGTTACAGCACACAGATGATCATTGGACAGGTTCTTTTTGTGTTGCTGACCTGCAAAGCATAGACAAAGCAAGACATGATTGTCCATTGTCTCGCCACGACAGCATCCATCATCCGTCATCATTGGACTTTTTTTTTTTATTTGCAACTCCTCTGAAACCAATAATCCGAATTTGACCAAATATTAAATGCATAAATTTAGGTTATTTTTTCAAAACAGAATGTATTTTGAAATCTTCTTTTTATTATTTATCTTAGGAAATATTCTAATATTTTGAGATAGTGGATTTTCTATTTTCATGAGCTGTAAGCCATAATAATCAAAATTAAGACTAAACATGGCTTTAAATATTTTACTTAACATGTATTTACAAGTCTAAATGACAGTTTTACTTTTTGAATTTAACTACAAAAGTAACTTTTTCACAATATTACATTACAACTATGTACTTTTTTTTACAAAACCCTTCTCACAGAGCAACATTTTGGCCATCCCTTTGTTCTTCTTTAATCCTTGAGAGGCCAAATCTCCTTGTGTACGATTCTGTTGAGATAGACAAATGTCTTTTTTTTCAGCTAAATTAATTTAATTGGGTAGGTATTAGGTAATGAGAATATTCCACTGAATTGTTAAAGTGGTTAGTGGCAGACAGCAAACCAATTTAAATGTTTCTCAAAGTGCAGAAAGTTCTAGGTGCACTCAACTATTTTACGTTTTTACTTTTTTTTATTTTATGTTTCCATTTTGTGAAGATCATTATTTACTGACAATATAGCATGTCAAGTACAAAACAACACACACAGAATAATATATAACAAGTCTCACCCCATAGTGAAAGGGTTTAGTCTTGACTTGGAATTGGGAATGGATATTCTCTCAATGCTCATATAACTAAATAATAATAGAATAATAATAGAGAAAGAAAAGAAATTAATTAATTAATTTCTTTTCTTTCTTTTTTTCTTTATTTATTTTAGTTATTCTATTATTATTTAGCTATATGAGCATTGAGAGAATATCCATTCCCAATTACAAGTCTTAGTCACAAAACAAAGTCCTAGTTTGACTTGAACAGCCCTCTAAGATTGTTTAATGCTTTAAGTTGCAGATTTTTATTTATTTTTATTAGATTTTTGATTTTGGTAAGATTCAAGTATTGAGTCTGAGTGCTGCTGCTTGTCAAAATGTGATGTTTTTACTTTTTATCATAATTTTCTTATATGATTGTCATTTGGTCACAATGAGGAATGACACATGTGTGCAACAATCATACAGCTTAATATTTTTTTTATAATTTTTGGAACAGGTTTTTTTTTTTTTGGGGGGGGGGGGGTAGATTTGTAAATTTTGTTTGGTTCAGGCTATTTTTATTTGTATTTTGTATTTACTTAAAATATCTCCAACCCTAAACTCCTACAAATCTACTCTGACTAAAACTGTTAACTGGTAAAACAAGTGTAACGGGTGCTGTGTGTGGACTTAGAGAGAAACGTATAGCGGCAGAGGGATGAACTTAAAGTCTTTTAATAATGATACCAACTCAACAGAAGGAGACAGAACAGGATTTAAACAAGATACTAAGACACAGACTACTACACTACAGGCTAGACACGGACTATGACACAACAGGCTAGACATGGACTGACAACAGGCTAGACATGGACTGACAACAGGCTAGACATGGACTGACAACAGGCTAGACATGGACTGATACACAACAGGCTAGATATGGACAGACACACAACAGGCTAGACATGGACTACAC
>JAQMYJ010000005.1:4471078-4491894 GCA_030014305.1 Clarias laeviceps
CCCAAACCAAACTAAAACACAAAAGAAAACAAAATGGAGTCCGGGAGCATGGCGCCATCTGGTGGTCAACTGTGACAACAAGACACATGCATTTGAAGAGTAAATACCCTATAAATACCCTATAAATACTATAAAAGTATCATGACCGCATTTAAACACAATTTAAGTACAATATAATTAAGTGGAATATCTCAGGCACTGATATTTCATAATAATAATATATTTACTAAAATGTTATTATTTATTATGTACGTGATGTTATTATTTATTATGTATGTGTATTATGTAAGTGATTTTCCTTTATATTTTACCAAACATTTGTGAGCATGTGGAGACACACACTTTGCATGACACTGGAATAATATCTTACACATTAAATAAAATTTTCTCTAGTCTAGACATAAAAAAAATATATCATTTTTGTTTGTGTGTTTGCAGAAAAGTGCGGAAACACATTAACAATCACACACTAAAGGTGTCAAACTTTTTTTTAGCAACATTTTTATAGCACCTAATATTACTATTATAGTCATGCTATAATTTGGGTTCCATTCCATGTCTTTTGATGCTATACATATTTATTCACAAATTGTCTTTGAAAATACATTTGACCAATTAGTGGAAAGTTATATAAAATGCTGTTTTAAGTTATAATATCATACAGCTTGCATATTATGCTTTGTTTAGCCTGAAAATTGTTATAATGTTGTCAAATCGAATTTCAAAAAGTCTAAATACTAAAAAATAATATATTTTTAATTATTTTCTGTCCATAAAAGTTATGTCTAAGAGATCTGTCCTGTAACTCAAGAAATATTTGTCTCAACCCTCCAGCAAGAGACACATTTAGGATTTGGTAGCAATGTATAGTGTTTATAGTGGGATTAAATATCGTAAAAAATACATTGGGTTTTTACAATTAAATCTTAAAGATGCTCTGCGTCAGTGTGACTTCCACTGTAGCATAAACATAATAATTTACCCTAATACTGTATATGTTTTCTTGTTATTGAGCCACTGGATTCTTTTCATTTTTATTTTTATTATATTATATTACATGATATTATTTAAAGTTGTTTGCACTAACCCCTGTTTAATCCATAAGTGTTTACTGTAAAATGTATAGAAATATCCAATTGAATGTATAGGCAATAAGATAGAACTAAGATTTCATTATCTTTTTTTTATCACCTTAAAGACAGTACTGAGAGCAGTTCAGAAGTGGGTGTTTCTTAAGTAATACCTGCCCTAATTTGCCGATGTTATCCCTTCTAGAGAGGTTGTATATAAAACAGTGCTCTACCATCTCCAGAGTTATATTTTGGTAATTTTTGGTGATATCAGCTATCAGGTGTTTCTCCTTTCTCTGTGGTCAAGTAATATTTCCCTGTTACCAATGAAGGTAATAACTTCTGTTTCTATTTATTGATTAATGAAAACATGTTGTGGTAGATGTAAAGTGCAGATATGCAAACAGACAAAGACGTTCAAGATGTTTTATAGAAATGCTTAGTTTTGTGTATCTCATGTGTTTCCTTTTTCCTTGTTTTCACATTTTTCTCCCCCCAGAGGAAAGCAGCACCTTGTTGGGACCTCTCAGTCACTGTGCTTCGAGCACATCTCAGCCATTCACATGACTACTGTATGTGTCTCATTCAGTGCACAACAGGCTTATTTTATGTTTGATCATGTTTTATGTTTGATACAACAGTAATCACAGAAGTTCATGAAAGATGCTATGAAAGGTTGAATGTATCCTAATCTATCATTCACCAGAATATGGGGGTTTAAATAACAGTATTAATGACGAAAAACAGCAAGAAAGTAGTATATGTAACATGCTTTGCCTGGTTGCCTAAATGTGGAGGTGGTTTTTACCTTTTTCTGCTTTCTGATTTAGTATTGTAAGGATTCCTGCAGCTTTTATTAAAAAATATTTGAAGTAACTGTCTGCAAGCAAACCAACATCCAACTAAGAACAACAAGGTTCTTATTCTCTAGTTTATAGGCAGTCCCACCCATTTCTATTTCTATGGATTGGTGCTGCTATTGAGTCCTCAATTTCTGCCAAAATGAACTGGAGAAATGCACAAGTTTATCAAAAGCTTTAACCCTGACCTCAAAGCAGCGCAACTTCATCACCAACCATCATCTCCGTTTATAAGAAAACTAGGTGAAAATATAATGTAGAAAATGCAACTAAACGCATGTTTTTTTTTTTTTTACTCACTGCAGTTACTGAGTCTGACCTCTATGTGACCTTGTACATGCCCACGGCTTCGGCCCATACTGAAAGAACTAAGAGCATTCCTAACTGCGCTACACCTGAATGGAACGAGACCTTCCACTTCCGTGTGAACAGCCACGTCAAGTTGAGACACTATGCTCTTATAGCTTGTGCTGGTCTGTCAGAGGTTTAATTTACTAGTTATTAAGTAAAACTAACACCAATGTTCAGATAGCATGGACCTTCTGGTTAGCTGGATCACTGTGTGAGTTTATCATTTTCTCCAGGATTCACACAGATTAGCCATAATCACAGGGTTTAGCAAACACCAAGCAGAGTTTATGGATTGCTGCTAAATTGTCTTAATTGGGTAATTTGATAATTAGGTTGATAATTGTAAAGTAAGTTACTAACCGCTACAAAATTAGGTGCTTTCCAAGTCCTTGAAATCATACACAAGTTTAATGCTTACTGCTTTCTCTTTAGCGAGGCTGTATTATTACACACACTTTGTTATTTCCTTTATCTAGAAATGGCTTATTTGAATGATTAGTTGTTTGAAATCTTGCAGTTCATCATGTACAGACAACACTGTTTTGCAAAAGTGTCTCGGACTCCATCATCTACTAGACTGTTATCTAATACGAAGTGCATTTATAAAACACAGATTTTAATATCGTTCCTTTAAAAATGCAATCATGACAGTTTATCTCTTGCCTCCTACTCTAGAATATTCTGGAGCTAAACATGTATGATGAAGATCTTAATAATGATGACCTTTGTACTAGACTCTACTTCGACATCAGCACCCTCACACTGGGCAAGAAGGAAACCAAGGTCTTCATCATCGATGAAGATGTCAGTACATCTAGGCTCTTTATTACTGTATGTAATTTCATAAAATACAACAGCTGTGGTGATATCCTCCAGAAACCCGATTCTAGCGACTCTACTGATGTGTATATTGCAGTTTCTACTGCCTGTTCCTCTTTGATCATAGCTGATAACCATAAATGTAATAAGTTTTGCAAAAGAATTATACCCAACAGTTCTCATATGAGGATGGTACAGGGAGACAATGAAGTTGAGAAAAAATGTCATGTCCTCATATGAGGACACTTGGGTCTCAAGACGACAGCCTCATGAGACTCCACTGTCATTATAAGATGACATAGACTTTTATCCCAACTACGATGTGGATTTATACATAAATAAAATAATGTAGTTTGTACTGCATCAGGTTGTCTAAAGATACAACTTAAAATGGGTTGTTTATGTAACAAATCCAGCAGCAACTTCATTTCAACCACTCAGCATTCAGCATCACCAGTATATGAATCACAGGCCTAATCATCCATCATCATCTGCACCTGGTTCTCACTGGTTCATGCCTCAAGTTATATGTTTTAAAGCTCAAATGAGTCTTAGGTCACTGTGTGGCTTCACAACCAAAAGGATTCCACTTAAACTGGTTAGGTACATGGACTGTAAAATGAGAGACTAAAACTTACCAGAAATGTCCTTCAGGAAGCCTGGAAAATTATTCCTGAGGACTATGTTAAAATATAAGAAAGTCTGTTTCTTTGGAAGCAAAATATGAAGCAATGGGTGGTCAAGACTTTTGCACAAGACTGTCATTGTGCATGACATAAAACCTACAAATGAATAAAACTAATGAATACTATGGGAGTTAAAATGTTGTGATGCTAAGTATTTTTTTTTATATTTTGGTCAGGCTAAACCACAAAAGTGGTCACACTGCTGCACAATAAATATTATTAGACAGGTAAATATTCACTCATATCAATGTTCTGCAGTGATCAGTTTTTACAGACTGCTATTCTGTTTGTGTTGCAGAAGGAAGAAAAGTTGTGGGTGGATTTAGAGCTCACTCAGATTGTAAATCTAATACACAATTATGTGATTGTGTACTGTACCATAGATTATATGCTGTATTCAAGATAATACTGCATGGCATTTAATAGGACCATTGTACACTTTGTGTCTAGAACAGGACAAGAAGTTTACATAAAGTGCAAAGATTACTCATTTCAAACTAATGTAAAGAAAAGTGAATATTGTATTCGATGATACACCTGAATGTATTTTTATACATTTATTTTATACATTTAAATAGGTTTTTCATTATTTTCTTCAGATCAATAAAGTAATACTTGTTATATTTTACTAAACTATATATTTTGATCTATTGCCTATATTATAATCTGTTATAATAATACTCTATTATTTAACTCAGAGAGCATGCCTGAGACTGAATACCACTTAATTATACACATGAACTATAATCATGCTGTATTAACCACAGTCTATAATTGACAAGAAAATAAAATTGTAATGTCCTGTAGGTGCCAATGTACTACTCTGTTAGAAATAGTTTGCTGTTTGTATTTAAAAACAGCAAAACCAATAATGGCTAAAATGCTCTGAACGTTAACTACACACATTCAGAGAATTATTAATTGCAGGGTAGAATTTAATTAATTGTCTTGTCTTGAGGTCATGAGGCAGGACTGAGCCTGAATTCCACATATTTCTTTCACATAATTGAGCAAAATTTATTTAGTAGTAATTAGGTAAATGTATTTTACTTAAGTATCCATTTTCACATAATTGTAATAATTTCATGAAAAACAACTTTCAAGCCAAGTGAAATAATTAACCTAAAGGGAAATAATTAAGGCTGAGTATTGTTTAATGTAGCTGTATCGTTGTGGTTAAACAAAAACAATTATTTATTTATTTATGTGCTTTACAGTACATACCTGTCCCTGAAACATTCACACCTACAGTATGAGCAATTTAGTCAGTCAACATGCTGATTTTGGGGGGGTGAGAGGTACCAAGCTCAGGATCAAACTCTGGAACTGTGAGAAAGTAAAGCTACCATCTGCAACACAGTGACATCCCAGCAACTAACCAGACTTTTTTTATTCTTGTATTACAGCCTCGAAGCATCTCGAGAATATATCTCCAATGGAGTTCTTGTGGTAAAAGCCATGCAAAGAGCTTTACGTATTGTTGCAAACTGCACTACTAGTACACCAGCAAGCTTGATTAAAAATTAAACACCCCAATATACACTACCAGTCAAAGGTTATACACCCCATTTAACTGGATCTCATGAAGACCTTCACAGGAAAGCAAAACTAAAACTTACCTCTGCTGCAGAGGAGAAGTTCATTTAGAGTTACCAGCCTCAGAAATCACCAATTACTGTAACAACCAGCACCTCAGATTAGAGCCGTTATGAAGGATTTACAGAGCAGAAGTAGTAGATGCATCTCAATATCAACTCTTCAAAGGAGATTATTGCATGTTTTGGACGCCTTCAGTATTGTTTTTCAGTGTGGAAAGAAATAAAAATTAGAAAAGACCATAGAATTAGAAGTTGTGACCTTTGACTGGTACTGGAGGTATCATGATATTATAATAAATAATAAATGATGGGCATATAAAATTAACATTGCCAAGTGTTCTTTATTTATGTGGATGTAGTGCATTTAGGAGAAATGGTTTCTAGAATTTGCATTCATGAAACTTTTCTCACTGTGTGTTACTTTTAGGCAGCACCGCTGTCAATTGTGGAGGTGACAGTTGATAAAATATCCCTTGAGGGTAAGAAGATTAAAACCTTGTGTCGAATGTTATCTGTCACTAATCCATTGACTTCTATAACGTGTGTCTGTGTATATTTCAGTAAAAAAGAAAATGCTGGTAAAGTTACATGGGGCGTATATTGAAGAGCAAGTCATTTCAGCTTTGAAGACAAGCAACTTCATGCAGACTCTTCGCTTCCACATCAACAAAGACCTGGAGACTCAGATTGAACTTCAGGCGGTAGACATATTTAACATCTTTAAGTGTGCTCCCTTGTTATACTATATCCTTTTTAGTGCAGAAAAATGTATGAGAAGGTGCTGAATACTGTTCTAGCAGTAGTACTCATGTTCTGTATCTATTTTCTGAATATTGTAAGGGTTTATAAATGTATATCTTGTGTCAAGATAAGTGTCAATTTGGGCTCTAATTATTATTTTTTTGTTGTTGTTGTTCTTTTTTCCTAATTAATGATCTTAAGCTGCATCTTTGTCAAGTGTTAAATGAACAAAATAAAAATAAAATTATTATATCCCTGTATTTCTTTATATGCCTATTTATAAATGTGTCTTTTTTTGGATTAGGATGGAAAGGAAGCGAGTCTATCTTCATCTCCGTCATCTCCTGTGTTGTCTCCTGCTTCCACATCTGAGCTTGTGTTCTCTTTTTCTGAAGCAAAGGTAACAACTAACAATGGCATAGCAATGGCACCTGCTATCAAGTTCACCTAGTAAAATGATTTGAAGTGAATTTACTTACTGTAACGAGGAATAATTCTTTCTTCTGAACAACTCCACTTTCTATAGGTGTTTTCATAATTCACATGATCATGTTAATGCAAAGCATCGGGGAAAAAAAACTTTATATTAATGAATTAATGAAAGAATCATCTGACTCATCTGTGATCATCAATATGAAACCACCTTTCAATTGTAAATTTGTATAGAACCACTATTTACTTTGATTACAGTGTATACTGCTTTATCCTGTATATACAGGGGGCGGGGTTGGAGCCTATCCCAGGAGACATTGAACACGAGTTACACCCTGAACAGGGTGGCAATCTATCGCAGGGCACACACACACACACATACATACATACATACACATACTCACACGCTCATTCACACACTACGGTTATATTGGGAACGCCAATCAGTCTAATCTGGATGTCTTTGGACCGGAGTACCCAGAGGAAACCCACCAAGCGTGGGAGAACATGCAAACTTCTTGCACACAGACCCCATGGCAGGATTCTGGACCCTGGAGGTGCAAGGCGACAGTACTAACCACTATACACCATGCCGCCCGGTTACATTATATATGCTATAATTATTCATTTCAATCAACTCATTAATGAATACAGATTTTCTGTATTATTGTACATCTGCTTTTACATTGCATGTATTTTTTTTTTCATTTATGTGATTATTTATTACTTATTAGATATATAATGATTTACCAAATTGTTTTAAAGAAAGTTGAATTAATGTATTATTAACTATATAATTAGTATTATTTTTAAAAAGTCCTAAGATATATATTTACTACTACTTCTAATAATAATATATAATAATAATAATAATTTCTAAAATACTTAAATAAATAATAACCCAATAAGAAAGTATTTCTACATTTCAACATTTCTGCAAGTATTACAAATACCCTACCAGCTTTATTACTCAAATAATATAATACTTATCATATGGTTGTGGTATTGTATATTTACTTGTAAGCAGGAAATTTTTTTTTTACTCCACAGGATACTGTAAATTTGCAGGTGAATACAGAAGAGAGGTATCAGATTTTTTTTTTTAACTTTTTTCTGTAACTTTACAGTTACTGGTTTATAGATTTATTATTTTCCTAGTTTATATATTTATATAAACTCTGTATATGTATGAAGATTTGAGGAGGACATGAATGTTCGTCTGGATTTTGACGTGCCTGCTGAGGAGAAAGCATTTCTGGCAAAGAGGAAAGAAGTGGTCTTTCGTGCACTCCAAAAAATACTCAAACTCAAATCTCGCCTGGATCCAAATAAGGTAATACATATGAAAAACAAACATAGTAACACATTATTAAATTAAGTCCAAGCAATGTAGAAATGACGTCTTACACGGTATGGCTAAGTGTTTGCTGAAGATTGATCTAGCATTGCAGTTGAGGTGGTGACCCACTTTCAAGTGATATTTGATAAAAGCTAGAATTGACAGATATTTCTATTTAGGACATTTAAGACAAAATACATGTGTGTGTACAGTAATTCTCCTCTAGGTATTAAAACCATGTATGATCAACAAGTACGATAAACAACACAGTAAACATAGTAAAATAGTAGAAAAAGAATGTGGTTAAAACATGGTAAAAACAATAGTAATAATAATAATAATAATAATTCAGAATTATCTACTGTATATTCTGGATGGTAAATGTGACGTTCTATGTACTATACATTAAACAATGTTTTTTTTTTTCTTTTTTTAATGCAAATCTTAGATTGTTCAAAGGAGTGATTATTACCATCAAATCATTTGGTCTCACCTCATAAGAGCTGACTTTAAGCTCCTAAATAATTACATGCAGGATATTTTTCACCTTGCAACAGTGTAATGATAGCATCCTTTTTGCATGTCTATTTTATGTGCACGTTTAAGAGTTACATACATAAAAATATATATATTTTGAATAATTCTGATTAAATTACATAATAATTTTGATAGCATTGTCTAGATCTACCAAAATGCTCATATATGTAGATGGGTTTTCATTGTTCAGCTAAAGGAGCAGACTCAAAGAACCAACTCAAGAAACTGGGAGGTCAAAACCTAACCCCAGTGAGCCACTATACTGCCAAACTTACACATTACGAATAAAATAAAAACAAACATTGTTACAAACTGATCAGAATTTTAAAGGTAAATAAACTTTTCTATTTTTGTGCTGTTACTGACTGAGGGTGTGTACACATGCTGATTGTGCATGTTTAGGTGCCAACAGTGGCTTTGGTGTGTTCAGGAGGTGGCTCGAGGGCCATGACAGGCACATTTGGCTCTCTGAAAGGACTGCAACGTCTTGGCTTGTTGGATGTCATCAGCTACATCACCTCATTGTCTGGCTCCACCTGGTGAGTGTTAAAATTATCACAGTCACTTATTCCGATTATATTTACTTTGTAAAACACACAGGAATAGGTTTGCAGGAGAGATTTCTTATACAATAGTAAGGACCAGTTCTCACTAGGAGATGTTTCTATACATATGATGCAATCTAAAATATCTATTTAAGAACACATACAGTATATTTGCCTTATTTATTTATGTATTTATTTATTTATTTATGAGGGGTTTTTTTTGGGAGTTTTATTTTTTTTTTGCACCTATATTCAAATTTGACATTGAAACAAGTGCATGGAACTAAACTGGTCTCTTTCTTTGCATCAGGACTAATGCATATCTCTACAATGATCCATTTTTAGTCAACGAAAGACCTAGATGAGGCAATCATGCCAGTGAAAAAGGAACTCTCTAAAAGCACCAAAAGTCTGTTTAGTCCAAGCCTTTTGCGGTATTACTACTCGGAGGTGCAGCAGAAAAGGAACGAAGGCCATCCTGTCTCTCCGATCGACATGTGGGGACTCATGATCGAAAATGCCATTTATGGAAAGGTCTGGTTCCCTGTTGATAAGAAAAAATAATCGTGATTCGTTTTACTTTTGGAGTAGTATGGATATTTTTAGGTTTTTAGGTTTTAACTCAAAAGTCAAATATTTAAAGGAATGTTTGATGAATTGCTTGCTATAATTGCTCTGTACTGTACTGGAATTTGTTAAGTCAGTGTGGGGACAATCTTTGTACCCAAAGGTGAAGAGAATAAAACATGAATGTGGTGGAGAGTCATGAGAAACTTATGAAATGTACTTTATATTTCCCCTTATTCCACTTTAGAATATAAAGCTAATATCCAGGTTTCCCACATAGTCTTAAATGCATGGCTAGTGCGCTATGTAGAGTGTACAATCCGAAACAACTCCTAAAGAGACAAAGTGTTTAAGATTCTATCACATAATGCTATCAGATATGTTTTCTTGCTTTAAGAACTTTCACCCATGCTGGCAACCGGTAGTTTCTGTAATTTATAATTGTTAAAACAAAAGTGATGTGAGCAGTGAGTGATACATATAATTAAACATCCCAGTTCTGTTTTGCTCTATGTCACTACTCGTGGAAGTCCTCTCATCCAATCAGATTGTTCGGTTGGAACTTACTGTTGTGTAATACATAATACCCATTAAAATATAATATTATTATAATACACAATAGCAAATTGTAAAATTCCTTTTCCATTAGCTTTAATATATGTAATATATAATATAATTATATATTTTCTTATTTTTTCAGAAACACACAGCTAAACTGTCTGACCAGCAGGAGGCACTCTTCGAGGGCCAGAACCCTCTTCCAATCTACACAGCTGTCAGCATGAAAAGGGATTGTGGCGGCTCTATGGTGGCTGGTAAAGACCTCCCATTAAACCTGATAGCTGTTAGATAAATGCTGCTGGCTGAAGTGTAGTAAAGTTTTGGCTCTGCAAACACATAGCTAACCAGTGAAATCAGTTAGTTTGTACTTTTTTGTTTTTTTTAATAGAGTGGTGTGAGTTTACTCCACTTGAAGTGGGATTCCCCAAATATGGAGCTTTTGTCCCTACAGAACATTTTGGGAGTGAGTACTACCTCGGGCATGTGGTTAAAAAAATACCAGAGCCACGAGTCTCCTTCATTTTAGGTGAGTGTTGCATCACTGAATTCTAATTAGCCAAGTTATGTCTTACCAATACTTATCTAAAGAAATGCCTGCACAGGCATGTGGAGCAGTGTCTTCTCTGCTAGCCTGCTGCAGACATGGAAGCATGTCAAAGGAGGGATGCCGTCCTGGACTTCATGGTTGGGGGAGGATGTGTCTAGCATTGGTAAGACTGTATAACTGAGCTCATGCCTGTCACCCAAGTCACCTACCTTGGGAGTTCTGTGCATCATTGCATGCTTCCTTTTAAGGGGAGATAAAATAATGTCAACAGTTTCTACACTAAAATTATTTTAAAAAACAATGATTTTTTTGTGTGTGTGTGTGTGCAGAAGCTCTTTGAGTTAGTGATAAAGAAAGAAAAGTTGAATAAACATGTAATACAGGAATATACTGTACATAATATGTAAGAAATGTATAGTTTGTTCAGACATATAGTTATTATTGAATCTGAATATGACCTCATACTCCAATACATTTGGACTGTTTATCTTGTTAAATGCAAGTAATTGAAATATAGGTTTTTAGCAAGTGATCAAGTGATGAAATCAAAAATGACTAATGATCAGTGATTTGTGCTCTGTCATGTAGAGACAGATGATAAGCAGTCAACACTGGACACGATGCAGCACAGTTCAGAGGCTTCATCACTGAGCAACTTCTTGCATGGTCGTCCCATTATCTACAACGTGTTCAACTTCCTGCGAGGATTCTTCCTGCACAACACGTACACCGAAAACTCCACATTCAACACTTCTAAAGGTCAGAACATTTATTATTGATTTGCTCACATTTTGACTTATACTCACATTATACTAGTGGTAAATTTTATTCCATCAGTTCTGTCATCTTTCTCTCGCATTTCATTTTGTATAGCATTGTTTCTTGGAATGATTTTTGGCTTATGAATTATTTCTCAACTGAGGAAATTGAATTTGTTATGAGGAGTGCTAATTGCAAATACACCCGACTTAACACCATTAGTCCTCCCACTGGGCAGTCTTTCCTGCATCACTCTTGAAGAAATCACTAAATCAGCTGGCGACAGAAAGCTAGAGAAGACATAAAAAATTCTCTATCCGTTTTTGCATTTACAGTCCTTTGCAAAAGTCTTAAGCCACCCCTCATTCCTTTATATTTTGCAAGGAAACCACATACATGTAGATACATTATACATGAAGAGTGTTTGTATATTTCTAACATATTTTTTAAAAATCAATATTTAATATAGGCACAGCCTTAGACGAGCTTTCTGGTCATTTCTTTAAACAGTCTTGACGAAAAAGTCTCCAGCCTTCTTGAAGAACATTCCAAAGGTCTTCTTTGAATGTTGGCTGACTTATAATCTGTTCTCTGGCAAGATGCTCCCATACTGCTTCAATAATGTTGATATTCGGGCTTTGGGGAGGCCAGTCCATGACAGATGTGGTATGCATTGATTGCATTGACAGTGTGTTTAGAAGACTGTAACAACGCGGGTCTCACGAGGGGCAGAACCGCGTAAAAATGCTTTGTACTGTTTGGAACGGGCAGATCCGCTGGCTGCTACCACGCGAAGTTCTAAACAGGCAAAGGCGCGGCGATTTATAGACAAGCGGTTGCCAGGCAACGCTGTAATCAGCCTGGATACGCCGCACCTGGCGGCGTGTCTATTTAAGGGTCCTGATACCGCGGCACTTCGTGCGGTCATTATGTAGCACCGGTAAGGTATCAGGGCCAAAGCCAAGCGCGAGCCAAGCGCGCAGAAAGTTGAGAGACAGAGGCAAAGCCATAACTCCATCCTCTGCCTCCCTAAGACGCCGGCGAAAGAGAGAAAGAGCGAGTGGCGCGCTGTCTTTAAGCGCGCGCTCTTAGGTTAAGTATAAAGTTGACACTAAAAACACACTATCTCCTATAAATCCTCGGTAAGGGCGTAGGCCTTAACGTAATAGTTTTGTTTTGGTTTTTATGTTGTTAGTTTTCTTTTATTTCCTTTTACGTTTATTAAGATAAATGAATAATCCCACGCCATCTCCAAACGGAAAGGTCTTCCCGTGCGTATCATAAGTGCTCTCACATACTCCTATTTCATTGACCCCCACCGAAGCCCTGCGTCAGGGCTCTTATAAACATCAAAACATCTGTAACATCTGTTTATTTAACAAAGACTACATAAAAAATTATAAAAATACAAGACAGGCATGAGAATTAGTTATCATTCAACATTTTGACATTCAAAATATCACTGTCAAACGATGGTGTAAAAATATAATTCTTTTCGTATATTTTTTCCATTCTGGAGGGACATCCTGATTATCCCAAGATTTTTCAAGGTTTCTCAGGTTTATTACCAGTCTGGAAATTATGATAGACAGACTAAGGATTAATTGCTTAATAATAAAAATAATAATAATGATTAAAAAAACGAGTTCCTGATTACTGTAATTAATTCAAATGAATTAAAAAATAATTAAATCCTTTAATTTTACTTAAAAAGCTTAGGTTCTATAACTGTCATGTTACACAAATATTCTAGATTATTGCATCATACGAATAGCATTATTTGTTTGAATGGCTTTGAATGACATCGTTTAGTCAGTTAGTACCGTTTGTACACTGCCTGGCCATGAAAAAGTTACCATTTCAGAAGGGTCAAATTATTGGGCTGCATCAAGCAAAGATAACAACCTAGTTCAGTTATTTCAAATATCCTTAGTTAAGGACATAAAAATCAGACTTTGGAGCAATGGAATAAAGGTCATGTGGCCTGATGAGTTGACCCAATTTCAGAGCGATGTGTGCGTCAGGGTTAGAAGGAAAGCACGTGAAGCGATGCACCCATCATGCATACTGTCCACTGTACAAGCCCCTGAAGGCAGTGTTATGATCTGTGTGTTTGCTTCAGTTGCTCAGGTCTTGGGTCTGCAATGTTATGTGGCAATAAAATGAAGTTAACTGACGACCTGAATGTACTGAATGACCAGGTTATCACTTCGAGTGATGGCACGGAAATATTTCAGGACTTAATCTCTGAAAGAGTGGTTCTAGGGGCATGAAGAATCATTTCCACAATGGCCACTACATTATGTGCTGAAATCAAAGCTAAAAGTGGTTGAATGAAGTCTTAGAGTGTGTGATGTTTTTTTACTAGCATCATCATACGGCCAGGTACGTGTTTGTGTTGAGGTTGGATGCAAATGTACTTTTTCTGACTCCCCTGATTGTCTGATGTTTGCAGAGACACACCCGGATGTGTTTCCAAACAACCTGATCCCAATGAATGCCACCCTTGGCTTGGTAGATGCTGGATTCGATATTAACTTGCCCTTCCCTCCTGTGTTGCGACCACACCGACACGCTGACGTCATTCTGTCCCTTGACCACTCCTGGGATGAGGATCATCTAAAGGTGAGAAAAAAACATAGTAAACAATAGTGCATGAATGATGAGTAGTCAAAGAATAAGTGACCAAGTGGTTGTAGACTTGTGGGTACTTTCAGAAATATTTTAGACATTTTAGCATCTGTATCGGCATGCATGGAATTTTTTCTTCATTATTATTATTAATTTTACTAGTTCAAAAACAGATTCAGAATTAGTTATAATTGCCATACAAGTAGTTTGTCATTGATATACAGTCATACAAAAATATATATATAAGAATAAATTGATAATTTATTTATTTAGGTTGATAAAACATACAGACAATAATCAGTGACTCTGGTTTATTGATTGTTACTAGACGTGCTCAATGTCTTTTTTTTTTCTTCAGTGTTCCTGGGATAGACAGAACAAAGCAGTTGTTGAAAATTAATGAATGAATTTGGTTTAGCTTTTAAAATAGCACTTTTTATTGAGCATTCTTATAGTTTTCATTTCTTGTATTTTGGTCTGTGTGGTTTGTGTCTCTGGCTGATAGTTTTGCTCCCTTTCATATGTAACAGAACCTCAAGCTGACTCAGAAATACTGTGCCGAACGGCAGTTGCCTTTCCCAAAAATAGACTACAACAAGTTTAAGGACGAGCCCCCAAAGGAAGTATTTGTGTTCGAGGACGAGGAGAATCCCGATGCTCCCATAGTGATCCACTTCCCACTTGTCAACATCTCCTTCAAAGAGTACAAAGAACCTGGTAAACTCAAACCATCCACTTGCCTTCATAATTTAGGCAGTTTGTTTTATTTAGTTTAGGCTTTATTTTGGCATCTTTTATTTTACATTGGCTTTATCGATGTGTGGTTTGTGAATGAACAAACGACCAAGCCAATCATTTCACACTTTTAATTATGAAAACATGGGCCCAAACAAATCCGGATATATGTATGTAAAATGCATTATATCAGTAGAATGAAAACTGCTGGACAAATAAATGAATAAACAATGGAATACGAATAACTACAATGAACAGAATAATTACAAACAACAACAACATTAGCATTGGGAGTCATGCAGATTGATAAACTCCCAGCCAAGTTCCTGTAATGTGAAAGTGCTGTTGGTGAATGATGATGATGGTGTGTGTACAGTTCATATAGACAGATGTGTCTGTTTTCTGCAAGTTAGCGGCATCATTATCTGTCGATTCTCAAGAATGTATTTTTCTCTGCAGGAGTGAAGAGACGGGGAAGGAAGGAGCTAAAGGCCGGAAATGTTGATGTGAGCACCGGATCCTCCCCATATGTCACATCAAACCTCACATACACAGAGGAGGACTTTAAGCGTTTGGTGGACCTCACTTGCTATAATGTCTTGAACAGCAAGGAGACCATTGTGCATGCTTTGGAGAAAGCTCTGAACAGAAACAGTTCACTAACTTAAAAAAAAGAAAAGTATAGTGTGTGAGAAACAGTTGCATGTTTAATTCTTGCTAATTTTTGTCCAAAAGTCTTGCACCACCCATCAGATCTTCATGATCTTCTTAAATGATGTAGATTAAATTAATGGAAAGGGAACAAATGTTTTACTGTGACCGGTAAAGTGTCTAAAGGTCAAATTATAAAAAATACTTTATGTAAAAACCTCAGCAGCAACCTCATTTCCCCTCTCTCCTGTTCCAGCCAGTCAGCATTCAGCATGATCATCTGTCATCATCTGCACCAGTTTCTCACAGGTTCATGCCTTTAGATATATGCTTTTTGTGTTTGAGTGGTTCATAGGTCACAGTGTGGCTCAACAAACAAAAAGCATTCCTCTGATACTGAAAATGAAAGACAAAAAGTCCTTCAGGAAGCCTGAGAAATATTCCTCAACACTAAATTAAAAGATACAGGAAAGTCTGTCTCTTTGGAACTAAATGTGAAGGAGTGAAGGTGACTCAAGGCTTTTGCAGTGCACTGTACATTTTACCCATAGCATGTTTAGTATGACAATAACTTCTAACTCACACATTTAAGGATGGAGTTAATAGAGTGGGCATTAGGAAGCATATGCTTTATTACAGCAAAGTAAATATAGCAGAAACTAGAACTCCTACACTTAAGGAAATGTGTGGAGTAAAAAGAATGAGCTGTAAATGTAGACAACACAAACACAAATAGCCCTAAAAGTGCAAAACAGCATGACCATTATATACAATGACTGTACAATATAGTCCATCTTTTATATCACTGTGTGTTATCCTGTTTAAATCAAATTACATTGGAACTGTTACTGAGAGAGTATGAGAGAGACTTCTGCACCACATTCCCTAGAGTTATGCTTTGAGACTTTAGATCTCATTCATATCCATTCTGCCAATATCCGACTTCATTCGAAATTAGTTTCAAAATGGGGAAACTACTGCATTCCTGTACTGGTTTTTAGTCCTGTAGCTACAAACTCTTGCCACAAATAATCTCAAATCATGTTTACTTTCATTTTACTACTTTTTTTTATTACTGATGATTGCATTTAAAAATATGCTTTAGACCCTGTTAAATTATCAGTTATCACTGGTCAGAAGGTGTTGATTAATATGTTTAGTTAGAGAAACAATTCAGACAGAGATTTGCATGGTGGGTGGACAACATATATAATTTTTTTTAACGTGGGTAATAGAGATATGGTGAAGTTGTTTTGTTTTTCCATGAATGCTTTATAAATTTGTATTTTCAAGATCCGTGACATGGGAACATATTTAGGCACACGGCTATAAAAACTGCTATAATGAAAGTGATAACCAGAACTTTTTAATGCATATTTTACATAACTATAAAAAGTTATACAAAGATTTAAAAAAAACATATGTAAGGTGTTTTTCCTTCTAATCATTAATCAAATTAATGTTGGCAGGTTGTTTTGGAGCAACCTGGAGCAATAAAACAATTTGGGATGTTCTTTTCTGGAATCGTTTTGTAAGCATGCCTTTGAACAGTATGCATGTGATCCTGTTAACATTTTTTTTAAAGCCACTATTTTAATCTCTTACATCTTCTTAAGACATTATGTGCTTCATCAGCTTGCACAGCTAAAAATGATCTTAAATAAACATTTTATATATTATAGACTTATATACTCAAGTTAGCATTCTGCATCTGCAATATGGAAATACTGTATGTGATATGATATACTGCACTGTTAAAAATATACTTTAACCTTATATACTAAATATAAACATTTTATAGCTACGTAAGGGGCTCCTCTAAACACTGTTCTATATTAACCCATTATAACCAAATCAATAAATCTCATTTTAGACCAAACTTTGTGTCTGTACGTATTTTTACTGTTCTCACTGTGCTCCAGTTTACATTCTACATAAGCAGGACATGTACCATATGGTGTGTACTGTAGAAGTGAGTCAGGTGTACTAGTAAAGGGAAAACAATTATACGAGCAGGGTGACTTAGGAGCAGGATTGGGAGTCACTGAGCTATATCACATTATATCCCACACATATCGTAGACATTTATACACAAGCCAAACACCAAGAACTTTCTATAAACAAAGTATAATTCTTTAGTGATTCTTTAGCTTAAAAAGGTTCCCTTATTTGTCTCAAGCCGAAAATGATGACATCACACTTGTTCCAAAAAGCATGACTCGAATGCCTCGGGGGAGTTCAGATAAATATTTACACTCTGGACGCTAAGCAGGCGACTCTCCCATCAGCAAATCAGCTTTGACTAGGAGAGCGTCCTAATAGCCAAGATTAGAAATAGGTCTGTAAAGTGCCAAAGCAGCAGCAACTCAGAAAAACGCCTCTCCTAGTATGGGCTTTGTGTGTTTAGAGGAAGTCTCCTGGTGTTTAGTGAAATGTCCCCAACCACAGACCATAATGAAGATGTATTTCAACTAATGACATTAATATATTTGGCATGGAATTTGATCTAAAACAAAAGGCAATCTTGCTCTGTTTTTTTAAACATTATTTGTGAACAAGAGTTTTTTTTTAAACTCTTTCACAAGAGGCAAGTAATATTAATCATAGTGACAACTAGTTTTTAGAACTGGAGCCTTTTTAAGTCAGAAATTGAGTGTGTGAACATGACAAGCAGGTTTGCTGTATATAAATATTTTAAGTGCATATTTTAAACGTTTCATTAATTAACAAATACAAATGAAATTGTTGGAAAATGAAATTACTATGGATGTTGATGATGTTCTTTCAGCTGATCCCGTCATAGGGTCACCACAGCAGCCAATGCAATCCACACACACCACTTGGCACAGGTTTTACACTGGTAGTTCTTAGAATCTGCACTAAGGATACTGTACATCCAGTGGCTAACAGTATAGCAATATGATAAATATATATATTTATATTTTTTTCATTTTATGTGCCTTATTTTTTCCATTTTCAATCCATTTAGTATAATCATTTAAACTTTGTTGTCACTTTGTGTACAAGGATTCCCAGAACACCAGTGAAGCATGGGGGTGGGAGCATCGGGATATGAGGAAATATCAGAGAAAGCTACTCAGGCATTTCATGTCATCTAATGACTCATTTATATTCATCTCATATTTACTACTGAGCAGTTGTGGATTAGGAGCCCTTGCTCAAGGGCCCAGCAATTTTAGGGAAGATGCTAGAAAGTGAACTCACAACCTTCTGACCTAAGGTCTAAGGACTTAACTATTGAACACTGCCTCATGAAATATAAATAGGGAGATGCACTAAAACATATTAAAGGACAATTTAATATCATTTCCCGCCATGGTATCGCAATAATGTGACAGTGTTGATTGTTTGGTATCTGAATGATTTGGCTGTATTAATTTAATTAAAAGAAAAACATATGTTTGTTTAGGATTTATACATTTTTCTTAACATTTATAGGTACAAAGTCTGAAGATATTGTGTGTTTATTTGAAATGGATATTGTACTGGAAATACTACAGTTGAAGAGATTCAGTTATCTTTAAATGATGTCCATGGGACAAACCTAAGACCTGCTTAAAGGAATAATTTTGACCAAATTTTAATTTAATTTTGACCAAATTTTCAGTGTTTGCTTTTGCATGTTTACCATGATTTAGTCAAACACAGCAAAAACATTTAAGTCACTAGTTATAAAGCATACACAGTATATGTATATAATTAATACTGACCATGTTAATGTTTTGTAACAGTAAAATTCACAGCCCTAGTCTGGGTAATGTTTATGGTTAAAATAATGGCCCATCTGTTCAGTCCTCTCCAGTGGCACCATTACTTAGCTGCAAGCAAAACCTCCAAAAGTCCCATATGTATTTGACTGTGTGGCTTATACTGTAGATGTACAGATGATAGGCAAAAGTGGTGTCCAATGAATCCATCAGCAGCAGGAATTTACCAAAGTTGCCAGATTGTACAGTTCCATACCAAGTTGGCCTTTTTGGTTGGATTGTAGTCTTAATTGAGAGATTACTGTACATACTGGATATGCATTGATAACACTGTTAACTAGTTTGTTATGCCTTTTGAACAAATGTTGAGTTCACATGCATAATCACTGGGGTATGGACAATCACTGCTGGGCTGGCCATCCCTGCATAAAAATGTAATGTCTAGAAAAGGCAGTGGGTGCAGGTAATGACCCGGGTTGCTTTGCATTAGCTAAGATTTAGAATTAAATCTCTATCTGACAAAAGCACCTCCAGTCCACCGTGCAAGACGCAACACACATTTACAAAGGTGTGACACTTACAAACCAAAAAGGAATCAGGTTTCTAATAGAGAATATTGGGCTTTTCTTCATATTGTAAATGCTTGCACTCTGCACTAAATATACATTCACCTTGTGACTGTGACCATACCTACAGTACTGTATCTGTTATCACTCTTCTTCTCTTTTCTTTTCTTTTCTTTTCTCTTCTCTTCTCTTCTGTCTCTCTCTCTTTATTTTTTCTCTGTTGAGCTGCACATGGCACTCCTGTCACAGGGAGTAATCCAGACCACCTCTGCCCTGCGAATCTGTCTGACTCGTCCTGGTGCTCCACGTCTGGTTGGAGATCTCATCGCATGGATCCCCCATCTTGTCTGCTTGGGATGCGTGTGGTGACTGGAGACGGTTCCACTTTACCATGAAGATGGTCCTGCCCTCAAATGATGCAGACAGCTGTTCTCTGAATAATTCACAATTTTAAAGACGGACTTCATATTAACTTAAACACCTCTCCTTTTATAATGAACTTCCAGCCACCTAACACAAGTATGACTGCAGATCAATCGCTGCTATTCATTATCACCCAAATGAGGGATGGGTTCTTTGTTGAGTCTAGTTCCTCCCAAGGTTTCTTCCTATTGCCATCTCAGGGGAGTTTTTTCTTGCTAACATCGTGTTCCGCTTGCTCATCAGGGACAATCAGATCATTTTGATTTATACATATTTTCTCACAAATTTCATACTCATTCCATAATTTGATTTTGATTTTGTCAAGCTGCTTTAACCATTGTTTAAAAACTTGTGGAAATACAACTGCGTTGCATTGAATAATTTATGCACTTAAAATAACATACAGTATATAAATTTTTATACGGAGCCCCTAAAGGGACATAGGTGATTTATATTTTTTTTTTCCTGTATCTGGTGCGCACCAGATACTAACTGGTGAGCACCAGATACTAATTGGTGCGCACCAGAAAGTATCTCGTGCGCACCAGATACTAACTGGTGAGCAGCAGTTAGTGCTTCCTGTGGCGACGGTACTTGGATTTGGCTCAGGTGACAGAATGGCATCAGAAATGGATTTATTGTCTTTCCTGAAAATACGAAATATACCTGA
>JAQMYJ010000005.1:4509488-4526089 GCA_030014305.1 Clarias laeviceps
TTGTTTTTCTTTTTGTTACGTAATTACCTAATTCCATATGTGTTATTTTATAGTTTTGAAATCCCCAGTATTGTTGTGGAATGTAGAAAATAAATCACTAAACAAAAACAAAGAAATCTGCAAGTGACCCCAAACTTTTGAACGGTAGTGTGTGTATATATATATATATATATAATATTCACTATGTGAGTGAGGTACCGAAACTAATGCAAAAGTTGGCTTTTTTATTAACTGATGTAGGTCATTCATATTGCACATGTTGGTACAGTAACTCTTCCTGTATGCAAAGCTCATATATACTCAACATAGACTCTGTCACAGTTGATTGTCACCTCCTATGCTACAGAATGTTCATGGAGATGACACCAAATGGATGAAGAAATCAGCAGAAGGGGAAACCATCGATGAAGATTAACCATGCAGTGGGAGACCATCAACTGCGGCAAAGAGAATTTCAAAAGTTGGGTTCAAGGATGGCGCAAATGCATCACTTTTTGCATTACGTTTAGTACAGCCCTTATACAATACCTCCATCCATCCTCCATCCATTTAGGAACCTCTGTAATCCAACTAGGGACCGTGGAGGCCAATGATGACCATTGTATTTATTTCCCATTTTTACCTATAGTCAACATTAAAGCACACATTCACACACTACGGAAATTTGGGAACGCCAGTTAGCCTAATCTGCATATCTTTAGAGTGTGGGAGGAAACCGGAGTACATGAAGGAAACCCACCAAGCAGGAATCAAACTAGGATCCTGGAGGTGAAAGGCAACAGCGCTAACCACTACAGTAAGTCACCACACAAACAATACTTCACCAGCAACCAAATTAAATCCTCACGCTAACAGAATTGCAAAGAATTGCAATGCGATATAGTACTGATAAAAAAAAACTTTTTTTTAAACAAGGGAGAATCGGTTAATCTGGAGCATAATAATTAACCCCTCAGTAATGTAGCTTTGAACATGTTATATGCTTTATGAGTGAAGCTCACAGACTGATATTACAAGAACCACCCTAGCTTTTTGTCACAGTCAGTTTGTTTCTGCTATTTATTCATATGAAGAGAACTCAATGGCGTGTTAATGTCATATTACTAGCGCACTCATAGCTCCAAGTTGAGGATATGGTTTATGAAATGGCACAGTATTTCCACTAATCATATCTCACATAGATCAACTTTGGTTACATTTCCTTGACGGCAAGTCATTTCTTCCTTAATGATTTTTCTTTATAAACTTTTGATTTGCATATCGTCAACTCTGTATTGAAAGTGCGTTTTCATTTCCAACAAACAAGTAACTTTTTTCTAAATCACATGGCATAACTGAAAATAAAAGTATTTTTGTGTTATTGTTCCACTTGCATCAGATTGTACGTATCCTGCTTCATGCAATCAAATAAATATGCTGCGTTAATCTGACCGAGATGGCTGCTTGTAAACGAATGTTATAAATTTTAATCAAAAAAAGTAAACATTTCAAATTGTTTTTCATATGCATAAGGGGTAGCAAAGGCTCAACATTTCCCTTTATTATATTTTCACTTGGTGTTATCAGACATGCTTAGCGAGTTAAAGAAATCACTTTATATACATCATACTTTAAAATTCTGGACGTTAAGTGCCACAAAAATCAAATATTATTGATTATTGATCTTTTTTTTTACTCCAGGTCTTGATATCAAGATAATAAACCGTAGCATGAGGAATCTTTATTTATATGTTTTGTGTTTCAATGTGACTTCCATTAACTTTCCAAAATAGTGAACAAACAAACTTTTCTCAGGTCGAGTGACATCTTTAATATAAATTTGTAAAATAAATAAATAAAAACAAAAGAGAAGACAGTGTGTTTCTTTATCGACCTTATTTGTAAATCAAGTTTCTCACATGAGGTCAAGAGTGTTAGTCAGTGCTAACATCACTCGCTCATTGTCTATACCTCTTTATCCTGTATACAGTGTTGCAGGGGGGCCTGGAGCTTATCCCTGGAGACTTGGGGCATGAGGCATGAATTAGCCTAATCTGCATGTGTTTGGACTGTGGGAGGAAACCGGAGTACCTGGAGGAAACCTACCAAGCACGGGGAGAACATGCAAGTCTCCGAGGCGGCAGCAGAACCGACTACCAATGCAATAGTAACCGGAAACAATCTGTAATATGGAGGGGAAGCCCACAAAACCCAAGTTCAAGAAGAAACCTTAGACTCTGCAGCTGACCTCTGGCTGTGTTTATTCCTAACGCTAGACAAACCAGCAAAAACAAATGAATTTCTTAAATTTTCCACAATTTTATTTTTCATATTTTATCCTGAAGGTTCCTAGTGATTGGGCATAAAATCCCATTTCTTTATGTGTTAGCACTTTGTTCTTTAATAATGACAACCAGATACTGTAAGTTAGCTCAACCACAACAACCTTTATTTCCTAGCACACGTTGTTGTCACCCCACACACTGAGATGTTCAGACTGAATCGTGCATGCGAGTTAGCACTTTTGATTTCCTGTAAGCCCAAGCTTTACCCGGTAAAGCTCTAGAACAAAAAAACAACTTTAGCCACAGCTGTAGAAAAAAAGCCATGCAGCTTTTTTAACCATCCGCTGAAATGCAGTGTATGCCACATTTTGGTGTCGAATTTAGGCGAAGGCTGCTGGTGACGGGGATTTACCTAGTTCTGTTAAATATAAAAAATGGCTTGGGTCCTGTGCTTCATGTACCTGCAATTTTAAGGTTAAAAGCCATATATAACATATGTCACAGGGCTATGTTCTTAAAAAAAATTATATCAATTTGAATTACAGTCAGAACAGATTAAATATAAAATCTGATATGCTATTAAATCATTAGAATTCTTAAAAATAAAATGAAACTTTAGTTATTTCAGTAACAAAAAAAGCTAGCTTTTTAAAATGATCTAGTTCTGTAACATGTGCTACCCATTCACACCAACAACATTTGGAAATGATGTCATGGGTACACAGTTCTCAGCTCGTCACATGACTGCACCAGGATGTTCAGTATATGTCAGTTAGAGACTTCATGAGTTAAAGCCAAATATAAAGTTGAATAAGAAACATTTCAGCACATTTAAACACCATGGGTTCTTATGGGCTACTTATAAAAATGTGTTTATTAATAAAATGATGCATTTTTGGAAGGAGTCTCCAGTGTAACTGTGTTGAAGCTGTTGAATGTAAAGCCATTTGTTTAAAATTTATGACAAAAGTAACTCTTCATAATGGAAGTTTTTATTGTCTCTCTGTGACAAGATTCCTTTTCTGTCGAATAAACATTAAGAAAGAAGAAGAGGCTTGCAAGATAACAGCGATTTTTTTAGGTGCTAAGTGACAAAAGGAACCACTATGCCATTGTACCACCCTACTTGTTCCTTTCATCACTTCTTTTATAGCAGCTAAAAATATCCGTTATCTTGCAAGCCTCTTTTTCTTTTTTCTTACTGTACTTACAGTTAATTCAACAGAAAGAAAACACACAAAGAAACAATAAAACCTTACATCCTGACAAACCTATAGGTGCGAAGGTTTGATTACTGCCTTGGGTCTGTGTGCATGGAGTTTACATGTTCTCCCCGTGTTTGGTGGGTTTCTTCCGGGTACTCTGTTTTCCTCCCACAGTCTGAATACAATGCCACAGTCCAAATGACATGCAAATTAGGCTAATTGGTGTTTCCAAATTGCCTCTTGTGTGTGTGTGTGTGTGTGTGTGTGTGTGTGTGTGTGTGTGTGCGATGGATTGGGTGTACCCCGCATCATTCCCAAAGTCTCCAAAAATCAAAGTTTATTATTATTATTATTATTCCAAGCCAACTCATTATAAACATATTCTGAACCCTAAGATTCACAAAGCCACTTATTTTATGTTTTGTTATATATTTCTTGATGTTTTATACACGACATAGCTTCAATTACAACATCTCTGTTATATTTAACTAAGATATTTAATAAGTTACATCATATTTAATGCAGTTACTGCTCAACAGTTTTATGATGGAGTACTGTCTTAATGACTGATGAACTCGTTTCTACACTGACCAGTAACAATAATGTATTTATTTCCTTTTTAAACAAGAAATTGTCTTCCAGTGGATTTTAATTAAATACATTAAAATTTTAAGTATGCTTAAACTCACCATTTTTATGAAGGAATAAACTGTAGCAGGTGTCTTTCATTTGAGATTTTTCTATAGACTTGTTTATGGCCCGACATGACCTCTTAAATTTGTGACGTCTCTACTGCCCTCTAGCGGAGGAAAAGGTAAAACGCGGTACCGAATATTACTGAAGTAAATACAGTAGTCCGTCACTACACGTTTCCGTGTTTACAAGAGGTACAGTAGTGTGTGTTACTTTGGTTTACTCTTCAGTAAGGTTAGAATGCAGGTTTGTCGTTTCAGTTCATCTCGATTGATGCATTTCAGAGAAAGATAAATTGGACTGGAAATGTATTGTTGTAATAACAATCACAATCATTAAAATTAGCACTTTTTGCACGTAATTTTGAAAGCATTAAAATATGATTCTAACCAGGCCCTGGGCGTTCGTGTACAGAAGGACATGATATAACCTTTACTTTTTTGTTACAGATGTACAAATACATTTCTTAATCCTAGTAGTAGTAGTACATGGTTTTAAATAATGTATTTGCACAGGGCCTGGTTAAAATCATATTTTAATTATTCTAAAATATGATTCTAACAATAACTACTACCGTTGTTATTATTATTATGACGGTAGTAGTTATTGTTGGGTTTAATAATAATAACATTAATAATAATAATAATAATAATAATAATAATAATAAGGAAATGTACTAAAAATAATTTTTTTTTATTTGTTACATATGTACAAATAAAGGTCTTAGAACCATATACTACTACTGTTACTTCTACCACTACTACTACTACTACTATTACTACTACTACTATTATAATAATAATAACATTAACAGTTATTGTTGTAAACAACAACAACAATAATAATAATAAGGGAAAGTAATACAAAAACTATTTTTTTTGTTACAGATGTACAAAGAAATGTCTTGTAAAACCATGTACTACTACTAATAATAATAGTAGTAGTAGTAGTATTAGTAGGAGTAATTATTGTTGTAAATAATAATAATAATAATAATAAGCAAAAGTATCGTCCTGGATCACGGTTTGGATGTCAAATAACGCGAGTGCATAATTTGGACACTAGGTGGAGTTATTGTAGAAGTGTGTACCACAATCATTTTATTTTCCCCAAAACGCTTTTTTCTATATGCTATGAATGCATTTTTTAATTAATTTTTTTATTACAGACAATCCTTTCGTCTTACAAAACCACACTTGAGTGAATGTTGTTGATTTTCCCCCCACAAATTTGAAATGAAAGCTTTGCTAGAAAGGAGGATATTACCCTGCATAAGCCGACATCAACAATGTCAATATTTATGGCATACATTATGTGATGCACCATAATTTACATTTTTATCCACGTGCAGCTCCTGAACTGCTATTCACATAATCCAAAGCTCTCTCTAGTTTAACACTTGGTCGAATATAATTCACAAAGATGGTTCAACAAAGTTGTTTTTGTTTTCCATAGATTACTTTAGCTGATTATTGTCTGACAAATGGATTACACTAAGCCCCTTGTAACACCAGTAGAACTGCACAGAAGTAAAAAAAAATAATAATAAAATTAAGTAATGAATTGGGTCAGTTGGAACAGCATATTGTGAATTGCTTTGTTGCCTCATGAATGAGAGTGTAAAGATATGTTATCAGGCATTTAGTGGAACTGCTTTGGAGAAAGCAATAATATGGCCTAATTCATCATACAAGCCGGTGTGGACAGCATCAAACCAAAAGCTGACAACACAAAAAAATAAGGTAAGTATTATATATTATATATTATATATATTTGCTTAGGCTATAGCTACTGATATATATTTTTGTTGTCATACTATATATTTGTTGTTGTTGTTAGATTATCATTGTTGTTGTTGTTAATAATAATAATAATAATAATAATATGTTGTGGTTGTTGTAACCTCAATATATTCAGATTAGTTATTAGTCTGATTATTTGATTGGACTATTTTAAATTAACCTATTTAGTAATTCCTCACTTTCATTCTTAATTTTTAGCAAATTTACCTCCAACCAAACTACACCAACATATAATGCACACCTACTTCTTCTTCTTATCATTATTACTTATACTGTATGTATCCCCTGTTTATTCCCCACAGGGCACGTCTTGTTCTCCTTTTTTTACCTCTCCGCTCTTGATCTTACATCTTACGAATCTCTCTCTCTCTCTTTAAAAAGTTAGTTAAAATCGTGCACGAAGGTTGAGCCTATAAACATTAAGATTTTCAAGATTTAAATGATCAAAAACATGTCATATTAAACATGACAAACACGGTAGTTAGTGATCACTGAGGAATTCAGAAATGCACGGTGTTTAATCTGTCTAAATAACACGTTCTGTGTAAAGAGTATTATTTTATTGATTTTATTGCACGCGGGTATCCAATGAGCGCCTCGACACGCGTCTGAACATTTCCCATTGGCCTTGTTATTTACTTGCACGCACGCGCGCAGATTTCGGGACCGGCGCGCACACCCGCTTTTCTTTGGTGTGACGTCACGAGCGGCCACAGCAGCAGCAGCGGCGGCGGCGGCGGCAGTCCGGTGAGTGAAGCGCTCTGCGTGCAGCGCTCTGTACCCCGCCGCTCTTCACCGCAAGACACCGCACCGGCAGACTGCGGGATAAATGAGCATCTAAGGTGAGATTAGAGTGCAGACTGATCTGAGGATAGAGCGCGAGCACGATTCATAGACAAGGCTGCTATTATTATTATTATTATTATTATTATGCTTTCACATCATGTGTAGACTAGATTTAAGTCAGATTAAATCTGATTTAAATAATTTTCTGAATTAATCTATTTTCACAAATTTGACATTTTAGTTTTTACTTTTTGTCAAATCTGATTAATTATTATTATTATTATTATTATTATTATTATTATTATTATTATGCTTTCACATCATGTGTAGACTAGATTTAAGTCAGATTAAATCTGACTTAAATAATTTTCTGAATTATTCTATTTTCACAAATTTGACATTTTAGTTTTTACTTTTTGTCAAATCTGATTAATTATTATTATTATTATTATTACTATTATTATTATTATTATTATTATTAACATGTTGTAACACTGTTTAGACTAGATTTTACTAGTTTTATCTGATTACTGCATTGACTTTCTTAACCTATTTATCTATTTCTTACTTCCATTCCCACTTTTTATCAAATCCACTTCCATCTGAAACCAAAATACACAACATACAATAAATTATATAAAATGCATTCATTCTTTTCATTATTATTATTATTATTATTATTTATCCATAGTGACCGCACTGCTTATTCCTCACAGGGCACGTCTCCCTCTCCTTTTTTGCCCTCTCCGCTCTTTTGGATGTCATTACGATGGGACTACTTGATGCTCTTAGAGATTTCAGTTTACTGACATGGCTGAGGGAAGAGAGACAGTCCAGGAGGCTTATCCTGCTCATCGTTTTTATTGCTTTGCTATTGGATAACATGCTGTTGACGGTGGTAGGTGAGTAAACCTGTATGTCCACCTGTATCATGGAGATAAATGCTTTGCTCTGGGGGTAAACTATTTAGACTGTGAAAAACTATCTAGGGATGTGTTAATCTCATTAATGTCCTGGGTAGTGGGCGAGACAGTAAGGCACACAAGCAGGTCTCAGTCCTCCTGAGACATGTCATTTCATGATGAGTCTCACAGTTAATCAGCTGGGTTATATTTACACAGCCTAGTCTGTAATCTGTTTCTAAAAAAAAAAAAAAAAAAAAAAAACAGAGTGTGCTTGCTGATTTGATGACGGAAAAGTTGGCAATAATTATAATCATAGTCATGAAACAGATACAAAAATATTGGCTATAATGATATTATATATATATATATATATATATATATATATATATATAGGCCTAATATATTATATATATATTATATATAATGATATATAAAATAATGTTCTTTTATCTATAATTAAGGCTTTATTAATGGCACTCAAATCACACAGAATCCATCAATAAAATTACCACTATTTATAATGGCCCGAAATGTATTTTAAAGAATTATGATTATTATGATCTTGCATTGTTCCAATCTGACAAATTGAAGGAAACCACTGGCTATTATGCTGTAGCGTAGTGAGGTTTGGGTTTATGGGAGGTGTATTTAGTTTATGGGAGGTGTATTCAGTTTACTGGCATCTACTTGTACCCTTAAAACAATGGTGTCAAACTCGATATACTGTAGTGGCTTGGACCAAATAAATCAGTTACATGACCAATCACACCAGTCAACAGCACCACTTAAATGTGTTAATTTGTCTGCATTTATTTGAAAAGTTTGTTGTAAATGCACAAAGGGATTAAACATTGTACTGTATCATCTATAAAAGACACGAACACATTGAACTAAAAAACAACTACTAACAACATATGTTAGTGATATTTTATTATTTATTAGCAAGCTAAAGTAAAAATTTAAACTAAAATGACATTAAGGGCGGCACAATGACTTAGTGTCTTAGTGCACTGTCACTTTGCACGTCCAGGTTCAATTCCTGCGCAGGTTCGATTCCCACCTCTTTGTGTATGGAGTTTGCATGTTCTCCCCCAAACGTAATTGGCATTCCCAAATTGCCTGTAGTGTGTATGTGTGCGTGCCCTGCGATGGATCCAGGGTGTACCACGCCTCATGCCCTAAGTCTCCTGTGATAGTCTTCAGGTGACACTGTGTACGGGATTAAGCGCTATAGATGATGAGTGAGTGAGTAAAAAAGCGTCAAAGCTTGCTAATAAATAATAAAATATCAAACATACAGTATGTTGTTAGTAGCTGTTTTAATGGCCTTGATTTTATTGCTCTTTTCAAAATCTATTACTAGGAGGAAGGCCATTGTAACGTAAAACACAAAGTCTAAATTCAATTTTATTAAATACAAGGTTCTTCTGGCGGATTATCTTTATTCTATGATGGAACATATCTATCCTAATGGGTGTGATCTGTTTCAGGAAGACTCCACCGCCATCCACAGGGCTTCCTAAATGGTTTGACATGAATGAACATTTATGTAAATCACATGCTATAACATTCACACTTAACAGATCCAAACCCATCTGAAGACTTAAGAGAGATTTTAGAATGATATTTTAGAAAGTGCTCTCCACTACCAAGAACATAGCACTGTGTCTAATTTTCCAATACAGTTCCAGACATTTTTAGAATGAATGTCAATGCGCAATGAAGGTATTCTGATGGTTCAAGGTGGCTGAACACCTTAAACTTTATGTTCATTACCAATTATAAAATTCATAAAATTCGAATATGAATTCATATTCGTTTATAAAATAATAATTCAAGTCACTGTAGGTTTTCAGCTATTCACTGTCAGATAGTACTGTATATTCTGCACTAATAAACTGATCAAGGCAGACCATACTGACTACAAGTTTATTATGTAAGCTATTACTTTTTTAATGGAATGCCAACAGAATATTATATTACGTGATACATTACACTGCTTTTGTTGCACAGAGCATTAATCACCAAACTGATTTGGTATGATTTGGTATTTGGTTCATGCCTGCTTCTGTATTATAACTGCCGTTAAAAGTTGAATTGTTGTTTAAAATATTCAATTTAAATTCATGCATGTGTATCAGAGACACAGGATGTTCATGAAAATCATGACATCACCCCAAACCTGCAAATATGCTCCGGGAATTACAGACGAGACAGCTTTAAATCATATTTTTAAAGCAGCTTGGGACAAGGGGATAAGAACATAACAGAGCCTGTTTTTTTCCCTTAATATATAAAATGTCTGGATATCAGACATATGGAGGATATCATTCAAATGAAGGATATCGTTTGACGCTGCATGTATGTCTAGTATCTAAGCAGATAGTGGTCTATTCTAATGTATGGATGATTGCAAGTTCAAATCTCAAGATTTAGGCAAGGCTCATAATTCTTAAAGTGCATATTTTGTTTTATGTACTGTAAAGGTTAACAGTATATTAAAAGAAAAAAAAGCCATTATTTATCATATATAGATGTGGTCAGAAGTTTACATACACTCCTTATGAACATAAATGGCAACATAATGTACTCTAATGGTTTTTAAAGACTTCTTTAAACTGGTCTTTTTCTGGGGCAGAATGATTATTTACATTTATATAACATACAAATTTAATACATAAAAAGTTTTTTGTGACTTAAATCAACCCAGTGTCAAGATTACACTGGTCTACAAGGAGAAACCCACAGAAATTAAAATAGGTACATTTAACCAGAATTGGGTCACTATTGAAGTGAAAAATTAAGACCTGAGTGTTAACCGGCTCCAGGTTCCAAGATACAGCTTCAGGACAAAACTGCATCAAAATAATACTAAATGACGAGAGGGTGTGCGATTATACTCTATAACCTTTCTGCAGAATGTGATATAGCAATGAAAATGATGTCATACCGATCAATCTATATACTGTATTTATATATTTATAGACAGGCTATTAAGACTCAAAATAAAATCTTTTAATTTAATATACAAAATAAAATAAAAAAAATTTTGCCAATCACGGAAAATAGAGATCCTGACATCACACTGCTAAAGGTTTAACCATTGACACAGATAAGTTGCACATGTAATGCATCTCTCGTTCTGATCCCCTATTTTGCATCCAAAATATACGTTGTATGCCTTTTTCACCTCTGCCGTCATGCTGCACTTTTGAGATGCAAATGTAACCTTGGCACAAATGTAGCAAAAGTTATCTGCGTTGTTGACACACTTTTGAGACATTTTGGCTTCTGAGGGAAAATATCCCACAACTGCTCCTTGGAAATGTTGGGTGGTGACACTTTCACAAGCCGCCAGATATGACTGTAAGATGTGTAAGTCTGGCCAAGACAAATGTTCTCTGCAATAAAAAAAACAATAAATTACAGTTAGGTAATAATCTTTAGTCTGAAAGTGAAGATAAATTCTTAAATTTGATTGTTAAACTTCATTGTGCTACTGTTCTTCCTCGAGAAATTATGAGGCATCATGATCATCAGACACCCCCCTCCCTTGTAGGCAAATATACACATCTGTATAAATCTTTATTGTAAAATAACTTGAAAACTTTAGCCAACCAGCACCAAGAATTAGCACAGTTCTAGCATAGATTTCTAGCATAGAGGTCGATCATTTCCAAAAATGTGTAGACCAGTGTGTAACTTGTAGATCAGTATAAGGAAAGTCCTGAAATGTCTTCCAATTTGCTAAGCCCAAGACTCTCTCAACTTCCTGTTAGTGATCATGATTGACTACAGCTGGTAGCTTCTTTGTGCCAACATCAACTGGAAACTGCTAGAACACCAGTGTCAGTGTCTACACTTGAGCCAAGATACAGATTGCAGATGACCAACTGGACAAAACAAAAGCCATCTGGAGGAAGATTTTGACCAGAGGCAAATTTAAACAAGGTGTTCAACACCAAAAACACTATAACAGCTGTTAAGACTAATGGTGGTGGTAGCATTATGCTTTGGGGCTTTTTAGCTGCCAGTGGAACTGGGATTGAAGAAAGTGTATCTAATAATAAAGAAGGAGGAAAACTTCAGAATTCTTCAGCATAACGTCAAATTATCAGCTAGAAGTTTAAAACTAGGAGAAAATGGAGAGTTTCAGCAAGACAGTGACCTCAAACACACATCAATGGCTACCAAAAGCATCTGCTAAATGTAAAACATGCATACAGAATACTAGGTATTCTGTATGCATGTTTTTATATGTACAATTTTTACACTGTATTGATCTAAAAAAAAAAAATCCTAAATAAAATAAAACATATGCACCAAATTCTTGTGGGATACTTCTATGAAAATATATTTATTGTGTAATCATTCTGCCCCAGAGAAGACCAGTTCAGTAATTAATTGCAAGCCCCAAATTGTCATGATATGATATTAGATCATGATGAGTGTGTGTCAAATTCAGACTGAAACTGTACATTGGGAAATTCACCTATGCCAGGTATTGTGTAGTTCCTCTGTGATTGCTCTTTTATGACCACAAATAAAGCACAACGTTTTAACTGTACATCAAGTTTCCTATCTTGCATGTTTTTAATGTGAAAAAACTGTGCAGCATTAAAGTTTTATATTCAGAAAATTATCATTGGTTAGTCTAAATCTATTACATTTGAACTAATCTATCCAATAAATAACATTTATAGTTAAAGACAGATTTGCTGACATGGAAGTTTCTGTCTTGCCACTCACACACCTCTCTCACCCGACAGTACCCATCATCCCCAGCTACCTGTACACCGTGGACGATGAGGCTTCCACTGCACTCAGGAACCACTCCGTCTCCTCACAGTCTCCATCTGGAACCTTCCAAACCATCGTCTCTCTTTACGACAACACCACTCGCCTGACCAACCTCGTCCCGCAGGTCAGCACCCCAGGCGTGACCTTGCCTCCGACCCCGACCCCAGCTTCCAATGCCTCTGACTGCCCGAGGGCAGACAAGCAGCTCTTGAATGAGAATGTGAAAGTGGGTCTTCTGTTTGCCTCAAAGGCCACCGTGCAGCTCATCACCAACCCATTCATAGGACCTCTTACCAACAAGTGAGCAACCCAGAAACTCACACACTTACTCAGACACAAAGACACATCACACTTAGGACATCTCACCAATCGGTGTGCAACCCAGAAACTCAAGAAATGACTAGTTAACTCTTTGTTTGATCAGTTTTTGGGAGATATGTACAGTGAGATCTTGGATTAACTTATCATTACTAATTAGAAATATCCAAACAATGATAAAAAATATATATATAGTTTAATTGTAAAAAGAAAGCATGCTTATTTATTTTTACATGTTTTTTCACCTTGTCATAATTTTTGCTGTTTTATCCATTTGAACTCAAACAGAGTTTGACTTCATACATGTGTATGCTTTCTGCAAAATTGACAGATGACATACTTTGCATTCCACTCATTGATTTATTTGTGAGTCACAATCATTTTCTTTGTATGGGTATATGATAAGGATCACTGATAATAATAATAATAATAATAATAATAATAATAATAATAATAATAACTGATATAAGGTTTGAGGTTGTTTAATCTTTTAAAACATCTAAAATCTAGTCTCCTGTAAATTACTTTTTTAACTTTGAAGTTGCATTCATGGAAATATAGACAAGTGAAGTTCAAGTAACCACAATGTAGATAATCCCACACTAATTTTGTAAAGAAAAAAATTTTTTTTTAAAGAAAACGTACAAAATGTTCTTTTTTTTTAATCTCAGGTTTCCCTCCCTTCCTAAAACTACCCATATACCATTAAGGAACTTTATACATCGAATAAGCTTTGCCCCAAATGAATTATAATGGAAGCAGGGATACAATGAGGCTGTAACTTATTGTTGTAGTGTTGTAACAGTTTGCTTATCTGTTTCACTGCCTGTATCAACATTGTAAATTATACATGACACATCAGAGCACAAAAACAGACCCATCTAATACCAGGGTAGTTCCATTATATTTAGTTTATCTCAAAACCAGACTTTGATTATCAACACAATATCACTAAGTAAAATTAAGTCAAATTTAAGTACATTTTCCAAGTATACTTAATATAATAAGTGTACTAATATTAGTGTACTAGTAGTATACAGGACAGGTAAATGTACTATTTTGAGTCTTGAGACTATATTGGCCAACTTTTTAGTTCATAAAAAGTATACTTTTTAAGTATACTTTAGATGCAAGTTTTTTTGTGCAACTTCAAGGATGCAACTAGTTCACATTTAGGTACATTTTGTACTGCAACTATACTATGAAGTATACTATAACTGAACTTGGATAGGTACTAGTTACTGTATGTACTTCTAGCCCACTTTTTAGTTTATAAAAGTATACTTTGATGTATCCTCCCAGTAAGCTACTAGTTCAGCAGTTTTATACTGCAAGTACATACTTGTAGCTTACTATATTATCTTTGTTATTTAAAGTATAGTATGCGGTTTCTATTTAGGTATAACTTTCTATATTTAAAATATTCCTGTAACTGTACTTTAAGTTAACTAATAAACATTACCATTGATAATGCATATAAAAATTTACAAGCTATATTGACTATTAAGAATATATTTATTTTCTTAAAAATGCAATTTTCAAACAAATATTGTACAGCAATATTGTACAACTTAAATTGACACTGCAGTTCAAAACGAAACACATACTGTAGTTTGAACACAATCTTGACTATGAAGATTGATATTAGATTTGTGTGTCATGCATCCTCTTTAAAATCAATTCCTTACTGCCCATAAATAGGGAGTACCTCTCTACATGTTACAAACGTAAATAAACTTCGCTTGATGGATACACCCAAGGGGAAATGAGTCCACTTAGAGTAGCATAAATCACATTTAAACCTCTTTCACTCATTAGGCGGTGTACCGGGATGTGTCTTCTCAGCAGAAATTCCAACAAGTAAACATGTCCGTGTACAACATTCAATTTATTGCAGTTCCTACTAATTATTAATACAATGCAGTTTAATCTATCCTGTGCATTATTGCAGTCATTCAGGAGAAAACAGCATTCAAAGCGTTACACTGGAGCATCGGGAAAACAAACAAAAGCAAACCACATTATCTTTGTGGACAGCACATGTACATGCGTGTGTATGTGTGTATGTCAAAACACACACACACACACACACACAAAAAAAAATTCGTGGAAAAGGTATTTTCATAATTTCATTCAAAAAGTGAAACTCATGTTTTCGAGATACATGAGACATAAATGAAATAATGAAAGACTTTTTGTTTTAATTTCGATTATTACAGCTTAAAGCTCAGAAAAATGAACAAATCCAGTATCTCAAACTATTAGAATATTTCCTAAGGTCAATCAAAAAAGGATTTACAATGTAAAAATGTCCAACTCCTGAAAAGTACATTCATTTATGCACTCAATACTTGGCCAGGGCTCCTTTATCACAATGCATGCTATGAAGGCGATCAGCATGTCACACTGAGGCGTTATTATTGAAGACCAGGTTGATTTAATAGCAGCCTTTAGCTCATCTGTATTGTTGTTCAGATGCAGGGATGTTGGAACTAATTTTCGAGAGGAGCTGCTGCATTTTTCTCGTGGGGGCTACTAGCCCAAAAGATCTTTTTTGTTGTTGTTGTTGTTGTTTTTACAACAGTAAAAAAATAAATAATTATACAATAATTAGGTCTTGGTGAATGATTTATAAATTTCTAATTAGACAAACATGATGGGGATATCGTGGCACAACCCCACACCCATTCACTCCATATTGGAGAAACTAAAACTTTTGAATTTTAGAACATCTACATTCAATTCGTTCAGTGTGAGTTAGACAGACTATAGGCAGCAATTTTTAAATATCTATGGTTAGGTCTTACTTATCGTCTTCTATGGGGGTTCAGGTTAGGCGAGATGGCTCCCCAATCAAGCACAGTAATGTTATGACCAAAATATGCATACACTTTTCTGCACACTTGTAAGTTTAAGCTAAGTACTGTATACTTAAGTATCTCTGATAAGTACATAAATTATAAACTGAAAGCATACATACTGTACATACTTATTTTTTGTTTAGAAGAAGTATACATTAGCATACTTAAACATATAAAAAATATATACAGTACACTGCACATTTAGCTTAACACCATAAAAATAGTTTTGAGTAAACAGCTAGATATGAGTCTAGACACCCAGATTTTAGATAACATTTGAGCTTGAATTATTGTTAAATATTATCTTTTTTCTACAACAAACAGGTATTTGTTAAATGTCCTATTTCATGGGTAGAAACCTATTTTAGCAGTCTTGCAACACCAATGTCCATTCTGAGTGTTATTAATGTAGTGTTTTGTCCATTTAAATATGTTTTTGTGGATAGTCTGGCTGTGATGCTGTTATGGCACTGTTAAGTTGTCACATTTTGACAATATTGGTATTCTCATGAACACTCACATGAACAATGTTTTGCAGAATAGGCTACCAGATCCCAATGTTTGCTGGATTCTGCATCATGTTCCTCTCAACAATCGGTAAGTGCTTGACAACTTTTCACCAAACTGATCTATCACAAGTTAATGCAAATAAACATAAATAATAACTTACATATCATATCATTTCATATACATCATCTTTTGAAAAGAGCACTGTAATATGCATGTGCTGTCTAAAAAGATTACCCTTCACACAGACAGATGACAAATTCAAAAACAATTCAGTGGTTCTGTTATGCTAAGGGGGACATTAACTTATATTCCTGGCATGGTTAAAGTACCAAACTTTTCAAGATGGGTGGTGACCATGGTGGCCATTTTGAAGTCGGCCATAACGTAACTTTATTCTTTCATGAGTTATTTACAAGTTTATTAATTAAGTTATAAAATGTTATAAATAAGTTATAAA
>JAQMYJ010000005.1:4537975-4554673 GCA_030014305.1 Clarias laeviceps
TTGGTTGATATTCTGTCTCAATCCTTTACCATAAACCTATGATAAAAATTATAGACCCTTCATTTCTTTGTAAGTGCTAAACTTAGAAAATCTGTAGGGGATCAAATACTTATTTCCCCCACTGTATATATTTGATATTGCTGTCAAAATGTTTAAATATAGAATTTACCAAATTGATTTGGTATATGAGGAATTAAACACTTCAGGATATATTGTTTCAAGAAAGTAATTGAGTTTTTTTTTTTTATGGTGCAGGCCCATCAGCCGGTGGAGCTATCGCACGCAGTATTGGGTTCCCTTGGCTCATGACTATCATTGGTGTGGTGGACATCCTGTTCGCTCCACTTTGCTTCTTCCTCCGCAACCCTCCAGCCAACGAGGAAAAAATGGTGAGAGCCTGTTGTGGTGTGGTATTATGTTAAAATATTGGTTATTCTACAGTTATTTTTATTAATCCATATTAATCCAATAGACGGTGCAAATATTTAAAAACAAACAGTTTTCCTATTAATTTCTATTAACTGACACATACAGTAGCATAGAGGTTTTTACAGTAGATGAGTAGAGCTAAAAGATTATTTATATTAGACTATGGTTGTGTATGTACATATGTACTGTACAGTATATATGGCTTCAAATGTGTACATACTGTATGGAAAATATGGGTAAATGTATCTGTGTGCATGAAGTATATTTAATAGTTTAGTACTACGAAAACTTTAGAGCAAATAAAAAAAAAAGAACACATCTACAGTATTAGGACATTTTGTACACATTTGTACATTAGGACATTTCTAATGAAGATATAAAATAAAAAATTTCCATCTTTTCCACATTATAGTGGCATATTGCCACTAGCCATGTCACCATCTTATCACACCACAGCTTCTATCTGGAGGCACAATGGCTAACATTTGCTAGCAAATCTTTATAACTAGCAATTCTAGCATTACAGATACATATAAGTTTGGAAAACTTACCAGAAAATCTAAATTTTTGTTTCATTTACAAAACATTCAGTGACCTCTTGTTTTTTTTATAATGTTAGCTAGTTTGCTAGCAAATCTAGATTATGGTTTTAACTGTATAAAACCCAAATTTAAGAAGCTAGATTGCTAGCAACTGACATTTTTGTTCTTCACACCTAATGGTTTTCAATGTAAAAATGTTTCCCTATTTTTATTTAGCTTGGCAGCCACATTGGATACTGTTATGAATAATATATTTTCTACTGATTTTAAACAAAATAATGCTTGTTAGTTGCTAGAATTAGCTATTCACAAATAGTATTTCATTTGAAACTGTAATGTAACTGTAATGTAAGAGAATGCTACTGTACACAATTTTAATTAAATATGATAGGGTTCAGAGCAGGATATTTGCTAAGCATTTTAAATAAATGAACTAGAAGTAAATGAAATGAACACAGATTTTGCCATGTTCTGTAGAATCAGATGGGTAATGAGAAGGGCAGCGCTCCATGTGACGGGCTGACTTTTTACAAAGTTTGACCTTTTACAGTGATGTGTTTAAAGGGTTTACAAGGTTTAAGGACAGAACATTTATTCATTTTTGCTTTTTTCCTGTAAGTCCCATACTAATATTAGTCCTAAGTGAATTGATCTTAATAATCAAATCTTTCAAAAAGGCAATAAGTTACTTTACCAGTGTCTTTACTTTGACTGATTTAAAGCCTTTGACATGATCAAATATGATCAAAATGGGAAATTATGTTGCATAATAGATACGAGAAAAAAGATTGCCCAGAAAGCCCTTCAGCAAAGATCAAAGAGTGATGCTGATTGGAACAGACACGCACATTTGCTCTCAAATACATGCCGCGATCAAAGCTTCATGGCGTGTGTTCTTTTTCAACAAGGGCTCCACACTGGCTCTGAAGAGGATTTTGTATATACACATATATTGTGTCTACAATTCAGAAATTTTAAGAAACTACTCTTAAGAAAGTATTTTCCAGGAATATTCCAGTATTTTAAACCTAACCTGTTTTCATTACCTTATATGGATGTGTGACTTTCACAGACAATTCTGTCTTAATAGTTTTCTGTATTTAGAAAATCGTAATGAAACTATAAGGGCACTTTTTGAATTTTATGAAGGGGGGATTACAATGTGTGAGTATATAAAACAAATTAAAAACAACAAGTGTTAGGTTAAAGCAGATAGGGCAGAAGGTCTCAATGGATATGTTCTCATGAGGTTTTATTCAACGTTCCAACATTAAAGCAATAGAGTAAAATACAATGTGGTTGCTATCAGTATCTCCAAGGGTTTTGTGTGTATATTACATTAAAGAAATTTAACCACATTAGAAGCTGACAAAAAACTAATTAATTCCTTGGGCGAAGTTAGTACCCATATTTAAAAGGACAAGTTCTATAAATGTAAAGCTTAGCTCAAGTAAAGAATTCCTAAAATTGTTTTTGCCTTGATAGTAATGACAGGATATAACAGCTTTCCATGTTTTTGTTGTTTTTTTAAGTAAACATGGAGAGTACTGTTCAATTGTCTTTACTTTCCTATATTTATTTAATATATATATTTAATATTAATATTAATATTAAATACAAGGGACATTCAAGTCAAACCAGGACTTTCATGGACATACAGCCTTCTTTAAAACATTTGCAGCATTCACATGTTTTACTGCAAAACTGTACTGTGCTTGAAGTCTTCTGTAAATTCTTCTTTATTCCTGAGAAATGTTATCACAAGTCCCGGTTTGATTTGATCACTCTCATACCTAACCTAATTATTGTCACTTAAAAGAGAAAGAAAATTTAAGTATATTTTAAAGGGATATTTTTTCCAATGTTAGTCTGGATCATATTAAATAATGAATCTGATGAAAACATAACTGAAGCTGGCAGGGATTTAACATGCAAATACCTAAGATCTGTAGAGTTCTCCTAGAAACTTGAACCTGATTATATGAAATATAGAAAATTATATGACAGAGGATGAGAGATTTGATGCAGTTTTAAATGCAAATTTGTTTTGATTAAATGTTCAGTTTTAAGTTTAAAGTTAAATTCAGTGTTAACTCGTGTGTATGTGTAAACGTTTTGCTTCTTTACTTTTAAATGCAACTTAAACTTCTTATGTGTGTTTTTTATGATCTGAAACAACAAGAACCTATAAATTAATAGAATTATCAAATAACTGTTTTCTACTCTCCGTGATTTTTGTCTCTTTCTCAGGCCATCCTGATGGATGTCAATTGTTCGATGAGGACACGTTCCTACTCCACCCAGGGCTCCAGCTATCAGATGGGAGATGACATGGACATGGACAGTCCAGAGTAGATGCCTTTACGCTCTCTCAGACCTTTGACCCCATAACTCTTAGCTGTGTATATGTGTCTTTCTAGAGTTTATTTTGCTGTATTAAAAGGAAGGTATAGGGACTTTTAACAGAACCATGTGGCTGAACCTTGTGAGGATATGTCCCTAACACTAAGTGTTGTTTCTTCTGCTCAAACCAAAGCCGTTGTCATTGTCCTTTAAAATTAGAGTGAAAGTGGCACATCAAATCAAACCAACAGCCTTAGTTACATGCTCAGTGGGGTCAAACATTCGGAAACAGGGTCTTTAAAGCCGGGAAGGAAACGAGTAGAAAAACATTGGGGTGGGACGGTATGCAGTATGGTAAGATAAGGAAAAGAAATTGTTTAGTGAATAAGTTTTAAGGTTATCATATCAATATTTTTTCTCACCCCAAGTTCATTAAAACATCACATTACCATCAAAATATCTTCTTTTTAGTGGTTGGCACTGTGGCCTTACACCTCCAGGGCCAATGGTTCGATTCCCGTTACCATTCTGTGTCCGCTTGTATGCTTGGAGGGTACTCTGGGTACACCAGTTTCCTTCCACAGTCCAAAGACATGCAGGGTATATTGGTGTTTCCAAATTGCCTATAGAGTATGTGCGTGCTTGTTTGTGCCCAGCAATGGATTGGCACCCGGTTCAGGGTGTACACTGCCTTGTGCCCCAGGATAAGCAGTATAGAGAATGAGTGTCAGACAGACATTTATATACTTTAAACAATCATGTCCATAAGTATTTAAACAGTAACACAATTAGGATATTTTTGTCTCTGTACATAAATTCAAGGAGTTTAACAAAAATAATGCTTTACTTAGGAATAAAAAAATTACAGCCTTTTTTTTTTTTTTTTTTTTACATCCGTCCATTTTCCAGATTTAAAAGTAATTGGACAAACTAATATAATCATAAATATTTTTTATACCTGGATGCAAATCTTGTCTGCATTCTGTCTTCAGGAAGTGAAAAGTTGAGGCCAGGTGACTGATTGAGCAAAATGGAGGTAATAAATGGCTGTATTCTAAAAATGTTATGGCAATATTTCATTAAACCCCTGGAAATAAAGGTGAAAGTCTGTACTTTAATCACATCTTGATTGCTTCATGGGAAATCCATTGTAATGGTGTACAGAGGCAAAAATACATGCTTAAACACTTATAAGCATGATTGTACTGTATGTTCAACATTTACAAAGACAACTTATTTAATAGGCACCACATTACGAATACAGCTGCCATTTTCTAATTATTTCGAATATGATTTTACATTTCATTCCATCAACTGAGAAAATTCATTATTTTGTAGTAAATTCCCTATGGTGGCTTCAAATTTAAATTTAAATTGAACTTATGAAGATCTTTAAATTGAAGGTCACCATGAAATATACTTGCTTAACACTTAAAAACCTCAGATGAAGAAGCTATTTTAAAAAGGTCCAACAGGAGTTACATTTTGAACAATGCACTATATGGAGGCAACGCAGCTACACATAGCACAAAAGTGGTTGATTTTTGTCTCTTTTTTTGTGGAAGGGGAAGTTAAGGAATGAGGAAATGTTTGGTGCAGCTAAAATGAATCATATTTTACTGTACCTCAAAATGGCCTTACAAAGTTTTCTTTATATACCGAGGGGTGACTGTTCTACAAAGTCCACATGTCAGGATTCATTTTGTAATACGAAATGCTAAAACATGAGCATAAACTGAGTAAAGTGTAGAAAGAGAGGCAGAGAAGAAACATTCGTAGTCAAACTGAAGTTCATGTGATGTTTACATTCAGTGTTGCCTTCAAGCTCAACTTGTTTGTGGGCTCATTACCTGTTGCTGTCTGTTCAGGCCTTATACGTGAACGAACTATTTTAAGATGTCTATGTCATATTATTTATTATTGTGTAACAATAAGGACAAATAGAGATTTACTCAGTAAAGTATTTAGATCATAAAATGACACAAAAAGACACAATATAGCTCGTCATTATTATGAATATAGGTTGTGTTTGTAAGCGTGTCCTTCCTTCGGATACGAATTCCACTATGTCCAATAAATGATGTATGATGTTAACATCTTGTATGCAGTAATGAGAGATCATTTGCTCACTTTTAGTTCAGTCCAAAAGTAAACACACTGCTGTAGAAGATCTTGTTATAGTGCCTAAGTTTAATTAGATTCTATTCTGATTTTCAAAGTGTATATAGTATATATCTATATTTTAGTAAGCACATGTGAAATCATTTATTAAAGATGTCTACTGTTAGTTGTGCTATTTTTTTTTTATGTCTACTGTTTTTATGACAAATAGGAACCTTATATTGAGGTTTACTGCATAAATTGTCATAAAAGCCATATCACAATTGATCTTATAGACTTTAGCTGTTCCATTATTTCATTTCATGTTTGCTTTCTGTTTTTGTGATGGAAGGAGCTCTTAAACAGGAGGTCTGAAGAAGCAGAATCTGTTTTATGTTTATGCCTTATAGAGCACATCTAACATCTCTTAATTAGATCTGAATTGGTACGAAGCATGTATGTTTGAAGCAGTGTGCGTGCAGGGTTGCCATACTCACTGGCAATTCAAGCTTCAATGAAACAGTTAAATCATACAAGAATGAAACTTCTAACTGATTCCTAGATAAAAAAAAGAAAAAAAAACTAGTGCTAGCCTTTACCTTTTATATTTGTCTAAATATATATTACAGTGGAACCTTGGATTATGAGCATAAATCGTTCCGGAAATGGGCTCGTATTTCAAAACACTTGTGTGTGTGTGTGTGAAGGCGAGAGGAGAAGGGTGTGTGTGTGTGAAGGGGCACGGTGTCAAATAACGCGTGCACACACAATACGGCATGCTGACCCAGGGAGAGAAAGAAAATGGATCTTTAACCTTTTTTAGTGGTTAGGGTTAGATATTATATAACAGTACACGCGCGCTGTACACACACGCAAACAAACACAAAATAAAAGTGCTTTATGCGCACACATGGTCAGAGAGTTATAGTAAACAGTACACACGTGCACGGATGTTGATTCTACCAGTGAGAGACGCGCACTGAGACCGAGCAGGGGAGACGATTATCCACAATTCCGCAGCGCAAGAGAGAGAAAAAACGTTGGGTCAGTTGTGATCATGTGACATTCGGTGTCAAAACAATAAGCGCATGCGGTTTACATGATACGTGGTACTCGTAAACTAAGACTTGTTCGTTTTTCAAGTCAAAATTTCTTAAAAATCTTTGCTTGTCTTGCGGAACACTCGCAAACCGCGTTACTCGCAATCCGAGGTTTCACTGTACTGAGTTGACCCTGGGACACTTCCATGTAAAATCTTATATATGATTTCAAGCAAATATCAGGCTTACTTATTTACAAAATTTATTTAAGACTATGATGGCTGTACCAAAAGTAATGCAAAAGTAGGCCATTAAAATAATAATAATAATAATAATAATAATATATATATATATATAATTATTATTATTATTATTATTATTATTATCTCACGTAGGTCATTACATTCAAGCGATGCATTTGCTCCATTGTTGAACCCAAATCTTAAGTGCTTTTTGAAAATCCAATTGTTGGCTTCCCACTGCGCTAAAGAGTATTTAAGAACGATGGCACAATTGACAAGAGCGATGTGTACAAATGGAAGAAGTTGTTTAAAGAAGATTTTTATAGAGGACTTGAGAGTCGTGTATGTTTGAGAAAAGTGCATCGCTTGTGCTGGAGATTGTTTAATGGTATCTTTCTATGCCCAAGAAGAGTTACTCTACAGTACCAACATGCGAAATTCTAACCACCTACAGTATGTCAGCTAATAAAAAAAAACATTATGCCCACTTTTGCCTTACTTTCAGTACAGCCCTAGTACTTTCTGAACAAAAATATCAGCATGGCAAAGCACCTTCATTTAAAATAGTAAACAGTATAAGCTGGCTATGAAACACTGAGCTATCAAACTATCAAATCTTATCATTAAAGTGATATAATCCACTTGAAGTTTAAAGATCCATACTCGTCCTGTTCAAACCCCCTGTGCTTATTTCCCCACAGACCTGGGATTTGCTTGCACAAACAATAGAGCTCTGCTGTATATTCTAGCAAAGAATCCTGTTACAGGTCTGTAAGTGTAATTTATAAGGGAATTGGGCATGTGTGGTCAGGATAAGGATCCAAGTATACTCAAACACCAGGATGTATGTACTCTATACAGTATTGGAGATACTTGGAATATCTAGTTAAAGTCTATTTTGGGTCAATGCATTTGTTTCCTGTCTTGGCTTGGTAGTCAGTACAGTATCGATAATCTATCTAGCATTTTACAAAATCAACATTAAAAAAAATAGTTTGTTGTACATAAGGCATGTTCATTGCAAATGCATTACTGCCTAATTATACAAATATATTAGTATATAATGTAACCAAACTGTTCATATATATTCTATTCCACTTACAAAATAAATGACAAGTTTACAGTTTTATTAAATTTAGCTCGCACACTGAATGGAAACCGACACCCAAGATTCTGCTGATTATAGTAAAGGTTTTTTTTCTGTTTACATACATCATATATTTCCACCACAACATCCCCAACAGATAAGAATTAAATTTTTTGTGTTTTTTGGTTTTCTTGTCCAGAGATTGTTGCGTGCTTGACATTGCGTGTGTATGTACCAATGTCAGTGTGTGCCTTTATTCATGTGTTTTCTGTATGTGTGTGTAAAATATCTCCTTAAGGCCATGGAGAAGACAGTTTTGTATCCTGTAGAAGGTTTGGTAGTCATGATCATATCATAAGGTTGTAACACTATAGGGTGTGTACATAGTTGTTGGGAGTATAGGAAAAAAATTAAAAAATAAATGTTGAATATTGAATACATTTGTACACGTTGTTCTTGCTTTTCCTTTATTCCAACTACATTTACAGCATTTGGCAGACGCCCTTATCCACAGAAACTTGTGGAATCTCGTTATATATTTGAGCAGTTGAGGGAATTGCTTAAGGGCTCGACCGTGGCAGCTTGGTTGTGCTTGGGATTGAACCTCTGACCTTATGATGACTAGTCCAATGTCTTTACCACAAAATAAATGTCACCGGTTCTCAGTTGACTTTAACGTGTATGGGCTTGTGCCATATGTGTTAAGACACATGGATTCAGTGTGTTCATCTGATGCTCTGTAATAATGGGATGACCATCTTTAAAATACAGGCATTAATATTTCCGATGTGTTCAGTGCTCAAGTTATATTGATTTGAAAATAAACACAATTTATTTTTCTTTATTAATCAGGCCAGAGGCTGGAAGAGTTGCATTTCCGATGATTGATCAACACGCCAGTCATATTTAGAGCTCAATAAGTGCACCGGTTGCCATCTGCTCACAGATCAATACATGTGATAATTGTTCGCCGAAAAACAAAATCATCACTTTCAGAGCATTTGAAAAATGACTCATCATGCATTTAAATCTAGTCAATGTCGATTGATACAACTGATTTTCGCCTGGTTGAAGATTTGTGTGACAGGCAACAAACCAACCATGAGTTTTTCCATGAACAAACAATGAATTTCTGGAATAAATATCACATATGTAAAAAAAAAATAAAAATTCCGGTATAGGAAAACTATCAGTAATGTGGTGGTATCATGCAGCCTTATACAAAGCAGAGTTACTGGTTAAACTAAGAATTCCTACTAAATTAAGACGTTTTCTACAAATTATGATCACAATTTTAAAATTAACTGATGAATTAAGTTTTTAGAGGTACAGTATTGTACAAAAGTCTTGCGATACCCATCATTTTATCATATTTTGCTTCCAAAGAGCCAGACTTTCTTGTATATTTATTATAGTCATGAGGAATAATTATCCAGGCTTCCCACAGGACTCCAAAAAATTTTTATCCAGTCTCTCAGTAAATTTTTTTTTTTTTTTTTTTACACCACACAGTGACCTATGAATCATTCAAGCATAAAAAAAACATCCAACTGAAGGGACGAACCAGTGAGAAACAGGTGCAGATGATGACAGATGATCAGGCCGATGATTAGTTCACTGCTGATGCTGAATGCTGAGTGGTTGGAACAGACGAGTGGGGGAAATGAGGTTGCTGCTGAGGTTCTTACATAAACAACCAGTTTTTAAATTGTAGGTACTTTGCAGCTTGTCGCAGTAAAACATGTTCCTATTTCTTTAATATAATCTACATCTTTCAATTAATTTATCTTAATATAAAGTGAGGGTTGACTCAAGGAATATCTACACTTTAATTCCTGTTGTTATTAAAGTGATAGCAGCTATAAACACTTGACATTTACTCACCTGCCCTGCTTTTCTCTCTCTTGAAGAAATGTTGCGAAGAAACCCGAAAGCTTAAATTCTGCCTTCATGGAGACTGACAACAGAGAGTCCTTCCATAAATGTAAAAAAATATATATATTTTTACAGAAAGATAATCCTTTATTCAGTATTAAATATATTATAATGTATTTAAACAAGTCTATAAAAAATTTTGAGGTAAACTACTGACCATTTGGGCTTCAATATGAACACCTTGTTTAAACCTTGTCATGGCTGGCATTTAATGAAAGCTTGGAAAATAGTTAAAAATAGATGGAAGATAGTCCTTAGCATCCTAGCATCCTTAGCAATCTAGTCGAGTTTCATGTATGTGATCGCACCCTGTAAAATCATTTATCAAAACCAATGACATGGCTAGTCTCCAATTAGCATTATAATAACGGACAGCAGTCAGCATTTATTTTTATGCTAGTGCTAATCCCAACATGCTAGCCAGGCTGCCAGTTTTGTCCATATAATTCATTTATATAAGGAACAGGACATGAGGAACAAACTAACTTTTTTTTTTTTACAATTTATTTTTGTATCTGAAGTGCATAAGCAAATATGATATGTCAGTGTGTAAAGTTCCTGCATCACGGTACAAAGCTGCTGTCCTCAAAACCACATTTAAAACACAAAACTTTTTTTCTTTTTTCTGAAGCAAATACGTCAACAATAATAATAACGAAAATAAACCAGCATACTGTGTATTATCAGAGAGGGTTGAGCCAGGGTTGACTTAGCAGCGACCAACGACGTTCACTTCAGGCTATTTACAATATAGGCTATCTTTACATAGGACCTTTAACCTTTTCTGCATATCAAATCCAGTTAGTTTTTTTTTTTAACCCATATTCGCAGGCAGAAGCATCCAGAAGCTTGTGTATACACAAATCAGGTTTGAAGAAACAGGCAGGAACAAGAAATCGGATTAAAACTTGCTGCTTAAGAAACATGACTCGGCCACTGATAAGGATGGCAGCTCTTGCAAAAATGTTTCACCACAACTAGCTTAGCCACGTACGATCATCATTGAAAAGGAACACTAAAGAAAATGTAAGAAATATAGCCTCTGGTGTGTTTAAGGAGCACGGGGTCATTGTTACAGCCAATAGCTACGAGACACAAACAAAAACAAGAATCACAAAGCTTTCAGGAACGTTTGCCAGTGATGCTTTAGCCTTGGGCTAAAACAGGGAACGTTAGTGTGTGCGCGCTGTATTTTGAGAGAGCAAGAGCGAGTGGTTGAGAGATGAAACAGCACAAAATTCTCTTCTGTTTTTACTGATAGTGTGACTGACCAATGAAAATATTGAGTGAAAGCTTGAAGCAGAAAGGGTAAAAAGGCCTGAAAGGGTAGTGGGAACGCTCTCCACAAACACAAGTATACCTACTTTAATTCTCCAAAAAGGCGTTCCCCTCAGTCCGTATGTGCTTCATTTGAGTATTTAAAATTATATCCACAAAAGGTTTTCAAGCCTCCAGTTTTCAAGCCTCTTACTCATCTGAAGATTGCATCAATGAATGCGTCATATATGTTTGGTGGTCTGAGAAAACCCATGAGGTGTTACAGCCAGAGAGAGAGAGAGAGAGAGAGAGAGAGAGAGAGAGAGAGAGAGAGAGAGAGAGCATCTCAAATAGTTACACTGATCAGCCATAACAAACAAAAAAAGACTATGACCTGTATTGTGCTCTGGCCCCTTGGGGCATGACTCCACAAGATCTTTGGGGGTATGCTGTAATGCGTGGCACCAGGACCTTGGCAATGGATTCTTTAGGAGCACACCCTGTGTCCCCCCCATTAAGGATGTGAGAAGTTTGGAGACCAGTTGGTGGCCTTGGGTTCTTTGCCTGCCGGGCCCCTGGTACCAATGGGCCACTGGGTGTTCTGGTGCCTTTCTTTCATTGACTTACTTTAGTCATTTGTGCTGCATTAACTTTTCTGTGGAATCAGACCAGATGGACTGGCCGCTGATCCCAGAGGGCATGGGTGAGCATTGGGTGTTCATGATCCTGGCACCAGTTTACTAGTATATCATTGATAATGTTAACACGTTAATGTTATGGCTGATTTGTGTATACAATATATAATATATATTACGTTTTTATCATTCTTACTTTGTGTATTTTAAGATGGTTACTCTCTCTATGCTGTTTGTTTGAGGTTATTGTGAAACATCACTGGGCTCAGGAGTATGGCAATTCTCAACGAGCCTTAACAACCAGGACACATTATACAGAATTGAACAATAGTAAAGAATTTGCTGTTAAAACTACAACATTAGCCATGAGTGGCCTTCAGTGTGATTAATTCAGTGTTTTTTAATCATTAGTCTACCACTACTGAACTGGAGACTGAAGTAATGCTTTACCTGCAAATATGTTCTTCAGATCATTTGGACATACATTCATTAGCAAAGTATGAAATCAACTTCAAACGTAAAAATGGTTTTAAATGCCACTTTGTGCAAAAGTCTACCTTCATGTTCCTATTTTTAAAGGTGCAAACAAAATATTGTACGAACGTCCTGAAAAGACACGAAGAAAAAAAAATTCATCAAAATATATTATTACTTGTGATATTCAACATAAGAAGTAAAACAGTGGTGATTTGTCACATTTGTTTGGCATTAGAATACAACAAAATTGGGGGAAAAAAAGAAAATTACCATGGTCCCCAAAAAAAGGTATGATTACCTTTTTTTCTATAATAATTCCCTTGTATTTTAACACAGACATATGAAAGGAAATGGCAGTTAAATAAACTACTCCGTTATTTAGAATAATTCAATAATTCGAGAAATTTAGTACAATACAAAGTGCTCAGGTTTGGAGGACATAAAAGTTGGAAAAGGAAAATACAAAACCTAGGAGGTCAGGTGGAGCTCCACATGGAACCAATAAAAAGGTTTACATTCTAGTACTTGGCGAAATCCCACTGGTTAGAAGCGGACAGTCAAAACTAAAAAGGTGCAAAGCTCACAAGAAAGCAGGGCGTCCTGGGATTCTTCAACCTTAAATCTTACTAATAACACTGATGCTACAAAATGGAGTCTACCCTTGAAAAGGGTTTTTATTACTACACAAAGTGGTGCTTCTCCTTTCAGCCAAGGCAAGAAAGATCGTTCGGATCAACATCAATACGGATAAACTCCAATACTGACTGAAAAGTATATTCGAAACATTGCATTGATACACTATACTGACTGGATTGGAACCAAAGTTGAGATATGTTAAGAAAAAAGGCCAAATAAGAAAAAAAATAATCTGACAACCTCAACAAAAAAATCCCCCCAAATAACCATTTTCATACATTTCTGGATATCTTGTAAAATAACTTATTTTGCAAACCTCACATTCATAGTTGATCCCAGTGCCAAACAGTCACATATAGTCCCCAGAAACCCCACAGTCTGAATTTCCTTTTGCATTTCTGTTACCTAACGTGGCAATGCTTCCACACAGATCTGTTCCTCACTAATATCATTTAGACTCCCTACATCTACTGGGCTACAAACGTCACTATCGTATACTTCTGCACCCATCAGATCCTCTTCCAGAACCTCCACTTTTGACTTTGGAAAGCCATGCTGTTCAGATGGTGAGATGCTCTCCAAGGATTCTAGGTCCTCTATGCCAGCACGGTAGTGGATCATTAGCAGAGTCAAAGCTTGAAGTCGTTCACCCGACTTGGCCAGAGCTGAAGTGATCAGGGTTTTGCGGCGTGCATCAGTTGCTTCCCTCTCTTCAGACATCAAAGAGTTGTTGTGTTCCAGCTCTTGGTCAATCTCCTGCTGCAACTTATCCAGCATCAGTTCCAGCTTTTGCGATCGCTCATCTGTAGGGAGGCCACGGTAGAGGTCCCGCCCAATCTCCTTCACTGCAATAAATACGCTGTCATCTAAACCTCCCTCTTTCCGTGCAAGCTTTGTGCCACCACCACTTGGTGGTTGTTTGGAAGGACTTGCCCCTGTGTATGTCTCGGTGTCACTGCTCTCATTGTCTGAGGTGTTGGGTGTATGTTTTGGGGAAGGTTCTGCCGCTCCAGGACCAACCTCTGCTGCTTGTTCTACCAGTCTGGCTTTGGGAACCTGCCTCAGGTTGAGCAGACGAGAGCTGGTGTTGATGATGTGCCGTGTGAGACCAGTGGTTGCCCGGTTGATGGTGGACTTTGCTTCAGGGTCTGCGCTTCGCCGGTCTGTAATTGCCAAGCAGAAAGGATGCTCAGCAAGACACTTCTCCTGGCACTTTTTGTGGCAGACGTAGGCACAGGTGATGCACTGTGAAGCAGCCTTGGTCCAAACCTTCTTTTTGCAGTAATCGCACCAGGTGGGATTCTGAAACTGCGTGTCCTGAAAGTTGTGTCGGACCTCGAGCTGCATTGAGCTGTAATTTAGATCATCCCGGGTAACTGTCGGCACATGTTCCCTTTCTCGATCACGTTCCTTTAGCTCTTCCTCTTGTAAACCCCAGTCTCTTTCAATAACAGTACTGGACAGGTCTGCATCTCCCTCTCCCAGATAGGTGAAGTTTAGAGTGATGTCTCCATAGCATAGCTTCTCATTGAAGCCTTTGTGTGTGCTAAGACTACGAAGTGCCGTACGGCTAACGCTGGCCCTCGGTTCTGGAGCACACAAACGGAAGGTGCTCTGATATTCCGCAGATGAAATACACAAACACTCCAGGGCTATATGCTCCAAATGCAAGCTAACATGACCCAAGCATATGAGACTACCTAGCTTAAAGGGGTCCTTGCACCAGAGTGCTACATTAAGGTATTTATGGTTGCTTTCCACATCAAAGACCACTGAGGACTTGCTCCAACGTCCATATCTGTTGCGAAACATAGCTTCAGATGACTCCCAGAGACCATGCTCATCCATACTGTCTTTATGGTTAGATGCACTCTCAACAATTTTGTCTTTGACCAAATCTTGCTTACTGCTAAGTGGGTTAGTTGGGAGTTCTTCAATGGGGTCTACAGGTTTGCTAACAGGCTTTGGCTCAGGATTTTTTGTTGGACTTCTTTCAGATGCAGGTTTGTCTCCATTGCCTGCAGCTGGGGGAGATTTTTCTGGTGCTTTTTCGACTATAGAGTCAGTGACGTCCACATTTTGGGATTCACAGGATGTGGGAGGAGATGTTACTTTTATATGGGGCCTAGGTGGGACAGGCGGGCGCACAGGTGGAGGAGGAGGGGGCACTGTTGGCCTCTGCGGTGGTTCTGAAGCTTCTGCACTTTTGATTGGTGAGGGCTTTGGTGACTCTTTAGGCTGGGGTTTGAGCGGCGATTGAAGACCAGCCAAGTTGAGCTTGCGATTGAGAATTGGGGAGATGGTACCCAGGGGCTTGGAGGCTAGATTGGCCACAGTTTTTTTAGGACTTTGGTTTACAGAGAGTAAATTATCCTCTTTAGCTTCTGCAATGACTGGAGCTCCAGCTGATTTGGACTCCACTATCAGTTCCTCAAACTCTGAGTCATTGTCTTTGCTATCAGTTATGTCCATGGCCGTAATGTGGGCTGGGTCCTCCTCAAAAGCCCCAGCCACAGAGTATGCAGGTTCTTCTAGGGGTCCCAGGGTGTCTTGGAGGGGTCCCAAGCTCATGGTAGGCACCTGGTGTCTAACTGGTCTTTCATACAAGACAACCACTCGATCTCCAGCTTGTTTTAGCAGCTTTGGCACTTGGACAGAAGATGTCACTTTGACTCCTACACAAACATGAAGAAAGAAATATGTTGTAATTCATTAGAAAAGATGACCTTTAAATCAAAGTTTGCTAATCACAGTCAATTTATAAGGACAGAAAACAAGCTGCATCGTTCTCTAGCAATGACCGCTAAACCCAAAATAATTATAGATACGGTACACAGTGCATTAGATTGACACTGCTCTGGCACATAGAGCATTGTAGAACAAATTCTGACATTAAGACACCAACCTCCGATTGCAATTAAGCGATCTCCTTTTTGCAGGTCAGCCTGGGCAGCAGGGGAGTTGGGAGTCACCGTCTCAATGCTTACATGTACTACATCACCTTCAGTTGCTGGAACGTGTCGGAACGTCATTCCCACACTACCATTTGGACCCTTAATGACCTCAGTCTAGAAAATGAAGAGCAGGGAAGAGTTAGTTCAATAAGTAGTTTATTAGTACTTTCTAAACACATTTTAAATATTCATCAGATATACCAGTGTCTGATTTATGGCACTGTTTGATGACACCAAAATTTGAGCATTATGGATAAATCTGCTTCAGTTGTATATTCTTTTGCAGAAAACTCTGTTCCAGAAAACTTCACTAGCAATGACATTTTACACTTTAACCCATATATGAGGAATACCTCATAAATGCAATATCTAAACAATGGAAACGAATAGAGGGTGTGAAACTTTGAGGAGACTTCTTAAATTTGATGTAATTTAACCCAAAACAAATTGAAAGTGTGCATTCTATATCTGTTTGCTGTGAAAAACACCAATGAAAGTAATCCAAGCGGTATAATCAATAGCTATCTACCAATCCGGTATAACATTAAAACCACCTGCCTAATAGTGTGTCTGTCCCCATTGGAGGTTTCCAAATCCCAGTGGAGGAAAGTGCTGTGGTATCAGGCGTACTGCACCCTGCACTGTGTGTTCTGACCACTTTTTATCAAAACCAACATTAACGTTTTAAGGAATGTTTGCCACAGTAGGATCCAATAGGATGTGTACCTCAACCATACCATGAGAAGAATAATAAGATACTATGAAGGGACTTTTAAAAGTTTACAATTCGAACTAGCCGGAGTTACAACCGAGTTACCGAAGTTACTTTACTTTCCCTAAAACTACAGTACAGTTTGCTCCATATTTTGCTATAACTGATTGTCTTTTCCCCCCCCAGTTTGACATGTACATTAACTACAAGTGTCATATTCTTTAGCTATTTAAGGCCTTGTTCACACGGGCGTTAAAATCGAGCGTTTTTCTGGCGTTCGTAGCGTCCTGTGAGCGCGGATCAAGCACC
>JAQMYJ010000005.1:4558451-4570031 GCA_030014305.1 Clarias laeviceps
CACACACACACACACACACACACACACACACACACACACACACACACACACACACACACACACACACACACAGATTAGGATATGGGAGGGTTCATTTTTGGGGTCGAGTGATAATCTCAATCAATATAATGAAACAGAAAGACATACAAATACCAAACCTGGTAGAATGGCAACATGTGTGTGTTTGTGAGCACAGTGGAGGAAATATTAGACCGTTTCAATCTGACAGTTTTGATAAAGTCAGAAGCACAAAAGGCAGCCCTTCATCTGATAAACGGGTGTCAACATTAGAGCAAATCAGCCGCTTGATCAGTTTAAACAAGGATGGAAATGAGTCTTGGATAACAAGCACCAGCGCTCCTGACTGAACAAACAGCGGGTTGAGGAAACATTATTCTCAAATTCGCTTTTAATTTCATGTCTGAAATTAAACGGCCATGAGAAAAGAAGATGCATCAAATGAGAGGAAACCTGACTGATGCTCAAAATGTTCTTAAAATGACCAAACTGACATTCTGGCGATTTATTTTATAATCCGAATTTTTTTTTCCCCCTATATTTTTTTTATTCTAGCTGGGAGCGCTGCTGTAATACAGTGGAACAGCTGTGAGTGATACATAGACCGTCTATTTCATTGGATTTTAGGTCAGTGCGATTTTCAATCAATCGATTTCGATTCTAACGTTTATTGTCTGATTTGCCTGAAAGCGATTCTACTGTATTTTTTACAGGTTATGAAGTATTAAAACCTAATAAAATTTCTGGTGAATGAAGGTGTAAAAGTGATTGGCATATATAGAAGACTCCAAGCACAGCACGGTGATGAGACTCTTAGCCGCGGGAAAAACATCTGAATGGTAAAAACATTTCAAAGAAGGCCGAACATCTGTGAATGACGATCCCTGCAGTCGTTCCAGTGAACATTAAGTGGACTGCCTGATCCTTGAAAATCGACAGTTAACAGAGGGGCAGTGGTGGCTCAGTGAGTGAAGGCTCGGAGTTACTAATTCGGTCTGCTCCAGGGGCGCTGTATAATGGCTGACCCTGTGCTCTGACCCTAGCCTACCAGCAAGAGGCTGGAATATATGAAGAATAACAATATAAGCGAATATACTTTCACTGGGCAGTAAAGTATATGTGACGAATAAAGGCCTCTAACTTGTTTGCAACCTGCAGAAGAGATACACCTAGGCATTTCAAGGGAGTTCCTGGGAGGCCCGCGTTTCAGAATTGAAGCAGGCAGTCCGATCATGGCTCTGTTGTACTGAGAAAAATTGATGCTATTCAAGTGCTAATGTAGCGCTGGGATAAGTGCATTAGTGTAGGAGGAGATTATATATAAAAATAAAGACTCTCAGATTTGTTTTCTCTTATTCTGCTCAATCAAAAGTCTTGGTTTGACTCGAATGCCCTGCGTAAAAAAAAAAAAATAATAATAAAATTACTTTGCTACTTGTGTTGAGTGTTGTGTTGTATAAAGTGAACATCTTTTGCTCCACACTCCAGTTCAATAGGTGGCGGTAACGCACCAAACTGCTTATAATCTCAAAAAGAAAAAGAAGAGTAAACAATGCTCTTTTTTTTTTCTTTTTCTTTTTTTTTGCAGGTATACTTTGCAGAAGATGGAAGCGGTTTGTAATTTCTTTAAAAGGCTGTTATATTTTCCAAGGTATTTGTCAGTTTACCAGAATTTAACAATATTAACTAAAGCAGTATATCTGAAGTAGTAGTAGTAATAATAATAATAAATTATTATTATTATTATTATTATTATTAATCCAAAATATTAAACGTTTAAATGAAGATGAAATATTAGAAATATCATCTCAGCAAAATTAAAATTAAAAGGCTTATAGAGTTGAAAATCGGTTAATTACAGGTTTTTATAAATCTAAGCAAATTATTAGAATCTGGCACGTACATTATTATAATATATTATAATTACTAAAACATTGTATATTAGTAAGACAATTCATATATTTTTTTTTATTTATAATTTTATCTAATGCAGAACAGATTAAAAAGATTAAGATGAACGAATAGTATTACTGTAAATGAACATACATTAATTTTCAGTAATTCTTCAGTGACTTGGAGGTGATTTACAATGTTTTAAATAACTAAACAATGAGCCTTAAACTGCCTGACTGTCAGACGTACTGTTACAGAAGATTAATTAATCCCTTCTGATCCATTACATACGAGAAACCGATTCACAAAAAATGTCTAAAAAGCAAAGAGGGAACAAATGAAGAAAAACTAAGAGCACAAAAAAAAAAAAAAAAAAGTTTTTTTAGCTTGAACATTTTTATTCAGCTATAATAGAATGAAGGCGCACTCTCTCCATGGCTTCTCGTAATTCTCCTGCCTCCAAATCTGTCCATTTATTCCTTTATTTGCAGCAGGGTTTATCTGAGGTCTGAGCTAAAGAGACAAGCTAACCGGTTTAAAATCGATCGCAGGAACACACATGCCTTGTTCACTTGGTTCGGGTGTTGATGAGAAACCACACCGACACAGAAGAGACAAAAGAGCAGTGCACTGGCTTGTACTTCATCACAAAAACTGTCATATGTTTTGCATGAACAAATTAACTATACTAAAGAAAGATTTTTTAAAAAGAGCAGTAGATTTTCGAGCTACACCCAGCTACAGTTCAGGGGATACTGGGAGGCAGGAGCGGAGAAACAAAACACAAAGCTACAATCGTCTACACACACCTATATTATATATATATATATATATATATATATATATATATAAAAAACACAAATTTGGCAATTACTAATGGCAGTGATGTTTGTGAGAGTAACTCGAACAGGTTTGGGTACAGTCTGGAGAGTGTCCAGAAAATACATGAACGCGTGTGCACACACACACACACACACACACACACACACACACACACACACACACACACACACACACACACAGTCAGGTTGATTGGATGAATGTAGCAGGGCAGTGCAGGACAGAAAAAAAACGTCTCTTGTGCTCTCTCAGTGCGCTGGACTTAATCTAATAATCTGGCACATGTCAAAGAGATTAGTGTTTCGGTATAGGGTAGCAGTCCCCCTGGGGCACACACACACTCTCAAACAACAAATACATACCCACAGACGTTACATGAAAAGAAACATGCAAAACAATATATAACGTATTATCTGTTTAAAAAGATGGAAACAAAAAAAATTTTAATCAGAAAGGAGAAACAGAAACTGTTCTTAAAGCAACATCATGTTCAAAGCTTCATATATCACAAAATTGACGCACAAATGTTTGCTGCCCACATAACAGGGTTCTTACCCTGAGACTTTCACTTAAAAAAAGAAATCAACAAAGACCTTAATACTTTAAGCTATTGCTTCCCGTTTTTTCATTGTGCAATTAAAAAAAAAAAAAAAAAAAACACAGATCTCTCAAAATCTGATTTTGTCAAACTCTGTTTACATGCACTTAAATCACACCTTTGTCGAATTTTTTTTCCGTAAATGCTTAACGTACAAAAAAAAACAAAAACACATTGGTTTTGACAACTTTCCAATAAAACCCATCAAGTTAAAAGTTATACGAAGTAACCAATCTTGGTTCTCCAAAAAATTTTATCTTTCGAATGATTTTATATCCCCCCCCCCCCAAAATGGCCATTTTTTATACAGCGTTATATTGTCCCGCTACAAACAATAATTTTAAATCCAAATTATTTATATTTCTTTCTTTTGATTCTAAAATTGTTGTAAGTTTCTAGAAACATATGGCCTGTAAAAATTTTTTTGCTTAAATTAAAGCATTCCAGTTTAGGTTAAAAAGCAAAAAAATCTGTAGTGTCCGTAACCATATCAAATTCATGTTGCAATATCGTAACGATTTAGCATTTTAAAATGACACACTTTTTCAGGTTTGTGTCTTTTCATGTGAAATCCAAACTGGCAAAGTTTCATCTGAATGACCATTAAGATCATTGAAAGATCAGAATTTAAAAAAAGTTACAGACACTACGGACATAAAAGAGCATGACATTGTATTTAGCAAATGTGTTTCTTTTTATCTGATAAAAATATAAATATGTGTGCATATTTACAAATTAAAGAAAAAAAGAAGTATGGATCGGAAGATGAGAGCATTAAGTATTATGAAAAGTAGTGTTATATGATCCTACCTGAAAATAGATTTTTTCACCTAGGTGAGACACTTTTTAGCACCAATACACCAAAATATCTATATAATTTTTTTAATTATATTTTTACTTTATACATTTCCATTTGCAGTGGAAAAATGTTGCAGATCCTCTATAATCCTATAATCCCAGGTTGTGCACTCTAAACTATTCACATGTTGCCAGGCAGCACAGTGTCCTGTGTGTTATTTTTAAATTACCTGCTACGTTTGTTTAGAATTGTAACAAAATCAGTAAAAAAAATTATTTGGAATTTGGATATTTAAAGAATCGAATCGCAATACAAGTAGAATAGGTATCATGATAACATCATATCGAAAAAGCCCTTGTTGATTCCCATCCCTAACTGTAAATTAGATAACTGACAGGAGAGACATAAATCCAGGTTTCGTCCTCGACACTAACTAAATAAACCTTAAAACTAGCCATATGAAGTAAGTGAAGTCTGCATAAGCAGGAAGTGGATTAATACGCGTCATATTTCAGGTGCCTGGTCCGAGTCAGACGTGCCAAATTGACTGATGTCAGTGCTGCCTTTTCCTTTTCGGTGCTTAATTCAATCACATGGTCCTCTCCTCCATCTCATCCTGCTCTCCAAAAAACACACGTACAGTATTCACATGAGTGCATTCACAGCCACTGATGCATTGCATATAATCCAAATGGACCTCACGTCCTATAATTACATTTGATATTTTAAGAAAACAAAACCAAACATCTTGCATATATTATACTTTGAGCTTTGCTTGTTCTCGAATTTCTTTTCATGAGCAGCCTCGTTCCAGGAGAAGAAGAAGAGCCAATAGAACCAATTCAAAGGCAAGAACGCAGGTCTCATTGCGCACCAATTGAATTTTCATGTTGGTGCTCCGCTTTGTGACAGGAGAGAACTCTTTTCACTGATCGTCGCACAAAAGCAGGGGTCGTTATGGAGACGGGAATATTAAAAAACACCCCCCTCTCATTTACATTTGGAGGTTGGAGAGCTCCTTTAGCCACCGATCCATTTTTAGTCTCCTCATTGTTGCTCGCTGGGCAAAAGAGTCGAGCGTTCATCTGCATACGGTCGGTGGAGCAAACAAGGGGAAGAGGAGGAAGAGGAGGAGGAGGAGGAGGAGGGGAAAGACAGAGAGAGGTGTAGGTGGAATATTAGAGCTCCTGCTATCAGCTATCCTGAGCACTTCACTTTCCTGCAAAAAGGACAGAAAAGAGATCTCCTTATCGCTGTGACATTTAATTTGTCCATTTCGGGGCTTCTTAAGCTCCCTCTTGCTTGTCACTTGCGTACATTTACAACAAGAGGCAAATCTTGGTCTTGTTCTAAAGCGGAGTCTAAATCAATGGGTGACATTTATCTTCAGAAAATGCTTGGCAGAGTAAGAAACATGCAAATACCTTACAATGTTTTATTTCTGCAATTCACTGTCTTTGATAAGAAAACTTGGAAAAACCCAACTTGAGACTCAGGAAAATGCACTGGAACGGTTAGGTTAACTTTGAAAACTTGGGGAAAACCCAACCTGTGACTCAGGACAGGTTGGCAAAAAAACAGGTTTACCGTCACGGGCCAAGCACTGAAGGCCTGCATTGTCATTACAGTAGAATCAGCGATGAGCAATATCATCATGGAAGCACCTGCAACACCTAAAACGCTGGTAACCGACAACAACCACCACGACTACAATCGTGAACTCTGTGGTGAAGACTGTGGTGGTGACAAAGATACTGTAAGTTTACACACCTGTGGCCTTATTTGCAAAAAATCTTTTCAGGTGTTTGATGCAAAGATTCTTCCTAAACGAAGAGGTGACTCTTATGCCTGTGGAAAGTTAGAAGAAGATTCTTGGAATGTTGGAACAGGAAGGGGCCATCCTCAAACTGTTCCCACAAAGTTGGGAGCATGAAATTGTCCAAAATGTCCTGGTATGCTGAAGCATTAAGAGTTCGTAAGGGGCCGAGCCCAACTCCTGAAAAACAACCCCACACCAGTTCCAACATGACTGCGCATCAAAGACATGGACGAGCGAATTTGGTGTGGAAGAACTTGACTGGCCTGCAAAGAGTCCTGACCTCAATCCGATAGAACACCTTTGGGATGAATTAGAGTGGAGGCGGTGAGCCAGGCCTTCTCATCCAACATCAAATGCGCTTCTGGAAGAATGGTCAAACATTCCCATAAAACACACTCCTTAACCTTGTGGAAAGTCTTCTCAGAAGACTTGAAGCTGATATATGCAAAGAGTGGGCCAACATCATATTAAAGAATTGGATGTTCTTCACATGAAATTCATATGCATGTGAAGGCAGACGAGCAAATACTTTTGACAACATCAAGGATCAGAGCTGAAGCTTCAGTGGTGTTCTTGGCATCATCACACCTTTTAGTTCCATGTACTGCATCAGCTCCTGAAGTGATTATGGAAGCTAATTAGAGCTTGGTTTATATTTCAATGCAAACAATAAGTTTTGGGGTCATTGTAAGAGACTCCATAGATGCAAGCAATCTTCTTTAATTACTCGTTGTCCAGGCTCGTTGAAACACGACTAGGACCTGCACACTGGGTTTCCAGACCTGGCTTTTGTACTAGAACGCTGTTTCTCAACAACACCCCAGGATATCGATGCGAAACAGGCTTTGGCTCTTATAACACATCAAATCCCACCCTCACAGATACCACGGCCTCAATCTAAAAACCACAGAATTTCGCCACGGATGACATTCCACATCCATGATCGCATCATCACCATCATCTGTCAATCACAGTCAAAAGAACACAAAGCTCCATCTTCTTCCTGTTTCCCTTTTGCCTCCCCATCTTCCTCTCCATTCCAGCAGCAGATCCAAGGCCCCCTGCTTCCACTCAAGCAAAAAGCAATAAAGTGCATAAAAATGAGATTTAGTCTCAGCACACTTCAGCCTGGATCAAACAATAAGAGGGCAGAGAGAGACCAGCTGCCTGTCGGAGAAATCGGCCATAAACAGCAATCAGCTAAAAATACAACCTGCTCCTTACGCGCTCCTCAAACTCAGTTATACTGCTTTCATTGCCTTACACAGCTGGTGGAAACACAGGATTCTGACAGGAGCCATAAGCATAACTTAAGTGTACAAGTTTATATCAAGTACTTATTATGTCTCGATACACAGTCTACTCGCATCTGGGCGTGTAGCAAGGATTGCAAAAGACATAATAAAGCACAGTTAAAAGAACCGACATAAAATGAGACCTGTTGTTGGGTTTAAATAACTAGAAGGTTTGAAATTACCTTCATGGTCGGAAAATATTGGATCGGTTTGCACAGTCTCAAACATGCATGTTGTGTGTGATGTGAGAGAAAGGTCGGGGAGATAAAGCCATGCGCCTCTCTGGAGTTTTGTGCTGGTGTTTTTTTTGGCAAGAATAATAAGGGTTTTGGGGGGTAAAGAGGAGAAAATAACAACAACAACAACAATAATAATAATAATAATAATAATAATAGATCCCTCCAGGTTAAGGATGCCTTCAAAATAAATAATACGAAAATTTATAAAGCCCAGTGAACAATAATTAATTTGGTGTGAGGCCCATTTGGCCCATTTTGGCTTGAGACCCATTTGGTCTCAGGTACAATTTGTGCGGTTTTGTATGTAAATTAGCTATTAAGTTTTTTGTTTGGAAATCAGAAATGTATCTATACTGATAAAGTCACACATTTAAAAAAAATCTCTAACAAAAGGTTGTACAAAAAAAAAATAAATAAATAAATAACTACAAAAAAGGGTGGCTAAGACTTTTGCACTGTACGTCAACAAGTATACGGGGGGGGGCATTGGGTGCGACGCCCCAAAAATTTGGACAGTGATTTAGTGTTCCCAGAATTCTTTAATTGGACTGCAAGGCCAGATGGCCAGAAGATGGGTGTCTGGGTTGTTTTGCTTCCAACATGAACACATTTCTGAAATGAATCCTATTTTAAACAATTTCCATCCAGTGAAGTGAAATCTATGAAGTACCAAACTGTATACTGTACGAGTTGCCGGTTGGCACATTTGGTCATGATGTAGATTCCTAAATTCCCAATTAGACACTGATTCTCAATTAGTATTAGCGTAAAGTAGATTAATGTATTGTCTAATTGTAATAATATTCTGCACACTTTGAAAAGTAGTTTTTTATTTTTTGCTTAGATTTTTATGAAGATACATTATTTAGCTCCGATATTGAACCGGAAAGGTCCGGGTTTGTGGTCTGATTGGCGTTTTTTTTTTTTTGATTGCACGGATGATTTGATTTGTAGGTGTTCCACCTCGATTCAGTTGGTAGGCGGTGTACAGATGTGTTTCCAGCCCTGATTAGGTTGCTGTGCGTGTTACGTCAGGAGTGACGTTAACCGAGCTGGGCGTTTGGGATGAACGGATCCATCTTCAGCCACTCAGACATACATAAAGCTCACTCAACCTGACAGTCAGCCTGTAGCGCTGGCTGTGCTTTCAGCTCCGCCACACTGGAACCAAACACAGCATCGGTCATACACACGGCTGATTTGATCAAATTCCTAACAACTAGAGTGAAATATGTTTTATAGGATTTAGAAAACATTTAAATGTTCTTAATCCAATTTAAAGGTCTATGAACATCCTGCAGCTGACCTTGCTGAAATCCTGGGAATGCTGGATATTAACTATTAATTCTGCTTGATATTAACTTCTCAATTTAGTTTTAACCATCACACGCTGTTGCTAAAGAACGAAGCGGCCTGTAAATCAGGGAACGTGAGTAACCAAGACATCATGTGTCCTATCATGTACCTGTTATATCGGCTGTAAAAAGATTGAGAGAGGGAATCGATACGCAGCAAGACACACACACACACACACACACACACACACACACACACACAATAGAGTAAAACACACAGCAGAGGCAGACAGCAACAGGTTCCAAGCAGCAAGACCTTCAAAGACACACACTTCAGGCTGCTCTCGCACAAACACTGAGACTTTTTTGGTTTCGGCATCAGGCATTTTTCTTATACAGTCTTGTTTCTGGAGAGAATGTGTGCGCGTGTGTGAGCGTACAGGCTATCAATCAAAAGGACGAAATGTCACGGTGCAGCAACTGTCCAACATGGAAGGTGAAAAGATCGCAACCACAGAGCTGGGTTCCCACATCACAGTCATGCACAGAGCCCTAGGTTCTCATCTCAAACACACACACACACAGACTTCCTGGGGTCCATCCAGGATGTTCTCACGGGTGGCGATTTGACCGTAAAGACCTCGAACAGACATACTGTACACTCCGTAAATGTTCTACATCTGCAATGAAGGAACATTCACACAAACCAGATAACAGCTGTGTTTAATTTAGGAAGCATTAAAAACTGTTCTAGAACTCTCCACTCTGGAAGAGCTGAACAAATTAACCAGAACCACAGTTATGGAACCCAAAACAAGCAAATAAACAAACAGTTCTCTCCACTATAAAAAAAAAAATTAAATAAAAAATAAAATCACATAAAAGTCAAAGATTTCAAAGAGAGAATTCATACATGCACACAAATTAGGAACTAAAAAAAATGAAAAATAAATTCTAGAACCCTGAGTCAGAACTCTCAACAAACAAATCAACCAGCCACAGTTCTGGAACACAAAAAACAAACAAACAAACAAAAATAATAAACCTTACTTCCGGAACTATAAACAAAGTTTTCTAGAAAATTCTTTCTGGAAGAGTTTAAAAATCAAACCACAGATCTGCAACTCCAAAAACACTTGTTTAAGAATCCCATTAAAGAAGAGATAAACAAATCAATGAGGAGCACAAATCTTAATGTCAATATTAAAGATTTTAATTGGAGAATTCACATCATAAGAGTTAAACATACAAACCACAACCATGCCCACAGCAAAGAAACTCAACAAGATGAGAACTCGTGTTAATCTCTTCTTTGTCTCCTAGGCAGAAATGAGACGTCTTTGAGACTTGAATGAGATTTAGGCGTTTTCTGCATCTTCTCAAAGGTGTCTCAAATGTGTCTCATTAACTTTAAATCTCAGAGATACAGTAGTTCATATTTGTCTTGTGTGCGACTCTCATATGCAGAAATGAGACGTCTTTGAGACTTGAATGAGATTTTAGCTGTTTTTGCAATCTTCTCAAATATGGCTCATTACCTCTAATTCTCAGTGATAGTTCATATTTGTCTTGTGTGCGACTCACATATGTTTTGTTTCTCCAAAGCAGTGTTTCCCACATAAAGTATACAGTACTTGTAAACTGTGCATTTGGGTTTTCTGATATGTTCTGATATAATCCTTGCTTAGTCATGTGTGTATAGTTAGTTAAAATTTAGTTCTTTATATTAAAGAATATATTCTGCTGAAAAAATGTCACTTTATATTGCACAATCCTGACTCATATACAGTATATTTATTAAAACATAATGCAAAGAATGGCTAAAAATGCATTGGTGTTTAAGGGCTGGGGTTCTCTGACAAACAGTGCCATCTACACTAAAGTGTTTAGTACTTTTTCATACTTCATCTTACTCTTTACATACAGGTAGATGGAGGGGAGGGTTAGTAGGTTGGATCTCTTAAATGAAGATATGTAGATATGTAGGTTAGTAACAACTAAAGTCAATTACAAAATTGCTTTGTAATAGATAAATGGTTTATTTCGAAATCTAGCTTGTTTATTAAAAAAAAAAAAAGTTAATGTTACTGCATGATCAATTTTTGAAAACCAGCAGTTTTATTATAGAATGTTCAGTGTTTAACAGGAGTTATCAGAACATGTAACTTTAGAGACATCGGTTAATTATATTCTATAAATAAAGACCAGTATGTTTGTTTGTGGAAAGCTTATCTTGGTAATTATATACACTTTACTTTGCCACCTCAGGAGACCAAGAATCTCAACAAAGAAAATGCAGGAAAGTCTCCATCAGCACCACATCATCAGTCAGGTAAGCAGCAGCTCACGAGCTCAAGCCCATCTCTCAACCTTCAGACAGTTGGGAATGGAGTAATATGTTTTAAATGGGAATGTTTTAATATATATATTTTTTGTTCCATTAGATACTAAGCAACTCCAGGAGTTGCAGACTTTGGACAAACTTGTTGATGAAGACTGATGTAGCCGGTGAGAGAGAACTTTTCCTTTCATTGGCCCGTTCCTGTAGCCCTTACATACAGTTGCGCGGTGTGACACTTAATATTTTTGTCAGGTTTTATGACATTTTGCATCATTTAGTGTCTTGATTTGCCAGATTTTGCTGGTGTCTGTTATATTGTGTGAATTGTAAAGTTATTAAACTGTATGCTGTTAATTGAGGATTTTCGATATGTTAATAAAACTATAATATTTCTCATTTGTGTTTCATGCATCTCATTTATATCTGACTTTAATCTCATTATG